>JBBCBC010000003.1:24909775-25226743 GCA_037126765.1 Stenogyne calaminthoides
GACTAACACCGACAAAAGAGTGTGGGACACCATCTTCTCAATTAATTTCAAGCAAAATTCTCTCCTTCGGGTGTTGGTGGAATTAATATTGGTGGGGTGTCAGATTCTGATGAGAAGTTGTCTACAACATATAGTGATGAAGAGTGTGAATTATTAACAAAATATTAGATCAATACTAGCACGTATTCGATAGTTGGAAATGATCAGAAGTTGGAGCGAATGTGGCGGAGGATTGCTACTGAGTGTAACAACAATCATCCCGCAAATACACAAGAGAGGTCATGGACTGTGTTAAAATCAAAATACTTCATTATTCAGAAGCAAACAATAAGGTTTTGTGCAATCTACAATCAAAAGTTGGATGTGTGGCCGAGCGGGTGCAGCGACGCTGATAATTAGGAAAAAGGCACAACAAATTTTCAAAAAGGAGCACCATAAGCACGACTTTAAACACTGTAATTGTTGGCTACATCTGAAGAAGTGCACCAAATTTGAAAAGTGCGACAAAGATGTCCGTCCAACAAAGAAGATGAATCCAAATGAACTTAGCGGAAGCGCCTCTTCAAATCCTGACACGAGTGAAAACGAGGATGTCAGTGCTCAACATGCTCGTCCTATTGAAAAGAAAGCGACAAAGAAAAAAGATAAAGGAAAAGTTAATCCAGAAATAATCAAACAGTGTTGCAAGAGGTTAAATGACATTGAAGAAACAACAATAGACTTGACAACCAAATACACAAATGCAGTTGAACGATTGGAAAAACAAGGTGAGTGGAAAATCCTCATGAAAAGCACCACAAAGATGACAACGGAACAACTTCAAGCACTCAACTTCTATTGTGAAATCAGGAAGAATTGGCATGTTACCTGATTTTCTATGTTTAGTTTTACTTATTTATTATTTTTATTGGTTATCTTGTAGTTTATTTAATATTGTACTTTACTTGCTTTCAATTGTATTTTACTTTGGTAATTTTCTTAAACTATGTGATGTAATTTTTTCATAATATGTGACGTAATTTTTTAATATTAAGTATTGGACATTCAAATATGAAAAAAAGACGATAATCATAGAAACTAGAATAAGCCATAAAACAAAAATTAAAAAATAAGTAAAAAAAATCAAAATAGAGATTAATATTCGAAAACAAGAAATAGGCCCAACAACTTGCTAAACGTTGAAATTTGGACTCAGGACCACTTGCATCATTGCGCATGAGTTCAACTTAAATCGTCGTTTCGCTTCCAGAAAGGTATTATAATAGCAATTCCGAGCTCGACTTCAAAAATTAAACCCATTTCGATTCCTGCCGTAAAAGAGCAATAAAAATATAATTGTTGTGAGTTGTTGGAAAAAACTAGCAGTTGGTTGGAAAAATAGCCATTGGAAAAACTAGCCGTTGGAAATAACACTATATATTTTGGTAGCTAACTTCTCATTTTTTTTACTACACAAGTTTTCTATCATATCAAACATGTCAGCACTAGTGAAAGTGACGATGATGAGTTAATTGAGTTGATTAATCAATCCCCGGTGGAAAAATTGATGCGCGTGGTACAAGAGCAACGACGATTGCTTAATGAGATGGTGAATGCTTCCTCCAGCACTCCTAAGAAGAGAAGATACATCAATCACGATCGTGATGGTTTAAACACTCGTCTTATAATCGATTACTTCTCTGAAAAAAATCCAACATATTGAAGTAATATCTGACGATGTTTTCGAATGGGTAAAGACTTATTTCTTCATATTTTTGCGCTGGAATCTCATGATCCATATTATCAGTGGAGGGTCGATGCAGTGGGAAATAAAGGTTTCTCACCACTGTAGAAATGCACTTGGCAATTCATCAATTGACATATGGAGGTCCGACCGACCATTATGACGAATACCTACGGGTTGCTGAAACAACGACCATCGAATGCTTATTTAAATTTTGTCGGTGCATGATTGACGTGTTTGGTTCATATTACTTGAGGGCGCCAAGTACCCTCGATGTTCAACGCTTGTATCAAATGCATGAGCAGATGCACGGCTTCCCCGGGATGTTGGGGAGTCCTGACGCTTGGAAAGGTCAATACACTCGAGGTGATCACGGTGTCCCAAGCATTATGCTTGAAGTGGTCGCATCTCAAGACTTGTGGATATGACACACTTATTTTGAATTAGCCGGGTCAAATAATGATATCAATGTGTTAATCATCCCCTTTGTTCAATGAGGTTGTGCAAGGATGTGTGCCGAATATGAATTTTATTGTAAATGGTCGGCAATATACACAAGGATATTATCTAACAGATGGGATTTATTCGGATTGACCAACTTTTTTTAAGAGCTTTCAATGTCCTCATGATCCTAAGAAAATAAAGTTCAAGGAAATGCAAGAAGCTGCTAGGAAGGATGTTGAATGGGCATTTGGGTGGTTCACGCTCATCGGGAAATCATCAGAGGTCCAGGTCGTTTCTGGTATAAGATTAATTTGAAAGAAATAATGATTGCTTGCATTATATTACATAATATGATAGTCGAGCATGAAGAAAATTCGACTGTAGATTGGTCAGATGATCCTAACACGAACACCAACAATGTCAATAATGTCAACAATCCAACTATAGTCCAAGGATCCGTCAAAGCATTCAACCGCTACCTCCAAGAAAGATCGGAATTTCGTGATCAATGTAAACATCAACAACTTCAAATGGACTTGGTTGAGCACATATGGGCACGACGTGAAGAAAATTAGCATAATTATTTTAATTTATTAAGAAATAGTTGTTATTCACAATTGTTTCGCGATTATCGTATTTTTATTTATATTATACACCTTGTTACATATCTAATATATTTTCATTATTATTTTGAAAAAAACCATTTTAAAATTATAATTATGAAATAAGTTTAATTAATTTAAATATTTAATATAGAAGTAAAATTATGAATACAACTAATTTAAAATAATATAACTATATGATTATGATTTAGTGGGACCCATGAATAATTACTTTTGAGGTAGAATGCATTGAGAGAGTAAGGAGGTTTTTGGGGTAGAGGTAGAAAACTTTTGAGGTGACACATATGTGGTATACATGTGTCAATTTTCTACCTCCAAACTCCTCACCCACATTGGAGATGCTCTCAGGGGATTTGGTGGCTGATTTTAAAACCACTAGGCTCATATGAAGCGGCAAGAGCAGATGAGAGAGTAGTGGAGGCCTGATCAACTGGATATCGAGACTTGAAAACACCTGCTCTAGCACAAGTGACCATGGGATAAGGTGATGGCGGGGGGTTCGGAGTAGCCTGGTCGGGTTGTTCTGCCCAGGGAGGAATCAGGGCATTGGCCTGGTCCAGCTCGATTCTGAATCACAAAATATTTATCAGAAAAGACAACATCAATTGGATAATCAGAGATCAATTTTCTAATAGATAACAAATATTTGGTAATGTGAGACACAACTAAAACGTCAAGTAAATTCACATAATTAGTTAATTTGCTAAATGATATATATATATATATATATATAACATCTCAATTACCAACAATAACAGAATCTTTACTAGAATACGACTCAAGTTTTTCCAAGGTAGACGTCTGAGAGGTCATGTGAGATAATGCGCCAGAGTCCAAATATCAATTTGAAGAGGGTTCAGAGTCATTGCAAGAAGAATTAAAAGCTTGTGCCAACTGAGCAATAGGGACATTTCGAGCATTGAGAAACTGAGGAAACCCTCAGTATAATGTTCCCCACGACAAATTTAGCAATGGGGAACGTCTATCACCTGAGTAACATCGACCACCCGAACCTGAGAATCGCTACTAATGTTGGCCTCCCCACAAGAACCACTCGAGCCATAATAGCTGGAGCTACCCGAGGAGCCCGACTGGCCCCGATCATTTTCGACAAAGACAACAGGAATCGTGGGCGAAGAGTCCTCCATCGAACGATGCATAGTGTCAAATTGAATAGCTTGGTGGAGAATGGATCGAAAATTTGGCACATGAGTCATTGTCATGTGGGTGTCTGCAAAACTGGTGAACTGGAGCCCTAAACCATGCAGAAACCAATGACTTTTGTCAAACTCATCAACGGGGCATCTAATGGCAGAAAGTTGATCGCATAGGGACTTCCGGACTTGAATTTGCAACCATATTCTTCAATGGCGAGTGAAGAGCGGCGGAGAGAGAGAGCAACTATTCATGCAATTGGTTTGCACGGGACGTCGAGGAGTGGGAAAAGGCTGCCTCGAGCGCCAACCATGTCGATCGAGAGGTTGTGCAATCAACCACCTCCGCCATTGCCTCTTCGATAAGAGGGGAGAAGAGGATGATGGGTAATTTTTTATCCTTTTTGTACTAGGCGCTGAAGGTTGGATTTATCGAGACCGTGCCATCGGCAACAGTGACGGTAGTGGTCGCCGTGCCAATATAGCCGTCAATGAACTCCAGAAGGTCGAAAGCTTCAATTAAGGGAAGGGCCTATCTCTTCCACATGAGATAATTAGTGGAGGAGTGATGGATAGGGATCATATCGCTCCAACGGGGATCAGATCGACGATATTGACGACCATCGAGAAAACTGAATTGACGAAAAGGTCGTCTTCGACGTGTGAAAGAGAAGCAACCGAGAATTAGGGAGATTGGAAGCTAGGTTTTTTGAATGAGGTCCTCACTCTAAGGTGCAAAATGAACATAAATATTACTCTTAGGTACAATCAAAAAAATTTATTACTCTTAGGTACAAAATCCATGATAAAATGACTTTGATGCCCTTACTTTCATCAGCCATCACCTTTTCCGCGCACTGTTCATGATTGACATTCATCAATTTTCGTGCACTGTTCATTTTTGCACAAGCACAATTTTTTTTTCTGCACAATTTCAAAATTCACTCCATTTTAAATAAATTTCAAATTTTCATTATCAAATTTCAAATTTTTACTCCATTCTCATCCATTCTAAAAATATACTTTTTCATTATCAAATCTAATTTTGTAGAGAGAGAAAATTTGGAACTAAAAGAGAAAATTTGAAAGAGGGAGAGAGATAGAGGAGAATATTTGTTAGAGGGAGTGAGGATTCAGATAAAAAGGACCGGTCATTTTGGGTGGGTGCATTTTTGGTTTTTTAAGCTCCCCTTTGTACCTAAGCTAAGAGTACTAAAGAGTAAAAAGTTTAGGTAGTATCTAAGAGTAATTATATGTAACATCGTGCACTTGAGAGTAATTTTCTCTTATTGAATCGGATGACTGATACCATGTGAGAGTGAATAATATATCACCATTAATGGGGTAATTGACCAGATCACTATTAAATACTATTTTCTATTTAAAATATAAGATGTTTTGACATTTTACACGTTTATTAATAAAGAAAAATTATATTAAAATTAACTTTATTTAATAATAAATTATCTTTAATGATATGATATGGAGTAAAACAAGAAAGTAAAGAAAGAGTATTAAATCAGGACATTATAGGGAAATAGAAGTCATAACATCAAATAAAAAGTAAATAATGCAATAAGTCAAAACATCTTATATTTTGAATAAGAGAGAGTAATAAATATAAAATAATATCTTTGTGATACAAGGAAAAAAAATCACGTAAAATTATTACAAAAGATACGTAACATACTTATATACACAATTTGAATTTTAAATACAATTACTCCTTATTATAGAATTTTTTGTTTCTTTTACACGAACTTTAAAAGTTTTAAATTTAAGTGGCCATGCCCATGTTCAATAATTGGTATGCGAGTAGCGGTAGGTGGTTGACATAATAGTATGCGACAGCTGCGGCACATAATTCCATAAAGCTTTTAAATAAAAAGGACAATTCAACAAAACTTGTCATGTGTAATGCAGCTGAGTATGGTTACATATTTAATTGCTAGTGGTACTGCTATTACGATCCTCATTATATAGGAGCGTGTTTTGAAACACTTAAAATAATTTTTAAATTATTTATTTTAAAAAATTGTAAAAATGAGCTTTGAAAATAAGAGTCTTTGAAAGCTATTTTTAGTATTTTAAAACACATCCGATCAAACAGAGAACCTCCTATATTTAATAGCAATTTTAGATGAAGCTTTTATCAATAAATTACATAAAATATATTCCCGCTAATTGATATATTCCTAATGTGTTACATGTGTTCAAATGTTTTATTGTTAATGTAGTACATTACATTTTGAGGTACACTTGCATGAAATGATTTCACGGTGAGACGGGAATATAATTTGAACATTAATATTTTAACATTTAGGAAGAAATGTGTGATTTGTACTAAGTTATAGTACGTCTCATGTATTAGACTTATCTCATATAAATTTTTGCCTTAGAACTTTTGTTTACTTCTCATTTTAAGCACAAGGTTTTTTCTTTTGAAATTTCTTAAAGTGTACACTCACACTATATTAATAAATTTCTGTAAACCAATTTTATGCTGATAAAACCTTTCTTGATCGAGTTCATATAAACTCTTTAATTTTCTTCAAATATATTTTTTTAATTTTAAATTATTACACTTTATACATAAAACAAGTGACACTTGAAAAAAATACATTCCCATAAATATACCCACACATATTTTGTTTGTGAGCGAGTCTCATGCTTGGTACCGGTGGACTGTACACTCGTAATATATTTAGAACTGTGCAATTTATTTTATTGAAAAGTACAACTTGCTTATACCGAATCATACAACTATTTTATCATATTAATAGTTGAACGATTTAATGTAAACAAGTTGCACCTTTCAATAAAACAAGTTGCACAATTATAAAATGCAAAATAATTGCACGATTCAATATAAATAAATTGCACTTTTCGATAAAATAAATTGCACAATTCTAAAATATAATATGATTACACGGTGCACCTAGATGCATATAAAACTTAGTTTATTTGTATTTTTTAAAAACTTCGTTTTAATTGTATTTTAAAAAAACTTACTAATTGTGTCATTAAAAATTTGAGTAGAAGTATTAATTATTAAAACCAAATCTAAAAGTTCACCAAAATAGAATAGTTTACAAAAAGAAACTGACAAAATGATTTACAAGATGCTCCCTTGTTAATCATTGGAATTGAATTCGATATCCACAAAAAGAGATCAATTAACATAACCAAACACCATATTACGCCGCTAATTTCACACTAACAGCAAACATAATACAACATCCCCATTTACCCACAACAACCAGCACCCCCAGATCTGCAACATTATCCCTAAAAAAAACCCACCAAATCCACAGAAAATCACGATAAAATTTCCATCCCAAAATTGGAACAAAAACCTAACAGATCAACACACACATACACATAGTGGGAAAAATCAAAATCAGCGGCGGCAACGCGTAATGGCGGAGCATCCGCGTGTGTAGGGATGAACGGGGCCCCTAGCTCTGTAACAATTGTGCGTATAATACGACCTGCCGGAGCGCGGCGGGCAGGGGATTCTGTTCGCCGACAACGCGCCGTACGAAATGTAGTAGTGAATCACTCTCCTCCAGAGAAGAGAACGCCGATTTGGTCCATCGTCGCCTTCGATTGTGAAGTCCTCCTCGATTCCGTCTCCGAATTCTTCGCCGGGGAGTGATATCCCTGCCGCCCAATGGTCGAGGGTGTCGGTGGAGATCTGGAGGCTGGATTCGTCGGGGATTTGGGCTGCGGCGGCGGCGAGGACGGTGAAGAGGAGAGTGAGGGAGAAGAGGGGGAGTTTTGGGGAGGCCATTGGAGATTGTTTTGGGGATGAAGTTTTTGGGTTTGGAAATTGGAATGGGGGTTATGAGTCTATGAGATGAGTAATTACTAATTTGGGGGAAATGTGGTGTTGGTTTTGTGGGGACAATAATACTTGAGTGCCCTCACGTGCTTGGTTGGAAAAAATGAAATACTAACAATTAAAAAAAAAAAAAAAAGGGTATACTGTTAAATTTGTTTACAATTGATTTTTTATTTTTATAGAAATGATTTTTCAGTTACAATCGTTAATACTTTTTTGTAATATAAGTCACATTTTTTACTTATCAATACTAATACTATGTTGTAGTATAAGTCACATCCTTTAGTGTTATAAGTAATACTCTTTATAATAAAAAGTCATTCCCCAGTTATTACAATTAATACCATTTAATAATATAAGTCACACTTCTTAATCAGTTTTACAAATTCTTGCGTGAAATTTGTTCACAATATACTTTACCTTAAAAAAATAGAGATTTTTATGGAGTAATAGTAGTAACTTTTTTGTTGAGCAAGCCTTATGTATATTAAGGTACACCATACATTCATATTTTAAAATCATGTAACTTATTATATTGAAATATACAACTTATTTACATTAAATCGTGCAATTATTAATATGAAAAAATAATTGTACAATTCAGTGTAAATAAATTACATATGTCAGCAATTATTAATATGAAAAAATAATTACACAGTTCAATGTAAATAAATTGCATATTTCAGTAGAACGGGTTGGCGGGGTAAGCCGGCCACAATCCACCACAACCCACCTTTTTATGGGTTTTAGCAGGCCATCCTACGACGGAGTTGGGCTGAAAACTACTCAACCCAACCAATAGCGAGTAGCGGGCTAGCGGGCTTTTTCAAAATATTATTTTTTTGCATATATTATTTATAAAACGTTTTAGAGTAGGTCTTCAATAAAATTTGTTAATAGCGTTAAATTTTTATCACTACACTTATAAACTAATACCACAATACTTGTCAATTGTGATCATAGCCTTAAAAGTTATAGTTATTAGTTTATAAGAGTTGTGGTATCATTTATAAGTATAATAATATCAAATTCATAGTATAAACATGTTTCACAAGAGAGTTTATGTAAATTTTAAGCAGTATAGGAACAGTATCTTGATAAATAATTAAATCAAACAAATTTAAAATAAACTTAAAGATTAAGCAACACTATCCACAAAATAGTCGTGATAAATAAATTATTTTTTTGTATGTTGCGCGCATAAGTGAGAAGGAAATTATATTTTTGTATTAATGTTTTTGTATTTTAATCGAATTGAATAATAATAATAAAAAAATTAATTAATTTTTTGAAACATAAAAGCCCGCAGGCCAATCCACCCCAACCGCCCCAACCCATTTCAGCCCGCGGCCCAACCCATATAGACCCGCTCCCCGACGGGCCTGTAAATACTCAATCCAACCTGTCCCATATATAAGCGGGGCAGGACGGCCCAACAAGTCCGACCCATTTTAACTGGTCTAATTTTGCCAAAGTGAAAAAGTAATAAAAATGAAATACTGACTCGGTGGTTTACCCGGGACATAAGGTCTGAGAGATTAAACTTAGAAAGTTAAAAGTAGCTTCTTCACTCTACATCAGGATTTCAAGAGTTGCAAAAAATGCCCAATGAAATGATCAAATTCTATTCAGATACTGCAACGTTAATATACCATTTTCTCTCTTCAAATGGGTTATTTACATTGTTATAATTAAAAGTTAGGGAGCTACTGTTAATTTTTCCAAATTTTTTCATTCAAACTCCATCTATTAAACACACCCCATTAAAATTTAATAATTAATATATATTACTTTTTTTTGAACAACCAATAGCATGATTTTTATAAATAAAAATTTGGAGTACAAGGGGTACTCCCGCCCTTACAACTACGCACGTCTCCAAACTTCACTCATTTGAAACAAAACGAAACATACTAATAGTATACTCAATTTACTTAATTATAGGATTAGCACGCCAAGTTCCAAATGAAACATGTCTTGCCTTAGCGTCTTTTGTAGTCACCCACGACCACGTTCTTGCCTTAATCTCTTCGACAATTTTCTTTGGTTCCGGGTTGGTGTTCTCAAATAGTTTTCCGTTTCTGGAATTCCAAATCGCCCACGTCGTAGCTGTCCAAATAGTAGATCCGATCCTGTTGAGCACCTGTGGTCCGAGCATAACTTCATGTTGTAGTGATATCCTTATGGGGCACCATTTCCAGCCCGGTCCAAGTATATATGCTGCTCCAAATTGTGTTTGCAAACTTACAATCAACCAATAGATGGGGAGCATTTTCTTCAACCGAACCGCACATGATGCAAGTGAAATCACCGTCCACCGGGATGATGTTTCTAATGACGAGGTTGTCTTTGGTTGGTAATCTTTGCTTGAGAATTTTCCACACGATGGATTGAACTCGACGTGGAGCAAGATTACTCCACAGGGATTTGAATTCCGATCCATCCGAGTGGTCTTCTTTGTCTTCTTCCTCCTTGAGCGAGCCAATATACGCTTCTTTAGTCGAAAAAATTCCATTTCTTGAACCTGTCCAGCTCCAAAAATCAGCTTGTAGAGCGTCCAATTTCACCCTGCACAATAAGATTATTAACACTCTCGACCTCACACTCCCTCAAATTACGTCTCCATTGTAGGTTCCACTCCCACCCTCCCTCTCCCCAGTGACCCATCTCACTTATTTTAGCCTCCCTTTGCACACTCAATCTAAATAATCTCCCAAACCTCTCACAAAGCGGACTATCCCCCGTCCAAACATCTAACCAAAAGCTAGTGTTTGCTCCATTCCCTATTTCTCTCTTAAGTTCCTCCCTCATCCCTACTCCCCCTTTTCCTAAAAAAATCTTGCAAATGTCCCTCCACCACCCCGAAATCACTACCCCTCTCTCGTCCCCCCTCCCTTGATGGACGTGATAAAAACTCCCTCTCCCATCCTCCCGTTCCCTCAACGAAAACAACCCCCAATATTTAGAATGTATCACTCTAGCCCACAACCTATTTGGTTCATTCAAAAATCTCCACACCCACTACTTAACAAGAGCTTTATTAAAACGCCTCACCTCCCTAATGCCTAGCCCACCTTTCGATTTATCTCTACACACCTCCCCCCACCTAACCCAAGGAATTTTAGATTTTAGCTCACAACCCCCCCACAAAAATTCCCTTTGGATTTTTTCAATTTCTTTCAAGATCACTTTAGGCAAGCAATAAAGAGATAAACAATAAATAGGGATCGACGAAAGAACCGCTTGAATCAAGGTAATTCGGCCACCAAACGAGATGTGCTTCCCCTTCCATTTCTCCAACCTATTCCGGATTTTATCAACAATGCAAGTCCACACTTCCGCCTTATGTTGCTTGATGCCCACTTTAATGCCCAGGTAGGAGAACGGTTGTCTCCCAATGTCACACCCCAAAGTCTGCCCCATCCGATTAAGAAGGTCTCTGCTGATGTTGAAACCCAATAGACTGCTTTTCTGGAAATTTACTTTGAGTCCGGACAAAATCTCGAACAAATGGAGGACATGCTTGATACTCTTCACATTTTCCAGTTTCCCTGGACACTTAAGGATGGTGTCATCCGCATATTGTAGGTGAGAGATGCCCACCTTCTCCTTTCCCACTTCAATTTGTTCGAGTAATCCCCTCGAAACTGCCTTCGTAAGCATACTACTAAGACCTTCCGCCACTATGAAGAAAAGGAACGGGGAAAGGGGGTCCCCTTATCGTAATCCTCTTTCATGACAAAATTCTTCCATTGGACTACCATTTACCAATACCGAAGACGCAGCTGTTGAAATGCAAGAATTAATATATATTACTATAATACCCATTTCATTATTATTTTTCTATCTCTCTTCTCTAAAACACAAAATTAAAATTTCCCTTCTCCCCTTCCTAAGTACAGCCGTTATGTCCTCTAAAAAAACACCACTTGTTTCACTGGACGGATTTTAAAAATATAGTGAAAAGAAGTTTCTACATTTTGTATTTTGGAAGATAACATTTCTAGGATTTATATTTATGAATATTTTGTTTAGTTTTTTTAATGTTGATTTTCTTTAGAATGCTTTGGGTACATAGAAAACTGGATTACTTATGATCTTGGAATACATTTCAAATATTATGAGCCCGTTTATTAAGTGATATGGGATTTGGATGGATATGAAATTATATGATATATTTTACTTATTCATTGATATATTTCATCCTTTCAAAGTATTTGTTATGATGTATTTAAATTATGATTTATATAAGTCAATTGACATTATGGAATTATACTTGGTATTATGAATACCACCTAGGAAGTGGGATGTATAATCATGTCAAAATGGAAAATATGAGTACGGGCTTCCAGGCTAAAGGGAAAAGCCATCATTTATATTAAACACTTGAAAACATAGGATATAATTTATTTTCCCTCTTTTTCTTTTTTTTTTTCATGTAATAAACGGGCTCTATATACGTTATGTGTTAGTAGAATAATTAATTGGTTTTCTTTGTATTTTGACGATTAAATGTTGAATCTTCATGCACCTCTTTGCTTTACTACCAAATTATATAGAATATGAACAAATCAAGTTTTGATTTGGCTTTGATTCTAAAGTTGTTTCCAATCAACTTAGATCTGTAAAAATATGTCAACTTATATCTGTAAAAATATATATTATCGGGTTTCTACATACCGATAGCGATTTAGCTTCATCTCAAAACGGGTTTATGGATTAATGATATACATAAAATTTAATTTTTTATTTATTAATATGCGGGTATTATAGTCAATTTATGTATATCTATTTTTATTTAAAATTATGTAAAAAAAAAGGAACAAAATTTATGTATATCTATTTTATCTTAAAAGTATGGATAGTCGCTCCCTAAAAATTATTGATTACTATTATTGTGGGTTGGTTTATAACTTAAAATCCCACTTTTTTTTTTCCTTTAAAAAAATTCACTCTCTATCCTCTATATTTTTGTTTTTAATAAAAAAAATGTAGGTGAATTGTGATCCCTTAAAAGTGAGTTATAACTTCCTCACTAGATTTGAATGTGTGTGGGTGCGGCCCTGTAATGAATTGCACGGTCTTCACCATTGTGAAGTGATATGGTTTGATTTTTCTTACAAAAATTATGAGGTGGCAATGAAGTGGAGGGGAGATGGTGGTTATATACAACTCCTCCACCATTATGCGTTACTCTTGCAAAGAAATATTTAAATAATAAATATTATTATTTCATTCACCAAGATTTAAAGTGAAGTTGAAATGCATATTTCGAATTTCATTACACATTCAATATCCATTACACATTCCATATATCGATGGAGATTTGAATTGTCTTTTCAATTTGCATATTCAAAATTTTCACTTAGTCGATTATTTCCAACAAGCACAAACATTCCAACAAAGAAGCTCCCCAAGCATTCAAGAAGCACTCGTAGATTTCCTTAAATTTTCAATCAAAGTTTTTTTCATTCTGTAATCTGGGCTTACCATATATAATTGAAGTTAGAATGAAACTTGTATCCATTCTATGTAATCATTGTAAAGAGAAGAGTTTGAGTGGATTTATGTGCATTCAGGTGTGCCATGCACTCATAGGGCATTTTAGAGCTATGCAACTTTTTATATTGAAAGATGCAACTTGTTACATTGAACCGTGCAACAATTTTTTTCATATTAATAATTGCACGATTCAGTGTAAACAAGTTGCATATTTCATTGTAACAACTTGCATGGTTCTAAAATGCACTATAATGTACGGTGCACCTGGATGCATACAAGACTTGACCAAAGAGTTTTTATATAGTTGGAAAAACCAAAAACTGTTGTAGGATATGCAGAAATAAAGGACATAGATTTGATGACCCAGTTCGTCAAGAATAACTACATCTGGGGGCATACCAAGTCAGGAGGTTTTCACCATTCTTCTCGTCCGGTTAATACATCAGAGATCCCTTTATATATGATATAATCTAGGGTTACACATAATATAATGAATTACCTAAATTACTCCTCCATCAATTACTCTTTGATGAAGGCACATAAATGTATTTCCTTCAACTCTCCCTTGTGCCAAATCAAGAGGGTAGATGGTGCATGAATGTTGCCTCGCTAATGCCCTTGCCAAATACCAAAAGCAAAGTAGAAAAATAAATATTAGTTGAAGGGAAATGAGTTACAACGCACCTATGACGAGACTTCCCCTGAAGTGTATACCTCTCACTTGAGAAGTACGTTTATCATGTGAGCTACAAATCTTAATTATTGTCATATACTTCTCAAGAATTGTTCTTGGCAATAATTATGTAAATGAATCAAACACAATTACTTTAGAGCTTACTTGAGTTACTTGTAATTGAGTAAAACTTGTTGTTTCCCATGGTAAATACATAAACCATTTAGGGAATTACCTTTATATGGATTAGAAAGATAACCAACATAAACAAAATCAACTAACACCTTATTTAGTATATAGGTGTAAGGGGTAGATTCAACATTTTCTTAAGGGTTACAATTTTATCTGTTGTCCCTTTCAAGATTTTTTAGGGATCACAATTTCATCAGTGGTTCCTTTAGCATTTTCTGTAATGACATAGCAAGTCCATTCAAAGGTTCCTTTTTAGGTATCAGAGGGTATCCATGACACCATCCCGATGATACTGCATTATTGGGGAACGTTTTGCCCAAATCTATTCGAGATGCAATTTAAATATAAATTTAAATAAAATAATTATTACTAGCATGAATTAATCATATTAATTCAAATAACAATTACCAACAACATACATGCGTACAAATAATTTCACGTAAAATCCTACACATGCGAAATCTAGGTGTTTACGAGAAATGTACCTCTTGAAGAGACAACCTTTGAGATGATGGATCAACTCAAATGCCTTTCTCAAGTATATCCCAAGTCCTTGCACATTATCCAGTGGAAGATACACACGAACAATTTAAACAAAGGAAAAAGAAAAAAAAATATTGCACCACCTTTGTTGATTTCTAATTTTTCCAAGACAGGAATTATATTGGTGATGGTGAATATTTATGTCTTCCAATGGAAGAAAGACACGTGGAGGATTTTTCGCCAATAAAAGAGATTAAAGAATTAGCATGAGTAAAAAAAATGAATAAATGAATTGGGCTTGGCCAAAAATTCCAAGACTTTGATATTCGAGAAGACCAGAAAGGCCCCTAACTAAAGAGCCTGGAGAAAAGCAAGGCCCAAAGGAGTGAAACGAGTTGAAGAGATGGGCCCAAGAGGATAATCCGGGCACTAGAGATTGAGGGTTCAAGGAGTTGGGCCGAACTGGGCTGATAAATCTGAGAAGATTGGGCCCAGGGGAGCCGGCCCCAAGGACTTGGACTTTGGTCCGAGAGATGCCCTCGAGGGCTTAATGAGTAATGATCTTTGAAATAAGAGGCTGATCTTGACCGTCGAGATAAGAGGATATCAACGGTCCAAGAGTCTTTATCCACGTGAACTAAAGAGTGGGCTGAGGGAGTCAGTTCCGATATTTAGGGGGATTACATGCATGATACTGGCGGTTTCGAGATTGATGGAACCGTTGGATTGAAATCAAGGGCTCAGATTGAAGATCCCTAAATTCAGAGAGATAAAGACGTGGGAGAAAAGATCTAACCCCGAGAAGAGTGGGGACGAAGAACAACACACGATGAGAACGTGGAATTAAGAGAGAAAGAAGAGAACCTCCGGCTGGAGGGATACAAATATCCCATCCAGGTATCACGAAATACACACAAGCACTTACTTTACTTACACACTTGAATTCGAGCTATTGATCTTACTTTGATTTGAGTTAAGAGTGATAACTGACTTGAGCATCATAGAACCCACGCCCCCCCCCCCCGTGTTCATTTTTGGTGATTACGTGGCATCGGAGAATTTTCCACGGCCAAAGCTCAAAGGATTGGCAACATTCAACGTACGAATCCCCGTTGAATTCCAAGTCATATCTCGACCACTTTTTCCACATCAAATTGGCGCCGACTGTGGGAACATTGGGCTAAAGGCGTGAGCTTGAATCCATTATTTTCGGAACAAACTTTCTTTGAAAAGTTACGAGATGGGTGGTGATCAACCCAGTCAACAGGTTCCTACCGAAAATCTCGGGAAGGAATCTCAACCAACCCCTATGGCACCCCCTGTTTTTGGGATGCCATCTGCAGGTAGGGGAACGACCTCACCAAAGCCTTCTTCGACATTTTTGAGAGATGCCCGTGCAGCTAGGAGGGGGAATACAACTATACCCTTTCCATCGAGAATTCTAGCGGACTCTACCCCCGTGGTGGGTAAGGGTCGAGGAGGAGATGGACAGACTTCAACACCTCCAGGTTTAGGACGAGGGGGAGGGGGACCAACATCAGTCCCTCAACCCCAGGGTCCAAGATGGTACCACATACCACGCCACCAAACCCTACGGTGGTATTAGTTAACATGGACCAGCTTAGTGATCTGGTGGCCAAGGAGGTGGAGAGAGCCTTTGCCGGAAGAAGAAGTACCCGTCGGCAGCAGTCGGGTAATGAAGGAGATTCGAGGGAGCGGGGGAGTCAGATTCCCCATGATCAAACTGGACGGAGGCAAGGAGAGGATTCCCATGCAGAACAGGGAGGTCCTCGGAGAAAGAATACTCAGGAGGAAGGAGCTCCACCAACACGGAGCGGGAAAGAAATAGGAGGGGGTCGAGATAGCCCACCTCGGGAAACAGAGACAGTTAACATGGAGGAGAGTTCTAATCTAACATATGAGGGAGGAGTCAGCCATCAGTTGCTGTCTCTTCAGAAAGAAATGGAGACGATGAGAAAGCAACTGAAACAAGTAAGTGATGCTAGACCCGTTGCTGGTTGTCAGTTTTCTGAGGATATTTTGAGTGATGAATTGCCCTTTAATTTTAAGCCGTTGGCATTTGAATATGATGGAACTACTGATCCTTATGAACACTTAGTTCGTTTTAAGAATGCTGCTTTATTACATCGTTATGGGGAGGGGGTGAAGTGTAGGGTCTTCCTAACCACTCTGTCTAAGGTCGCTCAACAATGGTTTAGCCAGTTGGGCCCGAATAGTATACACTCATTCGCAGGTTTTAGCTAGATGTTCCTGCAACCCTGACTCTTTTCAACATGAGGCAGGGGGAGAATGAAAGCATGAGAGAATTTTTGAAGCGTTTTAATCAGGCTGCTCTGGAGGTTCCTACGATTACTCCATAGGTGAAGATCAATGCCCTAGCTAATGGATTAAGGGTTGGGGACTTGTTTTCATCACTCGCCAAGAAACCTGTGACGTCCTTCGATGACCTACTAAATAGGGCTGAGAAATACGTCACTCTGGAGGAGATCAGGAAAGCCAAGAAGACTGAGACTAAGTCAACACACGGTGATAAAAGGAGAGAATCAGATTCCAAGAGAAGCAAGAACGAGAGTAAGACTGAGTCCAGGATGGAAACCCAGGCAGAGTCGGTACGTTCTTAAAATGGGCCCCGACCTAGGTTTGAGAAATACACCCCCTTGAAAATCCAGCCAGCAGAGGTCTTGGAGGTGGCAGGAGATCTCCCAGAAATGAAATTTCCATGGTCAAGAGCAAGAGGACCAACGAAACCCAAATCTGACATGATTTGTCGTTTCCATAATGATTATGGTCATTGATACTAACCAATGTTTTCACTTGAAGGATGAGATTGAAAGGTTGATCCAGGCGGGTCACCTGAAGGAGTTTGTTTACAGGGATATACAAAGCTCTCGAGGAAGTAAGAGGAGAGAGCAAGAGGAAAAGACAGATGATCGAGATAAGAGGAGGAAAGAGGAGACTGAAAAACCTCCAGCGCAGAAGAGGGATTTGATCGAGATAATAGTTGGAGGTCCAGTTGTTGGTGATTCTTTCCGAGCTTGGAAGAAAAACGTTCGTGACCTGGAAACAGGTCACAAGAAGGAGATGATGGAAATGACGGAGATGAAGGAAGTGGAAAAAATGGAGGCAGCTCCACGAATCTCATTTGGCCCCGAAGATGGAGGGGGATTAAGAGAACCCCATATTAATGCCTTAATAATAACGACTGACATTGCAGGATATGATGTAGTTAGGATATTTGTGGATACAGGAAGCTCGGCTGATATCATGATGTAGGATTGCTATAAGAGAATGGAGCTGAATGCGAAATTACAACCTGTAGAGACATCTCTTTATGGTTTTACAGGAGGTGTTGTCCAACCCCTTAGCCAGGTTACCCTGCAGGTGGGACTGGGAGAGCATCCTAGAAGAAGAGTCCTGATGTTGAATTTTCTCATTGTGCATACACCTGCGTCGTATAATGTGATCTTTGGAAAGCCGATGCTGAATGCTTTCAGGCTGTGGTGTCCACTTACCACATGAAGATGAAATTTCCAGTAGGAGAGGAGGTAGGAGAAGTTAGTGGAGATCAAACCCTGGCAAGAAAATGCTACGTGGAAGCCGTACGAGTGGCGGATAAGAACGTACAGGACAAACTGGAGAGAATCAAAGGAGAGGATCCTGAGGTGAAAAAGGTCAGGTTATTGGAGGAAGGAGAATCCACAAAGATGCAGGCTGATGAGGAGCTTATGCAGATTGAGCTGTACCCAAGGAAGGTAGGATATACTCTGAAAATATTTTAGACATATGCAGATTGGTGGATAAGTATTCCACAAGCTCAATTTTCTAGTACAACGCCTAGACAAACTGAGGTTTCCCAAGATTCTTTATCTTAATTTCGGATTTCAAGTAGTTCATGGTTCTCTTATTTCGTCAAGAGTACCTATTTTTTGTGGTTTCTCTTATTTCATTAAGAGTACCTATTATGTTCATCCATCAACATAAATTGTAAATCCGAAACTTGTTTCTTTATAAAACGTAGGGACACTTTTCATCATTCTTATAATATTTCCCAATTAAGTAGTCACTTAGACGGGTATACCACATACGTCCAGATTGTTTCAATCTAAAGTGAGTATTTCAAGTTTATTGCAAACACACTCCGTTGTTTAGAGTTACTTGACTTGGGTAATGGAAAAACCATCAAACACTTCCATATACATCTCTAAATTAAGATCCCCATAGCAATAATCACTTTCATTTGCTACATTTCCAATTCTTTGGAAACTATTAGGCTAACTAAGTAGCGGAACGTTATAACATGATGATGTCAATCCAGAGCGTAGTGTGAAACATATCAGGACTTTATATTTCTTATTACGTTTTCTAACAAAGACTTATTTATGTCCTACAGGCTTTACACTTGGTTAGGCTAGCACTACCGAACCAAATACCTGTGTCTTTGTCATGTAATCAAGTTCTTCCTAGATTGTTTATTTCATTTAGGCCAATATGCTCTTTGTTGTTATTATACAATTGAGCGTGGTTTGATGTCATCGTGCTCTATAATTCCTTGAGCAACACTATAATCAAATACATCATCAATCTATGTGCAATGTCTATCCATCGACTCATATGCACTCTAAAATATTGAGATTTCTTTATCTATGGAATCATATAAAACTTAGAATCGTCCTCCAGTAATAATTCATGGACATAATTATAATCATAGAAAATCTCACGAGATGTATTCTCGGCATTGGTGATTAATAAATTGAATTGTGCCACACCTATCTTTTCTTCTTTTAGACGGTGTTGATCGAACCAGGTGGCTTCCCCCATTTCCTTTTGAGAGCCACAACCTCAACCATACTTCCACCAAGTATGGTTGCAACACCTTTTCTGCGGTATTATGCCCATTATTGGGGACTTCTACCTTGCAGACATTTGCAGCTGGTATATGAGACCTAGTCACTTTAGCAATATCAGTAAACATATCAGGCATCAAATCTGCTACGTTCTGAAAAACTAATTACTTCAATTTCACATTGTGAAATTTGGGGATCAAAATGAGACAAAGTGGGAATAGACCATGATACTTCTAGTCGTTCTCTTAAAAAATTCATTTTCTCGTCTCCTCCTAACGACGGAAAGTCTGTCTCATTTAAGTGACAATCCGCAAATCTTGCGGTAAATGTTGGAATTTAGAGGCACATAAAACACGTAATCACATGCGCAACGGAAATTAAGTTCACCAACAACGAACAATTAATTGCATACAAATTACAATAATCATAACGAGAAATCTTATAGTAACTCGAGTGCAGATTTCTCTACTACGGTATCCACATAATCCCCAATTACGGACTTGCACGGAATTGCCAGCGTTGAATCCTGAGACAGATTTGCTAGGAAAATCCAATCTCTAGATCTTATGGAGAAAAATGAAGTGATACTGTTTGTGAATCCCAATAGCTTGTATATATAGGTAGGCTTAGCTTATTTCCCAAGCTAGCCCAATTAGGGAAATACAATCCCTAATCTTGAATTAAATTAATTCCTTTTAATTTAATTCCCTAAATATAAATCTCTACGGATTTAAATGCCTTATATGAAAATCTCTACGATTTATTTCCATATACATTCAATCCTACAATTATATTCCAAATATAATTATTGGGAATTCTTATTTAATTAAATCTAATTTAATTAAATATTATTAATAATTAATTCCAAATTAATCTATTATTAATTACTTCTCCATAAATTAAATATTCCAAATATAATTATTGGGAATTCTTATTTAATTAAATCTAATTTAATTAAATATTAATAATAATTAATTCCAAATTAATCTATTATTAATTACTTCTCCATAAATTAAATATTAAATCCAATTTAACATTTAATCAACCAACTATAATCCGTAAAAGGAAATTAACATCTTTGTCCTTGGAATAAATTTCCACTTGCAAGATTGATATGATAAAGGATATGAGCCCACCAAGGGGACAAATCAATCAAGACGTACTTGCACGCGATTCTCCGTATTAAATGTCAGCAATCGTCATGTAAGTAATAATATTGCCCAATATATAAGGTATCGAATCGCATTGACTCTCTTCCCATCATAAATCAAAGAAACAATTATTAATTTCACACGATCCTATATAAGGGACAGAGATTAAGAAATAACGCACCACTGAGGTCTAATTCTTGTATATTCAGTACCAAAGAATTTGTCCCCCTGTAGGTCCTCATTCAACGCACCTAAATGCGCTAGTGTGATCCCTTGGTCAAGACAAGCCAATCTGGGTCTCACACTTCAACCGTTCATGATGGTTCGTTCATTTCCATCTGGGTTGTGAATTTGTACTTAATTACGAGGGCTGTTAATTTGATCTTCAGTGATCGGGTATCACCAAATTAACTACAACGTAATACGTACTGTCTTATTGAACGGGTTTGCAATAAACATATATAACATTCATTCATATTTAATGCAACAGTGATTAAACAATTTATTTCAGTAAATAAATAAGAAACTTCAGTTTTGTTATACAAAGTACAAGCATACTTTTCAGTATAACCCCAACACCTTTTTCAATGAAACCTTCGGGTTGTTGCATATAGATTTCTTCTTCAAGATTTCCATTGAGGAAAGCTGTCTTGACGTCCATTTACCAGATCTCAAAATCTAGGTGCGCAGCAATCGACAAGAGAATGCGGATGGACTTGAGCATGGCTACGGGCTAAAAGGTTTCCTCATAATCGATCCCTTCTTTCTGAGTGTACCCTTTCGTCACTAGTCTTGCTTTAAAGGTTTCAACCTTTCCGTCTGGTCCCCTTTTTCTCTTGTATACCCACTTGCATCCGATGAGTTTTACCCCATTAAGTGGTTCGACTAGCTCCCACACCTTGTTGTGATCCATTGAACCCATCTCGGATTCCATTGCTGTTTGCCAAGATTGAGCATCTTTGTCTTGGATCGCCTCGTTGTAGGACCATGGATCTGATTCTTCTGCAGAGATCAAGTCCGAAGACTCTCCGATCCCCAAGAATCTCTCGGGTTGTCTGATAGGCCTCCCACTACGACGAGGTTCCGGTTGTGTAGGCGTGACGATTGGTATATCATTTTGTATAGTTGGCAATGAAGTTGGCCCCTAAGTTCTTCTAAGGTAATCTCACTTCTAGGATTTCTACTGTTCATATAGTCTTCTTCCAAAAATCTAAAGTGAGTACTGATTACCACCTTTTGATCTTCGGGACCATAGAACGTGCATCCTTTAGTTCCTTCGGGGTACCCCATGAACATCCTTAATTCTGAACGTGCATCCAATTTACCGGCTTCCTTGTCTAGCACGTATGTCGGACACCCCCAGATCCTGATGTGTCCTAAACTGGGCTTGCGTGCCGTCCACAATTCTCTTAGGGTTTTAGGTACCGATTTGGATGGCACTAGGTTCAGAATGTAAGGCGTTGTTTCTAATGCGTAACCCAGAACGATTTTGGTAAATCCACATAACTCATCATTGACCTTACCATTTCTAAAAGCGTTCTATTTCTTCGTTCTGCAACCCCGTTTTGTTGAGGGGTGCCAGGTGCAGTTAACTGGGATGCAATCTCCTCTTCCGATAGGTAGTTCAAAAATTCATCGCTGAGGTATTAGCCTCCACGATCAGATCGTAGAAACTTGATAGTCTTTTCCTTATGATTCTCTGCTTGAGCCTTAAATTCTTTGAATTTATCAAAGGTCTCAGATTTATGTTTCATTAGGAAAATATTTCCGTAGCGTGAGTAATCATCGATAAAAGTAACACAATACTCGTAGCTACCTCTAGCTTTGATTTGCATTGGACCACACATGTCGGTGTGAACGATTTCTAACACTTGTTTAGCTGTAAGCCCCTTGGCTCCAAATGCCCTCTTGGTCATTTTACCTTCCAAGCACGATTCGCAAGTCGGAAATGGTTCAATTTGGAGAGATCCAAAAGAACCATCTTGCACCAACCTTTGAATCCTTTTTGGGTTAATATGACCTAATCTTAGGTGCCAAAGAAGTATCTCGTTCACGTCAGCAGAATGCTTTCTTTTATATGAAATAACAGATGTGTTATAGGATGCATTTTGTGAGTGATGTGCACAATTAATAATATAGAGATTGTTCCGTAAAGTTCCACGACAGATAATCACATCGTTACGAAAAACAGTAACATGCTTATTAAAACGAACAGAATATCCATCGACAAAGAGTTTAGAAATAGAAATAAGGTTTTTTCAAAAAATAGGAACGTATAGAACATCTCTTAAAATTTAAGTCTTGTCTTCAAAAGACAGGTGCACTTCTCTTACTGCTTTAGCTGCCACTCTAGTAGCATCACCTAGTGTGATGAGGATGTCACTCTCACTAAGTCGTTGGGTCTGCTTGAAACCCTGCAATGTGAAACATACATGATCAGTGGATCCCGTATCCAATACCCACGAGTGGGTAGCATACTCCGCCAAATAAGTTTCAGCAACTAGTGCGTGAGAATTACCTTTCTTTCCATTCCTTTCGGAATTGGAACATGCCCATCTCCAATGTCCTCTCTCCCCACATTCCAAACATATCCTCGTACTTAAACTTTCATCCTTGAAGTTTGAATAGAACTGGTTTATCCTGTTTGTCTCTTCATTGTTCTTACCACCAACTGGCCTAGAACGAGAAGCAGACCTTTTTGCAACCATGTTCGCTTTCTTGCGCTCAATGTCCTCTTCGACCAAAGTAAGGGCTCTTATCAGATCATCCATAGTAAAATTCATATCTTCCAATAGATATCTTACATAAGGATGATCATAGCTCTTTGACAGAGTTTGAGAGTGAAATCAATTTTGCTTTTGAAGTCATGTTTTTTGCCAAGATATGCCAATTCTTCAAAGAGGACCATTACCCTAAAAATGTGCTCTCTAGCAGTCATTCCTTCTTCCAACCTCAGCTTGTCCAAATCATGCTTAATGCTTTGGACTGCCATATGGGTCGGATGCGCGAACATCGCTTCAAGATTTTCCATAATGTCTGCAGCAGAGAGAAATCCTTGATGAAGGTCCCTTACAGAATCTGACATAGATGTCAAGATAATGTCCCTTATCAATTCATTCCCTAGATCTCATTCATTATATTCCATCTCTTCCCATATACTGGCGTCTTTGGTTAGTTTTCTGGGTTTTGGTTCATTAAGTACCCATTTGGACTCGTGTGAAGCAAGAAAATTCATGAGGTTTTGTTTCCAAACGATGAAGTTTCTCCAGTGAGAAGGTTATCTTCCAGTATATTAAACAGTGGATTAAAAGGTTGCGACATGATGATACTGAAAATAAACACACATTTTGTATCAATATCCGAATCAACACAAAATTAAATCACATAATTCGATCACATGATTCATATTAAAATCTCAAAAATAAATATGAACATGCATCAACCAACATCTCAAAACAGATTTAAATGAGCCTCGTGGGAGGGTCATCATTTAAATCACATTCAAGCAGGTTACAAACAAGAATAGTTACAAACCTTTAATTTCAAAGAAAATTAATAGTCGGCTCCCACTTGACCAATATAAAATTGACAGGGACTTCGGTGAAGTATATGAATATCAATTTTATACCTAAGTAATATCCATGATTAAATACAGAATTACTACTTCATTTTGATCGAGCCTCGTAGGAGGGTCATCGTCGCCACTGATAATAATTCACAATCATCATTTTCGGAATTTATTCATGTGAAAGCTATCTTTTGACCGTCCCGTAGGGTAATTTCTCCAAAAGATTCCACAAATAAATAAATCATGCAGGTCAAAATTAATTTGATTTATAACCAAATTAATTATCAAAACATACTTAGTAATTTTTAAGTTTGAGATTTTTTTAGTTTGGGCATTCTCATGCAAACACATTTAAACAAATTAAATAAAGCACAAGAAAATACGACAACAATAAATCAAGCAAAGCAGAAAATAAATACATTGGGCACAAATTATCCAACTGTCATGGTTTGATTTTCCTTGGCTTGATCTTGAAGAAACGCTGTCTTGAATTTCTCCCATTCGTTCGTCTCAAAAAAATTTCATCTGGCGCCGCCACGCCAAGCGCCGCAGCCGGATGCACGCTTCACATCCGCCGCCGCTGTCAGCCGATCACGCCATACGAAGGCATAGCTGCTGCCGCTGCTCTTGGAGGACGGGCCGCCAAAGAAGTACGCCGCCGTCAGAACTCGCCGCTTTGCATCCGCCTCTCGCATGGTAACAAGGCCAGGCGTTGGCCGTTGCCATACGCTCAAGTCGTGTCCGTGACGCTGTCGGGCCGATCTCTGGGCGAAGCGCCGTGCGCTAGGCTCGTCTCACTAGCAACGCTCAAGATCGAAGGCCAGTTCTCCCTTGGCACATTTTCTCACTTATGCACGTCAGCCTAATGACGTTCCTGGACCAAGTAACCCCTCGCTTCCGCTCGCTCTTCTCGGGACAAAGTTATAATTTATTTAACGAGAAATAAATACACCTTAAATCTAGACTAGTCTATTACATTGAACAAATCAAATAACCTAATCTACTCGTGGATTTTCTCATAAGAAAAAAAAATCCGAACTAGTCGAATTAAAAACCATTCATTCATACGCATGAAAAATAAACACATTAAATACCATGACAATTGGATACCTGCAAAACAGATCTAGCAATTCTACTATCCAATTTCAATTTAATGTCCAACAATAATTTAAATAGCAATTTAAAAGTCAGAGCTCAAAACCAGAGCTCTGATACCAGTTGATGGGAAATTATGGGTGCCCGGATCTATTCGAGATGATTTTAAATACATATTCAAATTAAATAATTAATTACTAACATGAATTAATCCTAAATCAATTCAACATAATAATTAAACAACATGCGTACACGTAATTCACGTAAATCCTAAACATGCGGAACTAGGAGTTACGAGATTACATACCTCTTGTAGAGACAACCGTTGAGACGATGGATCAACCCAAAGTGCCTTCTCAAATATGTCCAAAAGTCCAAGAACGTAACCCGGTGGGAGGATTCGCACGAACGATTTTAACAAGAGAGAAAATAAAAAATATTATGCTACCACCTTTGTGGATTTCTCTAATATTTTCAACACATGAAATTGCACTTAGGAATGGAAAATTCATCCCCTATAAATAAGGAGTAGGGAGGCCGATTTTTAGTGTAGGAAAATAAGAAAGAATTTTTTTTTCTTGGTCTCCAAAAAATCTTGAATATATCTCATATATTATTTTCTCCTTAATTAAATTTTCCATAAAAATCTCTTCCCCTTTGTATCCCATATTTTCAAAAATAACAATGGAAAAAGAATCAAGATTTGACTTCTTGAATTTATGGGTTAATTATGTATTCCTACAATATTTATCTCTTTCCATAAAATATCTACAAGAATATCAAGACAATATTTTCTTCCTTTTCCATACATATTTTTCGAAAATTATGCTAGGAAATATTAGCAAAATATTTTCTTCTCTCTTTCATTAATTGGACTTTATTTTGTGCTATTTGAGGGGCCTTTAGGAGAATTAAGATTGGACCTTCAATGGACTATGAAGCTCTAATACTGGGCCAAATATTATTCAAGTCCATTAATATTAATTTACTCCACTATAAAATTAATATTGAACTATCCATCTTAACCCATATTACGATTTCACTATAATATGGCTCCCGATCATTATTTCTCGCATTTAAGATTATATTAGTCCATTAATTAATTAAGCCACTGAACAAGCTTTATATTAATTAATATCTTTGTCCTTGGAGTAAAGACAACTTAGCTTTATTATCCATACCGGAAATAAATTTCCACTTGCAAGATTTGGTACGATAAAGGTTCCGAGCCCACCAAAGGGACAAATCAAGCAAGACGTACTTGCATGCGATTCTCCGTATTAAATGTCAGCAATCGTCATGTAATTAATAACATTGCCCAAGATATAAGATATCGAATCACATTGTCTCTCTTCCCATCATAAGTCAAAGCAATGGTTATTAATTTCACATGATCCTATTTAAGGGACGGAGATTAAGAAACAACACACTACTGAGGTCTAATTCTTGTATATTCAGTACCGAAGAATTTGTCCTCCTGTAGGTCCTTATTCAGCGCACCTAAATGCGCTAGTGTAATCCCTTGGTCAAGACAAGCCAATCTGGGTCTTACACTTTAACCTTTCATGATGGTTTGTTCATTTCCATCTGGGTTGTGAATTTTGTACTTAATTACGAGGAGCTGTTAATTTGATCTTCCATGATCTGGTATCACCAAATTAACTACAACGTAATACGTACTGACTTATTGAACGGGTTTGCAATAAATATATATAACATTCATTCATATTTAATGCAACAATGACTAATAGTTTATTTCAGTAAATAAATAAGAAAATTCAGTTTGATTATACAAAGTAAAAACATACTTTTCAGTATAACCCCAACAGAAAAATCATCAAGCAAGTTCACTAGATTTGCTCGAACTAATGCCAGTTTAAGTGATCGACTCACAATTCCTCTTAAACAAGTTTATAACTCAATACTGAAAGTGAACGTAAAGGACAGTGCATGCTTTCAAAATTAATTCACACATATGTACTATTATATGGTTATCAAATGTATGTCGTCTCCACCACGTATCACTACAAAAAAAAAGCGCTTTTTACTGTTTTTAGCAACGGTAACCAAAATTCGTCGCTATTTTCCGACGGTTAGAGTCAAATGTGTTAGTGTTAGTATTCTAGAGACAATTCATTGTAAGGACATAATGCTCAGATAATATTCAGTATTGATTTAATATTATTGTTCATTTAATATTAAATATATGGCGTTGCAATTATTAGAATATTATGTTTGATTATTTGCATTTGTTCTTATCTGTGTTCCCTTGAGTCACTACTGTCATTGAGTGTGTGAGAACTCAGAAGACCTAAGCATGATTCTCAAATGGCCCCAATCGAAGATCATCAAGAATGAGATATTGATGATACAATGGAGATTGGTGTGCGATCTGCATCATACTCTTTGAGAGTGTAGTAAGATCTCACTTACTACGAGATACTAGGTATCTCATGATGGATGCACAAATACCTTAGAGGGTATTGGTATACCCATCCGAGAAATCGTTTGATATAGTTCCACTATATGTGTCTACGGGTGTCTCGGTTAGTGGGAGCAATGCTATACTCCTTTGACTTGAGGTCAATATGCACGACATGTGCGGAGTGATGAACTTTGACCATGACCGACGCTTGCACCCTTCCATGGGTAGATATGACTTGGATTAAGTTCATCACGAAGTGCATGTGCGTGGTAGTTGAGCCAAGAAAATGATTCATTCCTCAAAGTGGATTTAGAGAGAATACTCATCTTCTCATCATAATTGGATCAAAGTCATTGGCCAATGCACATCAACTTGGACTTTGTGGCCAAGTGTGACATAAGTGATCAATTAGTGATTAGAGATAAATTGATTAAGTTATTTGAATAGACACTTCATCATGTTCAAGACTTAATCGAGTATTCGCGAATGAAATGAGAAAATCGTAATAGCCCATGTTTCAGTTACAGGTAGTTGCACATTTCCTCTCAACGTAACTCATATATTGAGAATGTCTGATTTATTGTCTAGGGTTCAATTAAGACCGTTAATTTGACTAATCACTCGATATATGAGGGCATATGGGTCACACAACAAGTAATGGTTGTTTACTAACTAAAGTTGGTTGATTAAATGTTAAATTAGATTTAATATTTAATTTATGGAGAAGTAATTAATAATAGATTAATTTGAGATTAATTATTATTAATTTTTAATTAAATTGAATTTAATTAAATAAGAATTCACAATAATAATATTTAGAATGTTATTATAGAATTTAATATATATGGAAACAAATCATAGCGATTTGTCATATATCGAATTTAATTCGTAGATATTTTATATGTGAGAGATAAATCTAAGAGATTTATTTAAATAAAGATTAGGAATTTTATTTCCTAATCAGGTTAGCTTGAGATTTAATCTAGGCCTCTCCTATATCTTGGGAATTCATAATACACCAGTTCATATTTTCTCCATAAAATCTCTAAGTTGGAATTTTCCTAACAAATTCATCTCGGGGATTCAACGCTGGCAGATCTGTGCAGATTAGTAAACGACTGTTACGTGGATACCATAGTTGAGTAATCCGTATTAAGTTTACTCGTATTTAGTTATGCAATTAATTGTTCGTTGTTGGTGAACTGTTTAATTCCACTGCGCATGTAATATGTGTTTACGTGCCTCAAAATACCAATAGTGGTATCAGAGCTCAAGCTCTTGATTAATTGCTAATTGATTGATTTGTAGAATTTTTTTTTATAAATCAAGCATGTACGATCAATTAGATTAACCGCACGACTGTTTTGTTTATTTGGTGCGTGTGTGCACTTGTTTGTGTGGTTGAGTATTAGATGTTGCATATTACTTTTGGCTCTTTATTTTTCGCACGCCCACTTCGTCTTTCCCAAAATTCTAGGGTTTTCTGTGAAAACCGCCTCCATCCGCCGCATCTCCCTCTCGCCGCACGACTGCCCAACGACATCGCACATCGCCGCTCGAGGAGGGAGCTAGGCGCCGCGCCTTGCGTCGATCGTGTGGATGCACGACGTGGCTTGTGGCTGAACGGACGAACGACGGCGACACTCCGTCTTCTGGTTCTTCGATCGACGGTGGCACTCCTTCGTTCTTGTCGCGATTCGGACCATTCGTTGGGTGCGACACTCCTTCGTTTCTGCACGGCTATGGATTTTTGCACCGATCGATTCGCCGCTCCTCCGATGATGACCTCGATTGACGGAGACAACACACATGTGTCGCGGGCGGCAACGATTCATTACGTCGTCGCCCGAAACCGGGGCGACTTTGTCTGCAGGCATTTTTTCATCAGCGATTGTTTTTTAAATCCGGACCTCGAGTGTCTTAGACTCATTTTGGTTTAGCGAATGCATCTCCTATGGCGGGCGTGCTGGGCACGCACCTCGATGACCCGGTCCCTATTTTATTGTCCCTTCGTTGCCTTATGATCCTCTTTGATTGATTGCTGTTTGTTTTTATGATGAGTTAATTAGATTAATTCTGAATTGAAACTATGGATGATGAACAATTGATGGGTTTTTGGAATTTGGACTGGTCGGAATTTTTAGATTGGGTCTGATTTGGTTGGGTGATGATGTGGGGGGGGCTATTTTGCAAATTCGATTTGAGACAGGCCCTCCCGTACAATTTTGGAAATTGCACCTGAGCCCCCTAAACAATAAACAATTTATTTTGAATAAAATTAAAAGTAAAATTGGATTTTATTTAATAATTAATTGGATTAATTATTTCTATTAATAAAATAAAATTGGATTTTGTTTAATAATTAATTGGATTAATTATTTTGATAATCGTTTAAAGAATTATTTAAACTTTTAAAATTAGATTTTAAACTAGGTTTAACTTTTGATTATTAAATCCTACTACGTTAACTTGTCTGTTTGAACTTGTTTACGTCTTTTAAGGACCGCTTATAATTGTTTGGATAGGCGACGCCCAATTAAATGCTTGGGTAGATAGCGCCCAAAATACTTGTTGGTCCGTGTGAAATCATGTTTGGGTAAGCGGCGCCTAATAATTGCTCAAATGTGATATAGATTAACATGTTGAATCTCGATAAAGCAATTAATACCCTGCCTTTAAAAACGTTTCTCACTAAAATATGATTTTCATTAAGTTGAACGATGCCTTCCATCAAAATTAAAAGTAAACCGAAGATTTCGTTCCAATGAATATTTAAGGCCCAAGTTTTTTGCTCGGATCTACATCTAACGAGACCTTTATAGGGACACGTAGTATCGCCACTTGATGGTTGTAAATCAACTTGACTTTGTTTCACCAGCCCAAGTAGGGAAACGAAAGTCAATGGGCATCCGATTGAACTAGGTTCAATCAACTAGGAATTGCAATTTTGCAATTGGTTTGGAGACCTACCAGTTCTGCTATCATCATAATCAGCCCAAACAGATATTATGATAGTTGGAATGTGGATCCTAGTCCATTATGATTTATATTAGATATAAATTTGTATTCTTCCGATGAGGTCGTTGAATATGTGAAAATGATGGAGACAAAATAAATTTGAAAGGCCATGTTTATTTTGATTGTTGAATATTGATCATAGAAATTATGTGTTTTAATTCCCATTTTATTTTATTTCTCTAGGAATGTTGAAATGAATAACTTATCACTGATAAGCGTTTTGGAAACAAACAAATTGGCTGGGCTAAATTTTCTCGACTGGCACCGAAACATGTATTTGGTGCTTAGGCAAGAAAAGATTGAGTATGTGTTGGACACGTCAATCCCTGCTACCCCAGAGGCTGGTACTGAAGAGACTGAAGCGTTTGACGCTGCAGCTCAGAAGAAACATCAAGAGGATGCTTCCCAGGCTCAGTGTGTTATGCTACTCGGGATGACTCCCGAATTGCAAAGGCAGCATGAGAAAATGCTTCCCTTCGAGATGATTAAACATATGAAGGATCTCTTTGATTCTGAATCTCGTTCCGAGATTTATGAAGTGATGAGAGATCTGTTTAGATGCTGATTGTCTAAAGGAGGGAAGGTTTCTCGTCATGTGTTGAAGATGATTGGGCTAATCGAGAAACTTGGTCGTTTGGGCATTGAGCTCAAGACCAACATTGTTGTTTATGCCATTCTTCCATCGCTTCCCGATTCATATTCAAGTTTTGTAGTAAACTTCAATATGAATAAGACGGAATCGACTATGCCCGAGCTGCATAACATGCTAAAGACCTTTGAGTCTTCCACTACTAAGGAAAAGCCTGGGCTCATGGTGAGTGCCTCTACTTCTTCTGCCCCTAAAGGAAAGAAGAAGCGAAAGGGCAAAGCAAAGAAAGGCTCTAAGCCAAGCTTCCTTAAGCCCAAAGGTGGAATTCAAAAGAAGGAGAGGGTGGACAACGATGTATGCCTCTACTGCAAGCAGAAGGGGCATTGGAAGAAGGATCGCAAGGTCCTAACAACTGAAAAGAAGACACAAGGTGTCTCAGCCACTATGTTTGTTATTGAGATAAGCATGTCCACAAATGATACCAACTGCTGGGTATTAGATACCGGTTGTGGCTCACACATTTGTTGGGGAATGATTTGCACAGATCTATTCGGGGTGAATATTTAAATACAAATTTAATTCTTTAATTATTACTAGCATGAATTAATCCTATATTAATTCAAATAATAATTGCAACAACATATCATGCATATAAAAAGCCACGTAAAACGTACGCATGCGAGAATCTACGGGTTTACGTGAACGTACCTCTCGGGATGGCAGTGACTTCGGTCGGACGGACTAACCAAAAGGACTTCCCAAGTATTCCCTTAGCCCTTGCTCAACTATCCGGTGGAAGGACACTTGTCGAACAATTAACAAAAGGAAAAAATAAACTTTGTTGCACCACTTTCGTGGATTTGCTAATTTTTCCAGCACATGGAATTGTACTTGGGAATGAACTAATCATCCCCTATTTATAGGAGAGGGGTGGTCGAAATTTTCAGTAGAAAATCAATGTGGGAAAAGACTTTTCTTGATCACCAAGAAATCTTGAATATATCTCCTATATTCTTTTTCCCATAATTAAAATATTCCACAAAAATCCCACCTCCTCATATATGGATATTTTCGAAAATTTAGTGTGTGCAAGAATCCAAGATTTGGATTTTCTTGAATTTATGAGATATTCTTGTATTTCAAGAAATACATATCTTCCATAATATCTTTTCAAGAAAATCAAGAAAATCTTTCTTGCCTACTATATTTTCAAAATTTCGAAATTTTCTATATAGATAACCAAGTGGGAGATTTCTTGAATTTAATGAGATAATCTTGTATTCCAAGAATACATATCTTCATTCCATAACAAAATTCAAAGAAAATCTTTCTCCCTCTTTTATCCATAAATTTCGAAAAATAGAGGAAAAATTAAGCAACAATATTTATTTTATTTTAATCACCTTTTTCAGTTATTGGACTATTTGTTGGGCTACTCAGCGGGCCTTTAGGAGAATTAAGATTGGACCTTCTAATGGACATTGAATATCTAATATTGAGCCACAATATAATTCAAGCCCATAAATATTAATTAATCCCACTACATAATTAATATTGACTATCCATCTTAACCCATATTACAATCAATATGGCTCCGGTCATTTATTTCCGTGTTTAAGATTATCTAGCCCATTAATTAATTCAAGCCAATTGAAATAGCTTTCCGTTAATTAATATCTTTTATCCTTGGTTAGGAAACGGTTCAACATTATTATCCATACCGGAAACTAATTCCACTTGCAAGATTTGGTATGATAAAACTTATGAACCTCCCAAGGGGCAAATCAAGCAAGCATACTTGCACACGATTCTTAAATATTAAATCTTAGCAATCACATGTGACCAATAATATTGTCCAAGATAAAAAGTATTGAATCTCTCTCGATTAAGCTACCCATGATAAGTTAAAGCAATAGTTACCAATCCCACGTGATCCTATTTAAGGGACGAAGGTTAAGAAATAACGAACCACTTTGAGGTCTAATTCTTCCTTGTTCGATTCTCAAGAATTTATCCTCCTGAGGTCCTATTCAACAAGATCGATCATGCACTAGTGTAATCTCTTGGTCAAGACAAACCAATCTGAGCCTTACACCTCAACCTTTCGCGATGGGTTGTTCATTTCCATCTAGGTCGTGAATGACGTACTTTTAGTTACAAGGGACTGTTAATTTAATCTTCTGTGATCCGGTATCACTAAATTAACTACAATGTAACATGTACGAATTATTGAAACAGTTATCACGAGAAATATATGTAACATTCAATCATATTTAAAGCATCAGCGATAAACAATTTATTTCAATAAATAAGTCCGAAATTGGTTTTCGATTATACAAAGTAAAAGCATACTTTCTAGTATAATCCCAACAATCTCCCACTTATACTCAAAGTCTGCTTTTAAGTATACTACAACATGTCTCGCGTAGTCCGTGACATCTAATGTCACCTACACGAACCTAATAATTTCTCCCACTTATACTCAAAGCAGATTGGCAATGGTCTTGACACCCATTCCACTCACATGTATCTCGAATGTATTCAGAGGCAGACGCTTTGTGAATGGATCTGCTAGGCTGTCCTCAGACGCTATCTTTGCCACATCTATATCTCCTCTCTTAACGATTTCTCGTATAAGATGTCTTTCCTTTAATGTGTTTGTTTGACTCGTGGACTCTTGGTTCTCTTGAATTTGCAACTGCCCCTAGCAGATATTGCTAGACAAATTCAGAACACCATCCAAGTCCACTAAGAAGGTCTAGAGCCCAATCGGTTCTTTCACTGTTTCACAAGCAGCTACTTACCCGAGTCCCATGGTTGAGTCAGTGATGCATTTCTACTTCACACTCGTCCATTTGATGGCTACACTTCCCAAATGGAAACACACTAACTGAGGCAGACAATTTCTGGAATCTAAGTTTGATTGGAAATCAGAGTCCGTGTAGCCGATGGGGATTGGAGTATCTGACTGATAAATCAACATTCTATCCCGAGTTCTTTTCAAACACTTCAGAATGTTTTTAACTGTCGTCCATGCGCTTTCCCTGGGTTACTTTGATATCTTGCTACCATGCCTACGACAAAGCAGATATCCGATCTCGTACACAGCATTGCATACATAAGGTTTTCGACAGCCGAAGCACAAGGAATGCCTTTCATGTCATCTATCTCCTTTTGCGTCTTAGGGAACATTTTCTTGGATAGATGGATTCCAAGTCTGAAAGGTACGAATCCTTTCTTGAAATCTTGCATGCTGAAGCGTTTCAAGACAGTGTCTATGTATGACGCTTGCGATAAGCCTATCATCCTTTTCTTGCGATCTCGAGTGATCTTGATCCCAAGGATGTGTCCGGCTTCCCCTAAGTCCTTCATATCAAACTGTTTTGAAAGACATGCCCTTACGTCTGATAACACCTTTACATCGTTCCCGATGATCAGAATGTCGTCTATGTATAGTACATGCAGTTCCAACACGCTTTTTATACACACAATTTTCAAACTCATTTTGATCAAACCCATAAGACTTTATAACATGATCAAAACATTGGTTCCAAGCTCTGGATGCCTGTTTGAGTCTGTAAATGGACTTCTTGAGCTTACAAACTAGGTGTTCTTGGCCGATTTCAATGAAACCTTGGGGTTGTTGCATATAGATCTCTTCATCAAGACTTCCGTTTAAGGAAAGCTGTCTTGACATCCATTTGCCAGATTTCAAAGTTGAAATGCGCAGCAATCGATAAGAGAATACGAATGGACTTAAGCATGGCTACGGGCGAAAAAGTTTCCTCATAGTCGATCCCTTCTTTCTGAGTAAACCTTTCGCCACTAGTCTTGCTTTAAAGGTTTCAACCTTCCCGTCCAGTCCTCTTTTCCTCTTATATACCCACTTGCATCTAATGGGTTTGACCCCATTAAGTGGTTCGACTAGCTCCCACATTCTATTATGAAATATAGAACCCACTTTGGCTTTCATTGCTGTTTGCCAAGAATCTGCATCCTTATCTTGGAGTGCCTCGTCATATGTCCATGGGTCTGATTCGTCTTGTCCGGGAATCAAGTCCGAGGACTCTCCTATTCCCATAAATCTCTCGGGCTGTCTCACAACCCTCCCACTACAACGAGGCTCCGGTTGTGAAAGCTTATCGTTTGGTATATCATCTAGTAAAGTTGGCATTGAGGTTTGCCTTCTAAGCTCATTTAAGGTAATCTCACTTCTGGGTTTTCTTTGGTTCATATAGTCTTCTTCCAAAAATCTAAAGTGGGTCTTTTTGACCACCTTTTGATCTTGGGACTATAGAACATACACCCTTTTGTTCCTAAAGGGTATCCTAAAAACGACCTTAATTACGATCGAGGATCCAATTTACGGTTTCCTTGTCCAACACGTGGTAGGACACCCCCAAATTCTCATGTGTCTCATACTAGGCTTGCCTTGGGTCCACAATTCTTTGGGAGTTTTGGGAACCGATTTGGATAGCACCAAGTTCGAATGTAAGTCGTTTGTTACCAAGGTATGACCCCGAGCGACTTCGAATATCCGCATAACTCATCATTGATCTAACCATTTCCAAAAAAATTATGTTTCTTCGCTCTGCAACCCCGTTTTGTTGAGGGGTTCCGGGTCTTGATGTTGGGATACAATCCTTCATCGATAAGTAGTTCAAAAACTCATTCTTTGAGGTATTTGCCTCCACGACCCGGATCGTAGAGACTTGATCGTTTTTTCCTTATGATTCTCTGTTTGAGCCTTAAATTCTTAGAATTTCTCAAAGGTCTCGATTTATGCTTCATAAGGAAAATGTAACCGCATTCTGAGTAATCATCAATAAAAGTACTCATAACCTCCTCTTGCTTTGGTTGACATTGGACTACATACATCCGTGTGAACGATCTCTAACACTTCTTTAACCTATTCCCTTGGCTCCAATGCCCTCTTGGCCATATTACCTCCAAACATGATTGGCGGGGTTGGAATCGATTCAACTTGGAGACGCCCCAAAGGAACCATCTTTCACCAACCTTTGGATCCTCTTTGGATTTATATGACCTAGTCTTAGATGCCAAAGAATTATTTCGTTCACGTTTTTCTTTTTGTCGGAAATAGTTGATATGTTATAGGATGCATTTAAGTGAGTGGTGTGCCTGAGTTTAATTGTATAGAGATTTTCCATCAATGTCCCGTATGAGATACACTCATCATTTCAAAAATGATGTCATTCTTATTAGAAGAAACTTAGTGTCCTTTAATCGAATTTTAGAAACCGAAAGTGAATTCTTTACAAACCGGGAACATAAAGATAATCTCAAAAAAAAACTTTATCTTCAAAAGATAGGTGCACTTCTCCCACTGCTTTAACTTCTACTCATGTAGCATTGCAATGTCTGCTACTTACGTAGTATTGCAATAATCGTTACTATCGTAGCATTGCAATATCTGCCACTTACGTAGCATTGCAATGTCTTCTACTTTAAATAACGTTGCCCGGTGTGATGAGGATCTCACTCCCACCGAGTTCTTGGATCATTTAGAACCCTTGAAGCCAACATGATTAGTGGATCTCGTGTCAACCACCCACGAATGAGAAGTATACGCCGCTAAACAAGTTTCAACAACTAGTGCATGAGAATTACCTTTCTTTCCGTCCCTTTTGGGGTTGGAGAACAGCAAAACCTCCATTGTCTTCTCTCACCGCAGCCTTAAGCACTCCTCTTTGGATTTTCCTTGACACAACAAGCATTCCTCATCTTACCATTGCCCTTGGCAACAAATTGAGTTTTATTGCTTATGGCCTTTGGTCCTCTTCTTTATCTTGCCTACCCTTGGCCTAGAAGATGAAGACGGACCACTTGCCGTCAAAAAGCATGAGTTTGGTGCCTTATCATCATTTCTGCCGAGACCAAAAGCTTGCAACAAATTAATTTAGCGAGGCCAAAATGTTCAAAAACTTTTTTTAGGCGGAGAGTGAAGTCTGAAATTCATCCGAGTCTCCGGATCATAATCTGCGCTCGAGAATCTCAAGTTTGTTCAGATGGGCCATCTATTTTGAGGACGTAATCCCTTACGGGTTTTCCTTCCACCATTTTCAAAACGACATCTCTCTTAAAAGGTGATCTGACGAGTCCCGCATGTTTTGACTCGTCAGTTGGCTCATCTGATTTTGGTGTGTCAAGAATCCACTTGTACTTTTGTGCAGTTAGGACAATTATAATTTTTCATTTCCAATATAGTTTCCATACATATTGTATTGACTTTAAAGTATAATAACAAAATGGATTAAAAGGTAACGACATCTTTGAATCGAAATAAACAACTATATGCAATAACACAAGTATATCACAAGGTTCGATCACATGCTTCATATTAAAATCTCAAAAAAATATGAACATGCATCAGCCAACATCTCAAAACAGTTTAAATAAGCCACGTGGGGTGGGTCATTATTTAAACACATTCAAGCGAGTTACAAACAAAAACGATTTACAAACCTTTAATATCCAGATTAATAGTTGGCTCCCACTTGACCAATATAAAATTGACAGGGACTTCGGGGAAGTATATGCATATCAATTTTATACCTAAGTAATAACCATGATTAAATACATGATTACTATTTCGCTTTGATCGAGCCTCGTGGGGAGGGTCATCGTCGCCACTAGTAATAACCCACAATCATCCGTTTGGAATTCAATCATGTGAAAGCTATCTTTTGACCGTCCCGTGGGGGGAATTTCTCCAAAAGAATTCACAAATAATAAATCATGGAGGTCAAAATTAATTCAATTTTATTATTTGGAATAAAATTGTCAATTAATTATTTAAACATACTTAGTAATTTTGAAGGTGAGATTTTTTCATTTGGCAACCCTCATGCAAACACATTTAAACAAATTAAATAAAGCATAAGATAGCACAAATAAATCAAGCAAAACAGAAAAATAAACATATTTGGCACAAATTATCCAACTGTCATGGTTTGATTTTTTCTTGACTTGATCTTGAAGAAACACGCCTCGAATTTCTCCCACTGTTCGTCTCGAAAAATACTTCGTCTCGAACGCCACCTCCAAGCGAACTTGCGGCCGGGATGCACGGCAAGATCCGGCCCGCATTGGCCTAGAAACGACCTCGGCACCGCCCGGGTCAAGGCCAAAAGTGCCTCGACGCCCTCGGTAAATGTCGGCGGCAGCATCGGCAGCTCTCGGCGGACGCAAGAGATCCGCAGATCCTCAAGACGCTGGCTCGCTCGCCTCCACTTTAGCCCGCGACCTCGGCGCCAGATTCCGCTCGCCCGCGTGCATCCGCCCGTCCCGGCTGCTCGAGCGCGCAAAAGGTAATCGCGTCGCCTAGCGCCCCGCCCGTCTTGTGACCTGTTCCTCGCCGCTCGCCTTTCGCCCGCTTGCCCCATGCGTGCCGTAGCCCGCCGCCACGCCCCTCGCTTTACGATTTAAATCCTTTAATTCTTCGTCTCTTCGTTTCTCGATCCGGTTACAATTTATTTACAAAAAATAAATAAACCTAGATCTAGACTAGTCTATTACATTGATCAAATCAAACAAATTCTAATCTACTCGTGGATTTTCTCACGAGGCAAAACAAATCCGAACGAATCGAATTAAAAAACACAGTTCATATGCATGCATAAACACATTAAAATCCATGACAATTGGATACCTGCAAAACAGATCTAACAGTTCTACTATCCAATTTCAAATTTAATGTCCACGAATTAAATTACAATTTAAAAAATTTAGAGCCCGAAATCGTGGCTTTGATACCAGTTGTTGGGGAATGATTTGCACAGATCTATTCGGGGTGAATATTTAAATACAAATTTAATTCTTTAATTATTACTAGCATGAATTAATCTTATATTAATTCAAATAATAATTGCAACAACATATCATGCCTATAAAAAGCCACGTAAAACCTACGCATGCGGGAATCTACGGGTTTACGTAAACGTACCTCTCTGGATGGCAGTGACTTCGGTCGGACGGACTAACCAAAAGGACTTCCCAAGTATTCCCTTAGCCCTTGCTCAACTATCCGGTGGAAGGACACTTGTCGAACAATTAACAAAAGGAAAAACTAACTTTGTTGCACCACTTTCGTGGATTTGCTAATTTTTCCAGCACATGGAATTGTACATGGGAATGAACTAATCATCCCCTATTTATAGGAGAGGGGTGGTCGAAATTTTCAGTAGAAAATCAATGTGGGAAAAGACTTTTCTTGATCACCAAGAAATCTTGAATATATCTCCTATATTCTTTTTCCCATAATTAAAATATTCCACAAAAATCCCACCTCCTCATATATGGATATTTTCGAAAATTTAGTGTGTGCAAGAATCCAATATTTGGATCTTCTTGAATTTATGAGATATTCTTGTATTTCAAGAAATACATATCTTCCATAATATCTTTTCAAGAAAATCAAGAAAATCTTTCTTGCCTACTTTATTTTAAAAAATTTGAAATTTTCTATATAGATAACCAAGTGGGAGATTTCTTGAATTTAATGAGATAATCTTGTATTCCAAGAATACATATCTTCATTCCATAACAAAATTCAAAGAAAATATTTCTCCCTCTTTTATCCATAAATTTCGAAAAATAGAGGAAAAATTAAGCAACAATATTTATTTTATTTTAATCACCTTTTTCAGTTATTAGACTATTTGTTGGGCTACTCAGGGGGACCTTTAGGAGAATTAAGATTGGACCTTCTAATGGACCTTGAATATCTAATATTGAGCCACAATATAATTCAAGCCCATAAATATTAATTAATCCCACTACATAATTAATATTGCACTATCCATCTTAACCCATATTACAGTCAATATGGCTCCCGGTCATTATTTCCCGTGTTTAAGATTATCTAGCCCATTAATTAATTCAAGCCACTGAAATAGCTTTCCGTTAATTAATACTACCTCCGTCCCAATCTTTAAGGTTTTCTTTCCATTTTTTTTGTCCTAATCTTTAAGGTTTCTTTTCTAAAATGGAAATACACTTTATCACTTTATCACATCACTTTATCACTTTATCACATAAAATACTAATAAACAACTCTTTCTACCCCCAACTACCCATCACTTTATCACTTTATCACATAAAATACTAATAAACAACTATTTCTAATCACTATTCCCATAAATCCTTATGAACAGTCAAAAAGCCTTAAAGAACGGGACGGAGGTAGTATCTTTTATCCTTGGTCGAGGAACGGTTCAACATTATTATCCATACCGGAAACTAATTCCACTTGCAAGATTTGGTATGATAAAACTTATGAACCTCCCAAGGGGGCAAATCAAGCAAGCATACTTGCACACGATTCTTCGTATTAAATCTTAGCAATCACATGTGACCAATAATATTGCCCAAGATAAAAAGTATTGAATCTCTCTCTGATTCGCTACCCATGATAAGTCAAAGCAATAGTTACCAATCCCACGTGATCCTATTTAAGGGACGAAGGTTAAGAAATAACGAACCACTGAGGTCTAATTCTTCCTTGTTCAGTTCTGAAGAATTTATCCTCCTGTAGGTCCTATTCAGCGCATCAATCATGCACTAGTGTAATCTCTTGGTCAAGACAAACCAATCTGAGCCTTACACCTCAACCTTTCGCGATGGGTTGTTCATTTCCATCTAGGTCGTGAATGGCGTACTTTTAGTTACAAGGGACTGTTAATTTAATCTTCTGTGATCTGGTATCACTAAATTAACTACAATGTAACATGTACGAATTATTGAACAGTTATGCAGTAAATATATGTAACATTCAATCATATTTAAAGCATCAGTGATAAACAATTTATTTCAGTAAATAAGTCTGGAAATTCAGTTTCGATTATACAAAGTAAAAGCATACTTAAGAGTATAATCCCAACAACATTTGTACTAATGTGCAGGGTCTCAAGCATAGCAGGACAATTAGGTCGGGTGAAGTCGCCCTCAACGTTGGGAATGGAGCAAGAGTTGCTGCTGAAAGTATTGGCGTTTATGTTTTAGACTTACCCTCTGGTTTTATACTTGAACTGAATAATTGTTATTTCGTTCCTTCTATTACTCGCAACATTATTTCTATTCCTATGTTAGACATTGAAGGATTTTCCTTCCATTTTGCAAACAATAATTGTTATTTTTCGCTTAATGGTGATGTTTATGGAAATGCTCCTTTATCGAATGGTTTATACTTGTTGCATTGTGGACATAATATTCTTAATATACAAAACAAACGACTCAAACTTAGTAATCATGAAAACCCAACTTACTTTTTGTTGGGGTTATACTGAAAAGTATGCTTTTACTTTGTATAACCAAACTGAATTTTCTTATTTATTTACTGAAATAATCTATCAATCACTGTTGCATTAAATATGAATGAATGTTATATATATTTATTGCAAACCCGTTCAATAAGTTAAGTACGTATTACGTTGTAGTTAATTTGGTGATACCAGATCACATAAGATCAAATTAACAACTCCTCGTAATTAAGTACAAATTCACAACCCAGATGGAAATGAACAAACCATCATGAAAGGTTGAAGTATAAGGCTCAGATTGACTTGTCTTTGACCAAGAGATTATACTAGTGCATTTAGATGCACTGAATAAGGACCTACAAGAGGATAAATTCTTCGGTACTGAATATACAAGAATTAGACCTCAGTGGTGTGTTATCTCTTAATCTCCGTCCCTTAAATATGATCGTGTGGAATTAATAACTATTGCTTTAACTTATGATAGGAAGAGAGTCAATGTGATTCGATACCTTATATCTTGGGCAATATTATTAATTACATGACAATTACTGACATTTAATACGGAGAATCGTGTGCAAGTACGTCTTGCTTGATTTGTCCCCTTGGTGGGCTCAGAATCTTTATCATAACAAATCTTGCAAGTAGAAATTTATTTTCGGTATGGATAGTAACGTTGAGCTGTCTTTACTCCAAGGACAAAGATATTAATTAATATAAAGCTTGTTCAGTGACATAACTAATTAATGGACTAAGATAATCTTAAACACGGGAAATAATGACCGGGAGCCATATTATAGTAAAGTCGTAATATGGGTTAAGATGGATAGTTCAATATTAATTTTATAGTGGAGTAAATTAATATTAATGGACTTGAATAATATTTGGCCCAATATTATAGCTTCATAGTCCATTGAAGGTCCAATCTTAATTCTCCTAAAGGCCCCTCAAATAGCCCAAATTAAAGTCCAATTAATGAAAAGGAGAAGAAAATATTATTGCCTAATTTTCCTAATTATTTTCCAAAAAAATGAGTAGGAGAGAGAAAAAGATTTTCTTGATTTTCTTGGAAAAATTTTATGGAATAAGTATTCTTGAGATACAAGTTTATCCCATAAATTCAAGAAATAAAAAAGATCTTATCTCTTCCTATTTTATTTGATATTTTCGAAAATAATGGACAAGAAGGAGAGGAGAAGATTTTGTTGGGAGATATTTTGGGAAATATAAAATATTGGATATATTCAAGATTGTGTCTTAAGGAAGAAGCAAGGAAATTTCCCAATGACCCAACTAGACCTAAATTTTTGTCCCCCCCTAGTCCTATAAATAGGGGATGATTTCTTCATCCCCAATGCAATTCCATGTGTTGGAAATATTAGAAATCCACAAAGGTGGTGGCAAAATATTTTATTTTTCTCTCTTGTTAAAACGTTTGTGTGAATCCTCCCACCGGGCTACGTTCGTGGACTTGGGACATATTTGGGAAGGCTCTTTGGGTTGATCCAACGTCTCAACGGTTGTCTCTACAAGAGGTACGTAATCTCGTAACTCCTAGATTCCGCATGCTTAGGATTTACGTGGATTATGTGTACGCATGATTGTTTATTTACTTATTAATTATTATGTTGAATTGACTTAGGATTAATTCATGTTAGTAATTAATTGGTTAATTTAAATATGTATTTAAAATCATCTCGAATAGATTCGGGGACCCATATTTTCCCAACACTTGTGGCATTGTAGGCTTGGTCATGCAAATGAGAATAGGATTGCAAGGTTAAGGAAGTTAGACTACTTAACCCCATTCGACTTTGAGTCTTATGGAAATTGTGAATCCTATCTAAAGGGTAAGATGACCAACAAACCCTTTTCTGGGAAAGGGGTTCGTGTCAAAGAAGGTCTAGAATTGATCCACAATGATGTCTGTGGACCATTGCCCACTCTAGCTAGGGGTCACTTCGCCTACTTCATCACTTTTTGTTGGGATATTTTAGTTTTGATAATTTATGCCAAAACATTATTAACTTGTGTTATTCAAGCGAATTTACAGATAACAAGTTAAGGGGGAACGAAAGAACAAATTGAGGGGGAACTCACGAAATCAGAAGAAGAAGATCGAGATCAGACGAGGCTGCAGACGAGAATGATCGAGATCAGATGAGTTAGATGAGTTCCGAGTCAACTGATGAGCTGTGCAAAATCAGATGTGAAGAAAAGCTAAAGCCAGTAAATCAGAAAAGAAGGTTGCAGATCAGAAGATAAGCAGATGAGACTGATCAAGATCAGACGTGATCGAGATCAGATATGAAGATGAGCAGATGAGACTGATCGAGATCAGACGTGATCGAGATCAGATATGATAAATCTGATATGCTAACTTGATGCAGATGACTTGATGCTATCCTTAGATGATCCTGAAGATATGTTGATCTGATCAGTCGAGCTGATCAGATCAGGCAAGAAGAAATCTGATAGCCTGAGTCAATGTGACCTGAGGGTCAGGATGTCTGAATTCAGAGAACTGAACTCCGTAAGCCTGAGTGTCAGTATGCCTGATCAGACAAGGTCCGCTGAAGAAAAGTCTGCTGAATCAAGAAACCTGAGACTCAGTAAGTTACTGAAGAACCTGAAGGCTCAGATAAACCTGAAGACTCAGTAACAAACCGGAAGACTCAGTATGACTGAATACACTAAGACTCAGTATGTCACTGAAGACACTGAGGCTCAGATAAACCTGAAGGCTCAGATAGAACTGAAGATCCTGAGACTCAGAAGATCCTGAAGAATATAGTCGTTAGATTCAGCTGGCGTGGACCAATGAGAGGAAGTTGAGAAGCCTAAAAAAGCTGCAAAAAGCCACAGAGTAGTATGGATTTGAATGTGATTCTCTCCAACGGTAACATTCAAATCCACATTATAAATACAAGTTCTTCCTTCATTATCAAGTGTGGATGAATGTGGAAGAGTATGGAGAATGTAGCAAACGATGCTACAGAGCTAAGAAGATATGGGTTCCAGCAGTTCCCAGCCAAGGTCGTGTACCAGATGATGCGAGTCCTGAAATATGGCCTGATCGTAGCACGGCTAAGGCATTCAACACAAGGCACGTTGAAAGGAATTGTGCTCCCGATCCTATATACTCAAGCATTCCCACCATAGAACACAGAGCAAGAAATACACGCATATATTCAAGAGTGTTCTACCTAGATCTAAGCACAAATGTCATATCCTAAGCTTAGAGAGATTTTCCCATCCTTAGCATTGAGGCTAAACAAATGTAAGGGAAAATCTCAAACTAGTTGGAAACCAAACAAACCTTACCCAAATCAGTTTGATAGGATAAGTTTGTAGGTGAGTGTGAACTCGGTAAACATCTAGCAATCCAGCAAAGAAGGGTAGGCAATCACGTGAGGGTGATAAGTCCCATTTGAGTGCAAACTCGGTAAACATCTCGGCCATCCCGTGAGGGATATAAGTCCTGCAGGTTAAGATCGGTTAAGGTGCCCCTGTGTTAAGGGAAGAGTGGATGTAGGGCGGGTTTCGTCCGAACCACTATAAAATCTTGTGTGTTCTTTACAGCTTTATGTTTATACTTGTCATATGCATTCGATTACAAGCAAAACAACACACATCGTTCTTAAAAGCAAAAATTTGGAATCACTCTACCCTCACCCCTATTTTATATGCATCACATAACACAAAGTCTTCCGCACGCGCAAAATCGGTTTTAATCGGGACCTCACACTTTTACTGACGATTTCTCAAGATATGGATATGCCTATGTTATGAAGCACAAATCCGAGTCTTTTGAGAAATTCAAGGAGTTCAAAGCTGAAGTAGAGAAGCAACTTGGCAAGAGTATAAAAACTCTTAGATCGGATCGAGGAGGTGAATACCTTAGCCATGAGTTCATGGATTACTTAAAGTTACATGGAATCCAATCACAATGAACTCCTCCCGGAACACCGCAAATGAACGGAGTGTCCAAAAGGAGAAACGGAACCTTGTTAGACATGGTAAGGTCCATGATGAGTTTTTCCTCTCTTCTAACATTCTTATGGGGATACTCGTTACAGAACTCAATTTACATTCTGAATAGGATTCCATCCAAATCGGTTGAGCATACACCATATGAACTATGATGTGGTAAGAAGCCAACTTTTTCACATATCAAAACGTGGGGTTGCCCCGTAATTATGAAAAGATGCTCACTGATAAGCTGAAATCCAAAGGTGAAAAGGGTTATGTTGCGAGACCAGAGAGAAACGTGAAGAGTGGTGAGATGAGAACGAAAGGGGAGTTAAAATCAGGGTTTCCTTTATCAGTGGGAAATAGAGGTTCAGTATATATTTACCTGAACGAGGAACCTGAGGCTCAGGATCCACCTGTGCCAAATTATCTGAGCAAGGAAACTGAGGCTCAGGATACACCTGAGTCATTATCTGAATGAGGAAATTGAGGCTCAGGATCCATCTGAGCCAAATTATCTGAGCAAGGAAATTGAGGCTCAGGTTACACCTGAGTCAAATTATCTGAATAAGGAAACTGAGGCTCAGGATGCATCTGAGCCAAATTATCTGAGTAGTTTATCTGAATGAGGAAAGGTTTGGGCTTCTCGCAAATAGGCCCAAACATTTAGAATAATCTGGAAGATCCATTATCTATTTTAGATTCTGCTTTTAAAATACCTAAGGAATATCCACTGGTGTGTGGACCCCCCGTTATTACAAAAATACGCCTCGGCCGATGAATGAGAATATCAAAAAATTTGCATCATTCTCTCTCTTCTAACTACCTCTCTTCCTATCTAATTCTCTCTCTCCCTATTTCTTCAAATCTTCATCTTGTTCTACCAACAATTTATATTTTAGCAATATTATTCCAGAAAATCCGAAAAACACATTACAAACATCCCAGAAAATATCAAAAACGTAACATTTGGTATTCCAGAGCCAAGTTTTGATCATGGCCGAGGGAACGCACTCCAAGGATCTGCAAGAATCACACAGGAAGCTTGAATTATTAATTCAAACGGAAGCCATGAAGCTGGAAGCAGTAGAGGGGAAGCTAACAGACAATATGCAAGGTTTAACAACCAAGATGGAGGAGAAATTTGAGCTTATGACTAACACTTTGGCAAATCTATTACGATTCTATTGAAATATGGAAAAAAGCAAGGGTTACAATGAAGGGCCTTCTATATTAGGGAGTCCTAGCTTTGGATCTCGGTGGTGGAGGGCCTAACTATGGACCCGGGCAAAGCGAGGGCTTACCTTTGGAACTATTTGGTGGGGATCATCCTATCGATGTCGGAATCTCAAGGAAGTTAACGATGGTACCCAATTTCACAACCCAGTACCTAAGATTGAATTCCCTAGGTTTGATGGCTCTAAACCTAGGTTATGGGTACTGAGATCCAATGGGTATTTTAAGCTTATGCCCAGTATGACTGATCAACAAAAAAACACTTTGGCTACTATCCATTTTGAGGGTAAAGCAGCACTATGGGTTCAGAATTTCAATCAAAGAAATGTGGAATTAACTTGGGCACAATTTTTGGTTATTCTCTCAACTAGATTTGAGGAGATTAAGGACTCTATAAAGTGATTTAAGAGTTTAACAAACTCAAACAAACCGGCAAACTATGAAGATTATGTTGATAAGTATGAGGAACTAAAAGCTTGTATATCTTTGGTAGTTCTTTGGGGATGTATTCTCGTAAATCTACTTTGTGGCAAGTTTCATTGGAGGACTTAATGAAGAGCTACAAGCAACAATAGCCATGTTTGAACCTACCACACTTCAACATGCTATTAAATTGGGCAGGAAGCAAGATCGGACTCTTCAAGACTAACTAAAAAACTTAAGCCCTATTCAAGGGTTTCTAATCCTAACCCTAACCCTAACCCTAACTCTAACTCTAATTTTATGCAGTGGAAGAAGGGTGATGCTACTGGGGGCCCTACCAGTAAAGGGAAACCACATTTCAAGGTCTTATCTCCTCTGAGAGATGGCAAAAGGAGAGAGAAGGGGTTATGTTACAAGCTGTGATGAACCTTTTGTGCATGGGCACAAATGCAAACAGAGAATTTCATACATGATTACTGGCGAAAGAAGAGGTAGATACTCGATCCTTCTCTTCTCCTACCACTTTGAAGGGAAGAAACGAGGTTGTTTATGGGGTGACATCATGGAAGAGGTTCAGATGTCACTAAATACTCTAAGTGGTGAAGATGGAGTTACTACCATGAGGCTTTTTGGGGAGTTTGAACACCACAAACTCCACGTTCTCATAGACTCAGGTAACACCCTGAGTTTTATACAAAAGGCTACAGCTAAAAGGCTCAAATGCCCTTTGAGTGATGCTAAACTCATACTGGTGAAGGTTGCTAATGGGCAAAGATTGGTCAGCTCACAACAAGTGAACCCTTTCACTTGGAACATGCAGGGACATTAATTCACCTACCCACTGAGGCTGTTGGAGAATGAGGGTTGTGATCTGATCTTAGGAGGGGATTGGTTAAAATTTTGCACACCTATTGAGCTTGACTATGAAAAGATGACTTTCACAGTCAACTTGCTTGGGAAGAGGGTGAAACTACAAGCACTTACTTCATCAGCTGAATGTAAGTTGATTTACGATGTGGGATTATATCGATGATCCACCACGTAAGCCTTTAAGGAAGTTAATGAGATGTACTTAATTACATCAACACCTCCTACCCACACTAAAGATGATCCTGAGTTACATAAGCTACTACTAGCTTACAAAGATATATTTGAGGAATCAGTGGAATTACCACCAGGGAGGGGGGTGGAACACCAGATTATACTCAAACCAGGGAGCATCCCTAAACAAAGAAGACCCCGTATAGAACTTCTCTCAAAGCCATAAGGAGGAAATTGAAAAGATTGTAAAGGATTTGCTGACTACAGGAGTAATTCAACATAGTAAGAGCCATTTTGCTTCACCTGTGATTTTGGTGAAGATAAAAGATGGCACCTGGAGGCTATGTGTGGATTACAGGTACCTTAATGAGCTCACAATCAAGCACAACTACCCTATTCCTATCATTGATGAGTTACTAGATGAGCTTAAGGGTGCTAAGATCTTTTCAAAGATAGATTTGAGGTCAGGGTACTTTCAAATCCTAATGAAGAAAGAGCATAGGCAATTGACTGCTTTCAGGACCCATAATGGTCATTATGAATTCCTAGTGATGCCATTTGGGTTGTGCAATGCACCTGCTACATTTCAATCACTAATGAATCAGGTGTTCAGGGATCATTTGAGGAAATTTGTGTTGGTCTTTTTTGATGACATCCTCATTTACAGCACCGAGGAAACACAACATTTAATTCACTTGGAAGCAGTCTTACAACTTTTGAGGGCCAATAAGTTGTTTGCTAAGAGAAGCAAATGTAGTTTTGGCCAGACTAGTGTGGAGTATTTGGGCCACATAATTTCTAAAGATGGAGTTGCCACTGATCCAGGAAAGATTGAGTGTATGGTTCAATGGCCAAAACCACAAACCATTAAACAACTAAGGGGTTTCTTGGGCTTAACAGGGTATTACAGGAAATTTGTGAAGGAATATGGTTTCATCAGCAAACCACTCACTTCTTTACTCAAGAAGGACAATTTCAAATGGAACCCTGAGGTAGACCTAGCTTTTCAGTAGTTGAAGGAAGCCATGGTGAGTGTCCCAAAGGCTAGCATTACCGATTTCACAAAGAGATTTGTGGTGGAAACGATGCTAGTGGGAAAGGAATTGGAGCCAGACTATGCAAGAAGGAAAGCCCATTGCTTACATGAGTAAGTCCTTGTGTCCAAGGAATCAAGCACTCTCTCGTCTATGAGAGGGAGTTTTTAGCGAAGACTAATGGCCATTGAATGGAAACACTATTTGCGGGGCCAAAATTCACTATAAAGACCGACCAACAATCCCTTAAACACCTTCTTGACCAAAAAGGTGGTAACTCCACTACAACAAAGATGGATTACTAAATTGTTGGGCCTTGACTATGAGATTTTGTATAAAAAAGTGAGAAAAACGGTCGGTGATGCATTATCCGAAGGAGAAACAGTTGTTATGCTATAACTACAATGGTCCCAACCTGGTTAGATCAGGTCCTGCTAAGTTACACTGATGATGGTTACATTGAGGAAATCATCAAAGCCAAAGGTACTGATCCTAATACTTATTCCCTATTTCAGTTCACTAATGGTATTCTGAGATATAAAAAGAGGCTGGTTGTGGGTAGCAATAGTGGATTAAGAGATTTAATCCTTTCTGAGATGCACTCCACACCCTATGGAGGGCATTCTGGGGTTACAGGAACTTATCAGAGGCTTAAGAGGATGTTTTTTTGGCCTAATATGAAAGATGATGTGTTGATGTGGGTCAAGAGGTGTGAAGTATGTGCCAAAAATAAGTCAAGCCCAGGTTTATACCCTGGCCTCCTACAACCCTTACCCATTCCAGACCAAGCATGGTCACATATCTCTATGGATTTCATAGAGGGGCTTCCTAACTCTTGGGGAAAGAATGTGATATGGGTGATAGTGGACAGATTCACTAAATATTCACATTTCATAGCCCTATCACACCCATATACTGCTACTTCTTTAGCTAAGGTATTTTTGGATGTTATCTATAAGCTGCATGGGTTACCAGCTAGTATAGTGAGTGACAGGGACAAAATATTTACTAGCTGTTTTTGGAAGGAACTATTTAAGTTGGTGGGAACTCAATTACACCTAAGTAATCTGATGGACAGACTGAGAGGGTAAATAAATGTCTGGAGCAGTACTTGAGGTGTTTAGTAAGTGACAACCCTAAGCAGTGGTTGAAGTGGCTACCTATGGCAGAGTACTGGTACAACATAAATTATCATTCAAGTCTGAAGATGACAGCTTTTGAGGCTCTCTACGGGTATACTCCTACAGGATTCACTTATGGGTCATATTTAGATTCAACAAATGAGGAGGTTACAGATCTGCTTACTCACAGACAACACATCATACAACAAGTCAAGGATAATCTAATCAAAGCACAAAATCGCATGAAGGTACAAGCAGACAAGCATAGACAAGAAAGGGTTTTTGAGGTAGGAGACCAAGTTTTTCTCAAACTTTAACCCTTTCGGCAGAATTCCATTCAATACCGAAAGAATTTGAAGTTGTCATCAAAACACTTTGGCCCCTATACAATCCTGCAAAGGGTAAGGAGTATGGCTTACAAGTTAGATCTACCAATTGGGTCAAAGATTCATCCCGTCTTCCATGTTTCTTTACTCAAGAAACACATAGGGGTTAAGTATGTACCTTCACAGAGTCTTCCAGATGTTGATAGCAATGGCCTCTTCGCGATCCAACCCTACTATGTCACAGAACGACGTCGATACCTGGAAAGCGGAAAGGAGAAAGATCAGGTTCGTGTCTATTGGGTTACCGAAGATTGGAAAATTGATTCGTGGGAAGATACCATCTTTGTTTTGTGAAATTTTCCTTCACTCCATCCTTGGGGACAAGGATCTTTCGTTGGAGGGAGTATTGTTGCGAGACCAGAGAGAAACGTGAAGAGTGGTGAGATGGGAACGAAAGGGGAGTTAAAATCAGGGTTTCCTTTATCAGTGGAAAATAGAGGTTCAGTATATATTTACCTGAACGAGGAACCTGAGGCTCAGGATCCACCTGAGCCAAATTATCTGAGCAAGGAAACTGAGGCTCGGGATACACCTGAGTCATTATCTGAATGAGGAAACTGGATCCTGAGCCAAATTATCTGAGCAAGGAAACTGAGGCTCAGGTTACACCTGAGTCAAATTATCTGAATAAGGAAACTAAGGCTCAGGATGCACCTGAGCCAAATTATCTGAGTAGTTTATCTGAATGAGGAAAGGTTTGGGCTTCTCGCAAATAGGCCCAAACATTTAGAATAATCTGGAAGATCCATTATCTATTTTAGATTCTGCTTTTAAAATACCTAAGGAATATCCACTGGTGTGTGAACCCCACTGTTAGTTACAAATACGGCCTCTGGCCGATGAATGAGAATATCAGAAAATTTGCATCATTCTCTCTCTTCCTATCTAATTCTCTCTCTCCCTATTTCTTCAAATCTTCATCTTGTTCTACCAGCAATTTATATTTTAGCAATATTATTCTAGAAAATCTAAAAAACACATTACAAATATCCCAGAAAATATTAAAAACGTAACAGGTTACCTTGTGGGATATACTAAGAAAACGAGAGGATATTATTTCTATCTACCTGAGAAACAAACAGTAATTATTTCTAGGCAGGTCAGGTTCCTCGAAGAAGACTATGTCTTTAAGGAACAAGGCCGTAAGATGATAGAACTTGAAGAAATTCAAGAACCACAGGATAACCAAGAGACTGATATCTTGTCAAAACGTGACAAGGAATCAGTGGGAGTATTCAGCAGCTCTCATGGTGGAAGTTTATAACTTAGTGATCCTCTTTCAGCCAGTGAGAGCGTAATTGGAGTTGCATTGCCTTCGCAACAAACTCCAAGTGGGCTGAATGAGAACAACATAGTTCAAACTCCCGCCCAAGAGGCATCTGAAAGTGTTGCTCTTGAGGACTCTCCGGACATTGATGAAATTGATGCACCACAAAATTTTCACGATCAGAATGTACAACCTACATAACCACAGCTCCGTAAGTCCACTAGGATTCGTAATCCGCCCACTAGATATTATGGTTTCCTCATATAGGAACATAATGACGTGGAGATCCCGGATAAAGACGATCCCAGAACTTACACTGAGGCAACATTAGTGTTGGGAAAGTATGGGTGCCCGGATCTATTCGAGGTGATTATTTAAATACATATTTAAATTAAAAAAGTTAATTACTAGCATGAATTAATCCTAAATTAATTCAACATAATAATAAACAACATGCGTACACATAATTCACGTAAATCCTAAACATGCGGAACTAGGAGTTACGAAATTACTAACCTCTTGAAGAATCAAACGGATGAATCGAACAGATGAATCAACCCAAGAGTCTTCCCAAATATATCCCCAAAGTCCACGTGCGTTATCCGGTGGGAAGATTTCAACGAACAATTTTAATGGAGAGAAAATAAAATATTTTGCTACCACCTTTATGGATTTCTAATATTTCCAACACATGGAATTGCACTTGGGAATGAAGAGCTCATCCCCTATAAATAGGGAGGAGGGGGTCAAAATTTTTGGCTTGGAAAACAAGGAAGAAAATCTTTTCTTGCTCTCCAAGAAATCTTGAATATATCTTCTATATTCTTTTCTCCTTAATTAAATTTTCCATAAAAATCTCTTTCCCCTCTTCTACCTAATTTTCGAAAATTACACTTATAAAGGAGTCAAGAAAATAATTTTCTTCCAATAATTATCTCTTTCCATAAAATATCTACAAGAAAATCAAGACAATCTTTTCTTCCTTTAATAGACAAAAATTTTGAAAATTTCAACTGGAAATATAGCAAGAATATTTTCTTATCTCTCTAATTAATTGGTCTTTATTTTAGGCTATTTGGGGGGCCTTTAGGAGAATTAAGATTGGACCTCCAATGGACTATGAAACTTTAATATTTCGGGCCAATTATTATTCAAGTCCATTAATATTAATTTACTCTACTATAAAATTAATATTGAACTATCCATCTTAACCCATATTACGATTTCACATATAACATGGCTCCCGGTCATTATTTCCCGCGTTTAAGATTATCTTATTCCATTAATTAATTAAGCCACTGAACAAAGACAACTCAACGTTATTATCCATGCCGAAAATAAATTTCCACTTGCAAGATTTGGCATGATAAAGGATATGAGCCCACCAAGGGGACATATCAAGCAAGACGTACTTGCACGCGATTCTCCGTATTAAATGTCAGCAATGGTCATGTAATTAATAATATTGCCCAAGATATAAGGTATCGAATCGCATTGACTCTCTTCCCATCATAAGTCAAAGCAATAGTTATTAATTTCACACGATCCTATTTAAGGGACGGAGATTAAGAAACAACGCACCACTGAGGTCTAATTCTTGTATATTCAGTACCGAAGAATTTGTCCTCCTGTAGGTCCTCATTCAGCGCACCTAAATGCGCTAGTGTGATCCCTTGGTCAAGACAGGCCAATCTGGGTCTCACACTTCAACCGTTCATGATGGTTTGTTCATTTCCATCTGGGTTGTGAATTTGTACTTAATTACGAGGGCTGTTAATTTGATCTTCAATGATCGGGTATCACCAAATTAACTACAACGTAATACGTACTGTCTTATCGAACGGGTTTGCAATAAACATATATAACATTCATTCATATTTAATGCAACAGTGATTAAATCTTTATTTCAGTAAATAAATAAGAAACATCAGTTTTGGTTATACAAAGTAAAAGCATACTTTTCAGTATAACCCCAACAATTAGATGTTGACTCAGAGAAGTGGTATGAAGCCATGAAATCTGAGATGGACTCTATGTACACCAATCAAGTCTGGGACTTGGTTGAGTTGCCGGAAGGGGTCAAACCTATAGGTTGCAAATGGGTCTACAATCGTAAGATTGATGCAAATGGCAAGGTACAAACCTATAAGGCTAGGTTGGTGGCAAAAGGTTATAGTCAACGTGAAGGCATTGACTATGATGAGACTTTCTCACCTGTTGCCAAGATCAAATCCATTTGAATTTTACTTGCGGTAGCAAAACATCTAGATTATGAGATTTGGCAGATGGATGTCAAAACAACCTTCCTCAATGGCAACATTGATAAGGAGGTGTTTATGACTCAATCAGAAGGTTTTGTATCTAAGCCAAAATCTAATCTTGTGTGCAAGCTTAAACGGTCAATTTATGGATTAAAGCAAGCTTATAAAAGTTAGAATATCCGATTTGATAAAGCTGTCAAATCGTTTGACTTCATTAGAAATTCAGAAGATCCATGTGTTTATCGTAAATGTAATGTGAGAAATATTATTTTCATAGTTGTGTATGTCGATGACATACTGATTATGGGAAACAACATTCCTATTATGCAGCCGGTTAAAGATTGGATATCAAAGACCTTCATGATGAAGGATCTTGGTGAGGCCTGCTACATCTTAGGGATCAAGATCCATAGGGATAGATCCAAGAGGATGTTGGGGCTATCACAGTCAACCTACATAGATAAGGTGTTAAAGCGATTTGCTATGGAGAACTCTAAGAGAGGTTCTCTACCGGCATGTCATGGGATAAAGCTGTCTAAGAAGGATTGTCCTTCTACGGAAGCTGATATCCGGCGCATGAAGGATATACCATATGCATCTGCATTTGGCTCCATCATGTACGCCATGACTTGCACAAGGCCAGATGTGGCCTTCGCTGTTAGCACCACTGGTGGATACCAGCAGAATTCGGGTGAACCTCACTAGATTGCTGTCAAGAACATTCTTAAGTACCTTAGACGTACCAAAGATTGCTTCTTGGTCTACGGAGGACAGTTAGAGCTAGTTGCAACTGGCTATGCTGATGCAAGTTTTCAAACCGACTGTGATGATTACAAGTCACAGTCGGGCTATGTTTACGTTCTCAATAGTGGGGCGACTACTGCAGACTCAACAACCGAGGCATTATCACTTGATAAGAGAGATAATCACTAGAGGAGAGATAGAGTTAGAACGTGTCTCCACGGACGATAACCTGACTGATCCTTTCACCAAGGCTTTGAGTGTTCATGTACATTCTAGACATTTCGATGGTCTAGAGGTTAGACATGTAGGTGATTGCCTCTAGTTCAAGTGGGAGATTGTTAGTGTTAGTGTCCTAGAGACAATTCATTGTAAGGACATAATGCTCAGACAATATTCAATATTAATTTAATATTATTGTTTATTTAATATTAAATATATGGCGTTGCACTTATTAGAATATTATGTTTGATTGTTTGCATTTGTTCTTATCTGTGTTCCCTTGAGTCACTGCTGTCATTGAGTGTGTGAGAACTCAGATGACCTAAGCATAATTCTCAAATGGCCCCAATCGAGGATCATCAAGAATGGGATATTGATGATACAATGGAAATTGGTGTGCGATCTGCATCATACTCTTTGAGAATGTAGTAAGATCTCACTTACTACGAGATACTAGGTATCTGATGATGGATGCACAAATACCTTAGTGGGTATTGGTATACCCATCCGAGAAATCATTTGATGTAGTTCCACTATATGTGTCTACGGGTGTCTCGGTTAGTGGGAGCGATGCGATACTACTTTGACTTGAGGTCAATACGCACGACATGTGTGGAGTGATGAACTTTGACCATGACCGACGCTTGTACCCTTCAATGGGTAGATATGACTTGGATTGGGTTCATCACGAATTGCATGTGCGTGGTAGTTGAGCCAAGAAAAGGATTCATTTCTCAAAGTGGATTTAGAGAGAATACTCATCTTCTCATCATAATTGGATCAAAGTCATTGGCCAATGCACGTCAACTTGGACTTTGTGGCCAAGTGTGACATAAGTGATCAATTAGTGGTTAGAGATAAATTGATTAAGTTATTTGAATAGACACTTCATCATGTTCAAGACTTAATCGAGTATTCGTGAATGAAAGGAGGAAATCGTAATAGCCCATGTTTCAGTTACAGGTAGTTGCACATTTCCTCGCAACGTACCTCATATAATGAGAATGTCTGATTTATTGTCTAGGGTTCAATTAAGACCGTTAGTTTAACTAATTGCTCGATATATGAGGGCCTATGGGTCACACAACAAGTAATGGTTGTTTACTAACTAAAGTTGGTTAATTAAATGTTAAATTAGATTTAATATTTAATTTATGGAGAAGTAATTAATAATAGATTAATTTGGGATTAATTATTATTAATGTTTAACTAAATTAGATTTAATTAAATAAGAATTCTCAATAATAATATTTGGAATATTATTGTAGGATTTAATATATATGGAAACAAATCGTAGAGATTTGTCATATATGAAATTTAAATTCGTAGAGATTTTATATGTGAAAAATAAATATAAGAGATTTATTTAAATAAATATTAGGGATTTTATTTCCTAATCAGGTTAGTTTGAGATTTAAGCTAGGCCTCTCATATATATATGAGCTCTTGGGAATTCATAATACGCGAGTTCATATTTTCTCCATAAAATCTCTAATTTAGAATTTTTCGAGCAAATTCATCTCGGGGATTCAACGCTGGCAGATCTGTGCAGATTGGTAAACGATTGTTTCCTGGATACCATAGTTGAGGAATCCGTGTACAAATTGCTTTAAGAATTCTGTTTATGTTTACTCGTATTTAATTATGCAATTAATTGTTCATTGTTGGTGAACTATTTAATTCCGCTGCGCATGTAATACGTGTTTACGTGCCTCTAAATACCAACAAATGGTCAAAGTCGTCGACTTTAGCGACGGTTGGACTGACCATCGTAATTAGTGATGGTATAAACGGTCCGGGTCAAATTGGGTCAATTTAGCGCTGGTTAAAACTGTCGCTAAATCATGACCAGGAGCACGAAGCGCCTCGTCGCTTGGGCCACCGCCCAAATCGGCTTTAGTGACGATTTTTTTAATTTTTTGACGGTTAGGGTTTTATTATATATAGCCTTGCCGTAGCATTTGCAGCATCTTTTTTGCAAAAAAAAATAAAAGAGGCGGCCGTCAGTCACCATTGTAGTCGTCCCGCAGTAAAACGAAGGAGTAGAGCATTCCGTGCACGCCTAAGCCTTCAACTCTTGCATTCTTCGATTTGACGGTACTTTTTCAAATTTTTACCTTTTATTTTTCGTTTTGTATATATATATTATTGTTATATATATATATATAATTTTTTCTTGTTCATACGTGTATATATATAATTTGAAGTTAATTTTCATTCATTTTGATTGATTGATGATATGTTTAAGTTTAAAAATTTGTTAGATATATTATGTTATAATAAATTGATTGACTTAATTAACTATAATAGATATTGATTAATTGATGTTATATGTTATCTAGTGAAATATCTTTAGGAATTCTCTTAGATATATTATGATTACGTAATATATCTTAGAATTGTTAGATTGTTGGTTGACTAGGAGATGAGGTTGTCCTATTTTAGTTGAGATTCTGCCGAAATTTATTTAATTAATCAATTATCTAGTGAAATATGTTTAGGAATTCTCTTAGATATATTATGATTACGTAATATATGTTAGAATTGTTAGATTGTTGGCTGATTAGGAGATGAGTTTGAATCAATACAGTTGAGATTCTACCGAAATGTCATAATGTTTAATTACTTATATAGTTGTATTGTAATTTAAATTAATTAATAAATATAATGTTTAATGCAGATGAATGGTCAAGACGGTGGTGATGCCCCAGCTCGTATCCTGAGCACCAAGAGGAAGAGGATACTCAGACCTCCTGCCCGGATGACCCCTCCATCACAAGCTCGAGAAGGTTGTTGGGGGTTATACGTGAAAGTATGCTTTTACTTTGTATAACCTATGTATTAAACACTTATTTACTGAAATAAGTTATTTATCACTGTTGCTTTAAATATGATTGAATGTTATATATATTTATTGCAAACCGTTCATATAATCGCACATGTTACATTGTAGTTAACGTGGTGATACCAGATCACAGAAGATCACGTTAACAGTCCCTTGTAAACTAGTGCGTGTTTCACAACTTAGATAGACCCAAATAGTCTATTGGTAGAAGTTGATGTGTAAGGCTCAGATTGACTTGTCTTGACCAAGAGATTACACTAGTGCATTCGATGTGCTGAAGCGGACCTGCAGGGAGGATAAACTCATTCGCACTGACTTAAGGGATGAAGAGTTAGACCTTAGTGGTTGTTGATTTCTTAATCTCTGTCACTTAATAAGGACCGTGTGCGATTAGTAGTTATTGCTTTGACTTATAAATGGGAAGAGAATCATTGCGACTTCGATACCCTATATCTTGGGCAATAATATTAATTGTACGACAGTTTCTAAATTAATACAGAGAATCGTGTGCTTGCAAAGTCTTACGTGATTCCCCTTGGTGGGCTCAGAACCTTTATCATACCAAATCTTGCAAGTGGAATTAATTTTCCGGTATGGATAATAAAGCTGAGCTGTCCTTACTCCAAAGATAAAGATATTAATTAATATAAAGCTTTTCAGTGGCTTAATTAATTAGTGGACTAAATAATCTTAAACACGGAAAAAAATAACCGGGAGCCATCTTACCGTAATATGTGTTAAGATTGGATAGTGCAATGTTAATTATATAGTGGTATTAATTAATATTAATGGGCTGAATTATATTGTGGCTCAAAATTGGAATTCAGAAGCCCATTGGAAGGTCCATCTTATTTCTCCTAAAGGTCCCTCAAGTAGCCCAAATTAAAGTCCAATAAACAAAAGGTGCTTAAAATAAAATAAATTATTGTTGCTTATTTTTCCTTGTTTTTTTCGAAAATATTGAAGAAAAAGAGGGAGAAGGATTTTCTTGAAAAGATTTTTATGGAAAGGAGATAAGTATTCTTGGAATACAAGATTATCCCATAAATTCAAGAAATCTCCCACTTGGTTTCTTTAATAGTAAATTTCCAAAAAATATAGAGATATAATAGGAAGAAGGATTTTCTTGAAAAGATTTTATGGAAAAAGATATGTATTCTAGGAATACAAGAATATCTCATAAATTCAAGAAAGATCCAATCTTGAAAGAGCCCCTATTATTTTCTAAATATTAGGCTAAATAAGGGTGTGAGATTTTTGTGGAAAAATACACATGGAAAGAAGAATATATGAGATATATTCAAGATTTCTTAGAGATCAAGAAAAGATCTTTCCTAACCCTATTTTGAACCTAATTTTCATCCCCCATCTCTATTATAAATAGGAGATGAATGTTTCATCCCCAAGACACAGGAATTGATCTTTTTTCGGAAAAATATCAGCATCGATAAAATATCAAATATTTTGAAATGTCGACAATTTGTGTTTTTTTCGAAAAATGTCAATTGCGTGCAGCAATTCCATGTGTTGGAAATATTAGAAATCCACAAAGGTGGTGCAACAATTTTATTTTTTCCTTTGTTTTATAAATTGTTCATCGGAGAACCTCCCACCGGGTTATTGAGCGAGGACTTGGGAATACTTGAGAAGGACTTTTAGTTGGTAGCCAGATACTTGATCCTGTCCATCTTAGACAGTCTCTCCAACGGGCACGTTTACGTAAACTCCTACAAATTCCGCATGCTAGGATCTTTTACGTGAATTTTATTTGCATGTCGTTGTTGGCGTAATTATTATTTGAATTCACTTAGGTAAATTCATGCTAGTAATAATTGTTAATTTAAATTTGTGTTTATGAGGTCATCCCAATAGATCCTGGCATATGTTATCCCAATAGAGGTTAGACTTCGTAGGCCCGCAGACTGTTGCAGGGCCGCAAATCACCCTCGTAGGTCCCCACATCGTCACAGTCTCCAGGAGGGACATTGAGTTCGGGCTCGATCAAGGCATCTTGTCATCCAGCTGGCATGGGCAGATCGGGGCGTTTACTTATCGATCTTAATAGCGCACACTAAGTATTTATTTTTTTGTTTAATTATAGAATTCATTAAATATTAGTTTTTTTTTTAAATTTTTCAAGACTATACCTGGTCACGAGGCGGTCGTTATAGTCACTAACTCTATCTTTTATGTAGGAATTGCTATCAACGCCCACAGTTGGAGACACGTGCCAAATGACCGCCGCCAAATCTACTTCGACGAGTTTAGGGTACAATATTTATTTAATTACTTTATATTAGTATATTTATATATTATAAATACATATTGATTAAAAATTTTGGTATTAATTGTTGTAACCTAGATTTTACGTCTAAGGCAACACACTAGTATTGAATGGGATCGAACAAGTAACGAATAACAAATATGAAATACACTCAAATTTGGTTACCCAGTTCGTCTTTTGAATAAGACTACGTCTGGGGGCGCCCAAGCCAGGAGTATCTTATTATTATTTTTTGTCTAGAACTCTAAGATTTCGTCCTTTTTACAATGAATGATACATGCTGCATTTATAGACAAGAAACTAGGTTACATATCTTCATGGGCTTCCTTCGACGGGCTTGTAGAATTTTCAGCCGCCAAGGCTAGGGTTTCCTTAGTTAATCCGCGATTTTCTCGTCTGGATACACTTGCCTTGCTTACACCCCGCGATATCCGCGCAACTAAGTGTCCATGTCTTTACCATGTTTATCTCTTCACTGATTTCTGTTTGAGGTCGCTTCCGACTTGTGGTTTCTTCAAAATCGCTCAGTGACCTTCCTATATTTCAAAGTCGCTCCGCGACCTCCTCATTCAAATGAAGTTGTTCAATGGCCTCCCGATCCCTGGCGAGGTCGCTTTAACTTACTAGCTCCAGAGGGAGAGTTCCCTCACCGAGTTGGATTATTTCATGCTACAACAATTGCCCCTCAAGTCGAGGTCGCGTGCTTGCATCGGGACTTGGACTTGACTCGTTAACTGATCGACCTGTGACAAGTCGACCTCGAAACGCGTTCCCGAGGCACCTGGTAACCCTTGGGGAGGTGGATCGTTGCCTCGATTCTTAGAGTCGGTGTGAGATATGATGGGTCCGTCATGATGATCCTGCAGACGGATGACATCAGGCACCGCGTACCCCTCCAATCGGTGACCTCAGTGTTACCCACGCGCGACCTACTCGACCTCGTTTCTTCGGGAGGGGTCCAAATTTCGCCCTTATTGCATTCTGACCCCCTTTCCCTTCTATAAGAAGAGCTAGGGCTTCGCACTTGCCTCCATTTCCTTCTCCTTTAGAGCAGCCAAATTCTCCTCCGAACCCAAGCTTCAACCTTCCGGGCGAACTTTCGAGATTCTGACGAGACTACATTCAGGTAATCCCCCTTTTTCCACACTCTTTCCATGGCCTCCGATCCTTCGATGCCCATTGCTCTTCGTCCTCTGGCTTCTTCGTCCCTAGAGGAGGACAACACAGCGATAGCCCACCTCTGGCAACACCGCGGCTCCAGTTCGGCCACCGACTATGAGGGCGGATCCTCATCTGTGGGTATCCGGCGCATTGTCCGGGACACCGAGGGCATGGATGAGCAATTTCTGTCGGAGTTAGAGGATATTACTCATCTCCCTCCCTTGGATATTGGCACATTCCGCTCCGCCGCGTCAGAGCGGGAACAACCCGCCGGTACCTCGGCTCCGACCCAGGATTACGGGGCCTACGAGCGGGCTTTCGACTACCATTCTTACTCGGTCGAGGCCCCATATAAGCGACCTGAACGTGCATATAGGAGGTCGGTCTGCTCTGAGTACATGGCTTCCGACCTGTCTAAGTACAAATTGGTTCTGTCCGACAAGCACGTGCGTTCCCTTCGCCGGTTGTATAAAGTGCCCCGAGACGTGCATTTTTATGGGGTGACCTCAGACGAGAGTGCCTAACAGCCGTCTCCAGGGATGATTGCGATTAACGAGCACACAATGAAGGTGGGGATTCGCTTTCCCCTTCACCCGGCGATCTCCCACCTACTAGCGGCTTGGAATCAAAGCCTTACTCAGATCACCCCGAATGGCTAGAGCTACATAATCTCTTCGATGACCGTTCTGGGGTTGGCTGAGCTAAACCGGATGCCGGCCCCTGGCGAGGTCGCTTATGTTATGTCACCAATCATTCAAGCAGGCGGCTATAATGTCGTACGACTTCGCAAGGGCCGGGAGCTCATGAGTGGGATTCCGAATAAAGTCGTCGATTGGCATCGAAAGTGGTGGTTTGTTGGGGTTGCTTGGGAATCAATGGACCCTTCAAGTACACTGCCCATTCTGGTTCCCACAGATTACGCGCGTCGAGTCGAACACGATATACTTCTCTTTTTATACTTCTGAGGTCGTACTGATCTAATTCTCCTTTTCTTTTGTAGTGTTTATGCCCTCGACCGCCGACATGTACTAGGACTTCCAAGAGGCTTTCAAGATCGTTCACGACACTGCCCCGAGTCTTTGCGACGTCAACGCCCTTAACTCTGAGCTCTATCAGTTAAAGGCCGGGCTTTATACCTATCCTCACCACTTGAACATCCCTTGTGAGTACCTGTTCTTAAGCTTTTGACCTCCCCTAATACATTTTTTTTTCTGGTGGCTGATTTGTTTTGGTGTGCAGATCCCGACATTCCCGTCTACCGCCGTCAGCCCTCCGCAGCGATCATGGCCTCCAGGAAAAAGTCGGTGCTGGGCTAAATGAAGCACCTGGTGGCCGCTGATGCCCCTCCCCCGAGCTCGACTCCTTCCGGCCCCTCTGCCGCTGACAAGGGCAAGAGAAAGCACAAAGAGCCGGCTTCTGAGCCCGCTCGAAAAAGGGCAAGGGACGAGACCAGCCAGGAGACCGGGAGGTCACAACCCCGTGCATCCTCGCAGCCCGCCCCTGCTCCTCGAGGAGATCGGCTCCCAGAGGATGACTCCTGGTTAGGTTGGGACCTCGATTGTGTCAGCGAGTAAGTTCTTGATTGTTTGAATTTTTTTCTATTCTTCCCCTGCTTAATCAACTCTCGAATTTCTTTTGCAGCCCGGAGCTCACCCCGCATAAGTTTGGCCCCGAGGTCCTGAGCCTTTTGAGGTTGGGTCATATCGTCCCGGCTGGGGTCCCCGAAAGTTGGCCCGCCTATCTCCGGAGGGGTCTGTTGGGATTATACTGGAAAGTATGCTTTTACTTTGTATAATCAGACTGAATTTCGGACTTATTTTCTGAAATAAATTGTTTATCACTAATGCTTTAAATATCATCGAATGTTACATATATTTACTGCATAACTGTTCAATAAATAGTACGTGTTACATTGTAGTTAATTTAGTGATACCAGATCACAGAAGATTAAATTAACAGTTCCTTGTAACCAAAAGTACACCATTCACGACCTAGATGGAAATGAACAATCCATCGTGAAAGGTTGAAGTGTAAGGCTCAAATTGGTTTGTCTTGACCAAGAGATTACACTAGTTCATGTCTAGTGCACTGAAGATGACCTACAGGAGGACAAATTCTTCAGAACTGAACTAGGAAGAATTAGACCTCAGTGGTTCGTTATTTCTTAATCTTCGTCCCTTAAATAGGATTGCGTGTGGTTAGTAACTATTGCTTTGACTTATTACGGGTAGAGAATCAACGAGATTCAATACTTTATATCTTGGGCAATATTATTGGTCACATGCGATTGCTAAGATTTAATACGGAGAATCGTGTGCAAGTACGCTTGTTCGATTTGCCCCCTTGGGAGGTTCATAAGTTTTATCATACCAAATCTTGCAAGTGGAACTAGTTTCCGGTATGGATAATAATGTTGAACCGTTCCTTTACCAAGGATAAAAGATATTAATTAATGGAAAGCTATTTCAGTGGCTTGAATTAATTAATGGGCTAGATAATCTTAAACACGGGAAATAATAACCGGGAGCCATATTAACTGTAATATGGGTTAAGATGGATAGTGCAATATTAATTATGTAGTGGGATTAATTAATATTTATGGGCTTGAATAATATTGTGGCTCAATATTGATAATTTAAGATCCATTAGAAGGTCCAATCTTAATTCTCCTAAATGCCCCTCAAGTAGCCCAACATAAAGTGCAATAACTGAAAAAGATGTTTAAAAATAAAATAAATATTTGTTGCTATTTTTCCTATTTTTTCGAAAATAGTAAATAAAAGAAGGAGAAAGATTTTCTTTGAATTTTGTTATGGAATGAAGATACGTATTCTTGGAATACAAGATTATCTCATTAAATTCAAGAAATCTCCCACTTGGTTATTTACTATGTAAATTTCGAAAATTTTGAAATAAAAAGGGAAAGAAGGATTTTCTTGATTTTCTTGAAAAGATATTATGGAATATATGTATTTCTTGGAATACAAGTATATCTCATAAATTCAAGAAGATCCAAATCTTGATTTCTTTTTCCTATTTTTTTTTTCGAAATACTCCATAACAAAGAGAGTGGGATTTTTATGGAATATTTTAATTATGGAGAAAAGAATATATGAGATATATTCAAGATTTCTTGGAGATCAAGAAAATATTTTTTCCTCCCTATTCCATATGAAAAAATCGGCCAACACCCTCTATAAATAGGGGATGAATGTTTCATTCCCATGAACAATTCCATGTGCTGGAATAAATAGTAAATCCACAAAGGTGGTGCAACAAATTTTATTTTCCCTTTTGTTAATTGTTCGCGAGTTTCCTTCCACTGGATTGACGAGCAAGGACTAGGGAATACTTGGGAAGGCTTTTTGCTGTGTTTTAATCGACGAGACCATTGCCACTCCAAGAGGTTAGTTCACGTAAACCCGTAGTAATTCCGCATGCTTAGGTTTTATGTGAACTGTTTATATGCATGATTTGTTGTTGAATTATTATTTGAATTAATATAGGATTAATTCATGCTAGTAATAATTGTTAGAATTAAATTTGTATTTAAATATTCATCCCGAATAGATCCCGCAATTAATTCCCCAACAAGCGGTATCGAGCCTCGATTTCGCTCAATTTTAAATTGTAATTTAATTAGTTTTCATTAAATTTGAAATTGGATAGTAGAATTGCTAGATCTTTTTTGCAGGTATCCAATTGTCATGGAATTTAATGTGTTTATTTATGCATGCATATAAATTGTGGTTTTTTAATTTGATTCGTTCGAATTCGTTTTGCCTCGTGAGAAAATCCACGAGTAGATTAGAATTTGTTTGATTTAATCAATGTAATAGACTAGTCTAGATCTAGGTTTATTTATTTTTGTAAATAAATTGTAACCGGATCGGAAATGGAGGTGGAGACGAAGAATTAAAAGACGGGATCCGGAACCGGGCGTAGGCAGCGTGCATCGCATCACGAAATGTTCTAAGGAGGCACGCTACGACGCGGACGCCGGCGGCACGACGACGACTTGGGCGAGGCCGAGGGTTTACAGGCCGAGTTCAAATTTCCATGGATGCACAAGCCGGGCGACATAATGCCGAGGCAAGACAGTAACGCGGCGACGACGCCGGGAGGGCGCGGGTGATCGTGATGCGACGACGCCGCCGAGCAGCGACGCAGTGCGACGGATGCAGGTGGCGGTGGTGGTGGGCGCGGCGATGCGGCAATCCTGGGCGCGGCGAGCGCTGGATCGGATAGGCGGATGGGGCATGGGCGAAGGCGAATCCGCACGACGACGCCGAGATCCGGAGATCATGCCGGTGAGCGTGCGGACGCGCCCGGGCGCTTTCAAATACCTGACGGGCGCTTACTCGACACGGCCGGGATTGCTAGGCGGGCACTCAGACCATGAAAATGGGTCGATGAAGTAGCTTGACAAGGTATTTTTTAAAGACGGTCAAGTGGGAGCTTTTCGAGACGAACGATGAAGGCTATGAAGACGATTTCTCATCAAGACATGACAAAAATTAACCATGACAATTGGATATATGTGCCCAATATGTTTAATTTTTTGTTTTGATGTTATGCATTATTTTATGCTTATTTAAATTGTGTTTAAATTTGCGATGCATGAGAAAAATATTTCAAAAATCTCACTTTCAAAATTACTAAGTATGCTTAAACAATTAATTGACAATTTTATTCCTGATAATAAAATTGAATTAATTTTGACCTCCATGATTTATTTATTTGTGAATTCTTTTGGAGAAATTCCCCCTGACTGACGGTCAAAAGATAGCTTTCACATGAATAAATTCCAAATGGATGATTGTGGATTATTACTAGTGGCGACGATGACCCTCCCCACGAGGCTCGTTCAAAGCTAAATAATAATTATGTATTTAATCATGGTTATTACTTAGGTATAAAATTGATATGCATATACTTCCCCGAAGTCCCTGTCAATTTTATATTAGTCAAGTGGGAGCCAACTATTAATCTGGATATTAAAGGTTTGTAAATGTTCTTGTTTGTAACCTGCTTGAATGTGTTTAAATAATGACCCACCCCACGTGGCTTATTTAAATTGTTTTGAGATGTTGGCTGATGCATGTTCATATTTTTTGAGATTTTAATATGAAACATGTGATCTAACCTTGTGATATATCTGTGCTTATGCATATAGTTATTTATTTCAGTTCAGCATGTCGTAACCTTTTAATCCACTGTTATTATACTTAAAGTCAATAGTATAAGTATGGAAATTATATTGATTGGAAACGAAAAATTATAATTGTCCTAACTGCACAAAAGCACAAGTGGATTCTTGACACACCAAAATCAGATGAGCCAACTGACGAGTCAAAAAATGAGGGACTCATCGATCACCTTCATGAGAGATGTAAATCATTTGAAAATGGTGGAGGGCAAACCCTTAAGGGATTACGTCCTCAAAATTGATGGCCCATCTGAACAAACTTGAGGTTCTGAGTGCAGATTATAATCTGGAGACTCAGATGAATTTGGTACTTCACTCTCTGCCCAAAAAGTTTTTGAGCATTTTGGCCTCGCTAGCTGATTTGTTGCAAGCTTTTGGTCTCGGCAGAGATGTTGATGGGGCACCAAACTCAAGCTTAGAACGACAAGTGGTCCAACTTCATCTTCTAGACCAACGGTAGGCAAGAAGAAGAGGAGAACCAAAAGCCATAAGCATGAAAACTCAACGGTTGCCAAGGGCAATGGTAAGATGAGGAATGCTTGTGGTGTCAAGGAAAATCCAAAGAGGAAGTGCTTAAGCTGCGGTGAAAGAGGACAATGGAGGTTTGCCTGTTCCCACCCCAAAAGGGACAGAAAGAAAGGTAATTATCACGCACTAGTTGTTGAAACTTGTTTAGCGGCGTATACTTCTCATTCGTGGGTAGTTTATACGGGATCTGTTGACCATGTATGTTTCACGTTACGGGGTCCCAGCTGACCCGACAACTTAAGTGGCAGTGAAATCCTCATCACACTGGGCGATGCTACGAGAGTGGCAGCAGAAGCAGTGGGAGAAGTGCACCTGTCTTTTGAAGACAAAGTTTTAATTTTAAGAGATTTTCTTTATGTTCCCAGTTTTAGAAAGAATTCACTTTCAGTTTCTAAAATTCTGTTAATGGATACTTAGTTTCTTCTAATAAGAATGACATCATTTCTTGAAATGATGAGTGTATCTGTTATGGGACATTGGTCGAATAATCTCCATACAATTAACTGTGCACACCACTCACGAAATGCATCCTATAACACATCAATTATTTTCGGTAAAAGAAAACGTTCATCAGACGTGAACGAAACACTTCTATGGCATCTAAGATTTGGACATATTAATCCAAAGAGGATCCAAAGGTTGGTAGAAGACTGTTCACTGGAGTCTCTTCAAGTTGAACCAATTCCAACCTGCGAATCATGTTTGGAGGGTAAAATGACCAAGAGGGCATTCGGAGCCAAGGGGAATAGAGCCAAAGGAGTGTTAGAAATCGTTCACACAGACGTATGTGGTCCAATTTCAACCAAAGCAAGAGGAGGTTATGAGTATTTTGTCACTTTTATTAATGACTACTCAAGGTACGGTTATATTTTCCTTATGAAGCATAAATCTGAGACCTTTGAGAAATTCAAAGAATTTAAGGCTCAAGCAGAGAATCATAGGAAAAAACGTATCAAGTCTCTACGATCCGATCGTGGAGGTGAGTACCTCAGCGATGAGTTTTTGAACTACTTGTCAGATGAAGGGATTGTATCCCAGCTAACTGCACCCGGAATCCCTCAACAAAACGGGGTTGCAGAGCGAAGTAACAGAACTCTTTTGGAAATGGTTAGATCAATGATGAGTTATGCGGATCTTCCCAAGTCGTTCTGGGGTCATGCCTTGGAAACAACGGCTTACATTCTGAACTTGGTGCCATCCAAATCGGTTCCCAAAACTCCCAAAGAATTGTGGACCGGGCGCAAGCCCAGTTTGAGACACATGAGAATTTGGGGGTGTCCGGCCTACGTGTTGGACAAGGAAGCCGGGAAATTAGATCCTCGATCAGAATTAAGGTTGTTTGTAGGATACCCCGAGGGAACAAAAGGGTGTATGTTCTATGGTCCCAAAGATCAAAAGGTGGTAATAAGCACCCACTTTAGATTTTTGGAAGAAGACTATATGAACGAAAGAAGACCCAGAAGTGAGATTAGCTTAAGTGAGCTAAGGGGGCTAACCTCATTGCCAATTGTACAAGATGACATACCAAACGACACACTTTCACAACCGGAACCTCGTCGTAGTGGGAGGGTTGTGAGCCAGCTCGAGAGATTCATGGGGATAGGAGAGTCCTCGGACTTGATTCCCGGTCAAGACAAATCAGACCCATGGACATATGATGAGGCAATCCAAGACAAGGATGCAGTTTCTTGGCAAAAGGCAATGAAAGCCGAAATGGGTTCTATGGATCATAACAAAGTGTGGGAGCTAGTCGAACCACTTAATGGGGTCAAACCCATTGGTTGTAAGTGGGTATACAAGAGAAAGAGGGGACCGGACGGGAAGGTGGAAACCTTCAAGGCAAGGCTTGTGGCGAAAGGTTATACTCAGAAAGAAGGGATCGACTATGAGGAAACCATTTCACCTGTAGCAATGCTCAAGTCCATCCAGATTCTCTTGTCGATTGATGTGCATCTCGATTTTGAAATCTGGAAATGGATGTCAAGACAGCTTTCCTTAACTGAAGTCTTGATGAAGAAATCTATATGCAACAGCCCCAAGGCTTCATTGAAAAGGGCCAAGAACACCTAGTTTGTAAGCTCATGAAGTCCATTTATGGACTCAAACAAGCATCCAGAGCTTGGAACCAATGTTTTGATCATGTTATAAAGTCTTATGGGTTTGATCAAAACGAGTTCGAAAGTTATGTGTACAAAAAGCATGTCGGAACTGCATTGGTATTCTTAGTACTATCGTAGACGATATTCTGCTCATCGGGAACGATGTAAAGGTGTTATCAGAAGTAAGGGCATGACTTTCAAAACAGTTTGATATGAAGGACTTAAGGGAAGCCGGGCACATCCTTGGGATCAAGATCACTCGAGATCGCAAGAAAATGATGATAGGCTTATCACAAGCTTCATACATAGACACTGTCTTGAAACGATTCAGCATGTAGGATTCCAAGAAAGGCTTCGTACCTTTCAGGCATGGAATCCATCTATCCAAGGAAATGTGCCCTAAGACACAAAAGGAGATAGATGACATGAAAGGCATTCCTTATGCTTTGGCTATCGGAAGCCTTATGTATGCAATGCTGTGTACTAGACCGAATATCTGCTATGCCGTTGGCATGGTGGCAAGATATCAAAGTAACCCGGGGAAAGAACATTGGACGGCAGTTAAAAACATTATGAAGTATCTGAAAAGAACTCGAGATAGAATGTTGGTTTATCAGTCCGATAGTCTAATCCCCATCTGGCTACACGGGACTCGAATTTCCAATCAGACTTAGATTCCAGAAAATCTACCTCTGGTAGTGTGTTTTGCATGGGGGGAGGAGCCATGACATGGAGAAGCGTTAAGCAGAAATGCATCACAGATTCTACCATGGAAGCCGAATATGTAGGCTAACTTATGAGGGCAAAATGAAAAAGCGGTTTAGCTCAAGAACTTCCTAGTGGACTTGGATGTAGTTTGAATTTGCCCAAAGACAATCAATCGCTTATTGTGACAATACCGGGCGATTTGCAAATTCAAGGGAACCAATAGCCCACAAGGCCAAAAGAACACATTGAAAGGAAATACCATATTATATTATAAAAAATCGTTAAGAGAGGAGATATAGAGGTGGCAAAGATCGGCGTCGAAGACAACCTAGCGAGATCCATTCACAAAGGGTCCGCCTCGGAATATATTCGAGAGACATGTGGAAGGAATGGGTGTCAAGACTTTGCCAAACTGCTTTGAGTATAAGTGGGAGACATTATTAGGTTCGTGTAGGTGACATTAGATGTCACGACAGAACTACACGAGACATCTTTGTAGTATACTTAAAAGCGACTTTGAGTATAAGTGGGAGGTTGTTGGGATTATCTTTGAAAGTATGCTTTTACTTTGTATAATCGGTCAATTTTGGACTTATTTATGAAATAAATTATTTATCACCGATGCTTTAAATATCATCGAATGTTACATATATTTATTTATAACTGTTCAATAAATAAGACGTGTTACATTGTAGTTAATTTAGTGATACCGGATCACGAAGATTAAATTAATCAGTTCCTTGTAACCAAAAGTACACCATTCACGACCTAGATGGAAATGAACAATCCATCGTGAAAGGTTGAAGTGTAAGGCTCGATTGGTTTGTCTTGACCAAGAGATTACACTAGTGCATGTCTAGTGCAATTAAGAGGACCTCTGAGGAGGACAAATTCTTGAGAACCGAACTAGGAAGAATTAGACCTCGATGGTTCGTTATTTCTTAATCTTCGCCCTTAAATAGGATTGTGTGTGGTTAGTAACTATTGCTTTTTACTTATTACGGGTAGAGAATCAACGAGATTCAATACTTTATATCTTGGGCAATATTATTGGTCACATCGATTGCTAAGATTTAATACGGAGAATCGCGTGTGCAAGCGCTTGTTCGATTTGGTTCTTGGGAGGTTCATAAGTTTTATCATACCAAATCTTGCAAGTGGAACTAGTTTACGTATGGATAATAATGTTGAACCGTTCCTTTACCAAGGATAAAAGATATTAATTAATGGAAAGCTATTTCAGTGGCTTGAATTAATTAATGGGCTAGATAATCTTAAACACGGGAAATAATAACCGGGAGCCATATTAACTGTAATATGGGTTAAGATGGATAGTGCAATATTAATTATGTAGTGGGATTAATTAATATTTATGGGCTTGAATAATATTGTGGCTCAATATTGATAATTCAAGATCCATTGGAAGGTCCAATCTTAATTCTCCTAAAGGCCCCTCAAGTAGCCCAACATAAAGTCCAATAACTGAAAAAGGTGTTTAAAAATAAAATAAATATTTGTTGCTATTTTTCCTATTTTTTCGAAAATAGTAAATAAAAGAAGGAGAAAGATTTTATTTGAATTTTGTTATGGAATGAAGATAAGTATTCTTGGAATACAAGATTATCTCATTAAATTCAAGAAATCTCCCACTTGGTTATTTACTATGTAAATTTTGAAATTTTTGAAATAAAAAGGAAAATAAAGATTTTCTTGATTTTCTTGAAAAGATATTATGGAATATATGTATTTCTTGGAATACAAGTATATCTCATAAATTCAAGAAGATCCAAATCTTGGTTTCTTTTTCCTATTTTTTTTTTCGAAATACTCCATAACAAAGAGAGTGGGATTTTTATGGAATATTTTAATTATGGAGAAAAGAATATATGAGATATATTCAAGATTTATTGGAGATCAAGAAAAGATTTTTTCCTCCCTATTCCATATGAAAAAATTGGCCAACACCCTCTATAAATAGGGGATGAATGTTTCATTCCCATGAACAATTCCATGTGCTGGAAAAATTAGTAAATCCACAAAGGTGGTGCAACAAATTTTATTTTCCCTTTTGTTAATTGTTCGTGAGTTTCCTTCCACCGGATTGACGAGCAAGGACTAGGGAATACTTGGGATGGCTTTTTGGTGTTTTTTAATCGACGAGACCATTGCCACTCCAAGAGGTTAGTTCAAGTAAACCCGTAGTAATTCCTCATGCGTAGGTTTTATGTGAACTGTTTATATGCATGATTTGTTGTTGAATTATTATTTGAATTAATATAGGATTAATTCATGCTAGTAATAATTGTTAGAATTAAATTTGTATTTAAATATTCATCCCGAATAGATCCGGGCAATTAATTCCCCAACAGGGTCTGTAGAACCTGATCCGGGGGAGGAAGCAAACGGACCACAACAATGCTCGTCGGCAGAAGGCAACGGGCAACTTGTACTCGGCCCTTACCCATTCTCAAAAGGCGGTCTTCTATCTGGAGAAGACCAGTGCTCAGTTGGAGGCTGAGTTGGAGGAGCTGAAGAAGTCGCAGACTAGGGTCGCCGATCTAGCCAAGATGCTGGTCTCTGAGGACGATGCTCAGAAGAAATTGGATTCCTCCAACTCCGAGTTGCTCAACCGGCTTTCTGACGCCGAGGGGCGCATGGCGGAGGTCGAGGGCGAGTTGAGGGCCGAAAAGGCGAATGTGACCCGGCTAGAGGGCGAGCTGGCCGAGGCCGGGAGGGTGCTAACCGCCAGGGAGGACGACTTCAAGAGGATCGAGGAGCTCAACGGCAACTTCGCGTATGTGATGGCCTATGTCGGGGCCATCCGAGTCTTTCACAGGGCAAATCCGGCTGGCGATCTTGCCCCTTTTGTTGCTTAGTTGTCTGATTACGTCTGCGACTACCCTCCTGCCCCCACCGTCCTTTTGGAGATTAAGGATTTGGAGGACATGGGCGTCGACCTTTCCTTTTTTTATAATCCAAGTCGGATTGTGCGCCCAGTCCCCGATCCGGAGGTCGTCCAGCCGGAGTCAGAATCGACCCCCAAGGTCCCTTTGTTGGAGGTCGCGGAGGGGAACGTCGGGGAGAGGCCGAGCGGCAGTTCTGTAGGGCCCTGAGCGGCGGTTCTGTAGGACCCTGAGCGGCGGTACTTTTGAAGACCCTATCTGGTTGTACCTTCTTTTTTTTGTTTTGATGTATCAACCTTCGGGCTTGTTTCCCTGTATCCGCCTTCGGGCCCCATTATGAATATTAATGAAATTTCTCTTTCTCATTCCTTTGATGTGTTGACTTGATTTCCTTATGCGACTTGATTTTTATTTGTCCTTGTCGTCTTATCGTTAGTGCGACTTTATGTTTGGACTTTAACTTTTGGTCGTCTTACAAAGTCGGAGGAGGTCGCCCCTCAAGGGGTGTCGATCCTTCCCTCGGTATGTCGAAAGTCGTACCTCGGGTAATTTATGTTTTCTTTACATAATCCCTTTGGGTTTTACACAGGAATTTTGAGAGGAAGAAAAAGACATTATTATTGATAAATAATTGATTACAAGGGTGTAAACTTATTGATAATATTTCCTCAAATGTGTTGCGTTCCACGGGTATTGAGCCTTGGCGCCATCCGGTCGTTCGAGCTCGTAGGCTCCATTAGGCAAGATTTTTGAGATCTTGAATGGGCCCTCCCAGTTTGGACCGAGGGCTCCTTCGATTCGCCGAGTACCTTCTTAAGCACCAAGTCTCCCTCTTTGAAGCGTCGGAGTCGTACTTTGGAGTTATAGTACTTCTCCGACCTTTGCTTGTACCTTGTGTTTCTCATGTTGGCCTCCAGCCGCCTTTCTTCGAGCAGGTCGAGGTTTCTGGTCAAGGCCTCCTCGTTTTGGTCGAAGGCGACTTGACTTGTGCGAAGACTGGGAAAGTCGACCTCCGTGGGTACAACTGCCTTGGCCCCGAAGGCTAGTGAGTAGGGGGTTTCTCCTGTTAAATTTGTGCAGGTCTCTGTAGGCCCAGAAAATATCCGGGAGCTCGCTAACCCATTTCCCCTTGCCCCCTAAATCTTGGCTTTGAGAGTGTGTTTAATGATCTTGTTCACGGCCTCGACCTGGCCATTCGACTGCTGGTGGTATGGAGTCGAGAAGAGTTTTGTGATCTTCCATTTCTTGAAGAATTCTTCGACTTTGAGGTCGTCGAACTGTTTACCATTGTCTGATATGATTGCTTGTGGTAAACCAAATCTGCAGATGATATTGCGCCAGATAAACTTGATGACCTGGTTTTGATCTATGGTCGCTAGTGCCTCAGCTTCGGCCCATTTTGTGAAGTAATCTATAGCCACCAGGGCATATTTGACCGAACTCGGCGCTGTTGGGAGTGGGCCAATAATATCTATACCTCACTTTGCAAATGGCCAAGGACTGGGGATGCTTGTGAGCTCTTCTGGGGCACTTTTGATGGAAGGAGCATAGATTTGGCACTTATGACATTTGCGGGCGAAGATAATGGCATCGCCCCTTAGTGTGGGCCAAAAATACCCTTGTCTTGTGGTTTTGTGGGCCGGCGATTCTCCCCCGGTGTGGTTTCCGTATGCCCCTTCGTGTATTTCGCGCAGGATCACTTGCCCTTGTTCAGGTGTGATGCAACGGAGTAGGGGGATGCTGAAACCACACTTGTATAGCTCGTTTTGGATCATCGTGTATCTTGCTGCTCGCAATTGCAGCTACCGAGCTTGGATCCTGTCTGTTGGCAGGAGACTTGTTGTCAAGTATTCGATGATGGGTGTCATCCAGCTCGATGTTGGGGGTTCCAAGGTCGTGACCCTCGTGTGTGCGGTGGATGGGTGGGATAATGTCGTGATGGTGACATCTTTCTTCTCTGGTGATCCCTCGGAAGTTGCTAGTCGTGCTAATGCATCAGCTCGTGAGTTTTGTTTTCTCGGGATTAGCTTGACATGAATTTGGTCGAACTTCTGACACAGTATTTTCACAACCTCTTGGTAGGCTGCCATCATGTCGTCTCTTGCCTCATATTCTCCCGAGACCTAGTAGGCCACAAGTTGGGAATCTGTATGGACTTGCAGTCTTTTGACACCCATAGTCGTCGACATTTCTAGGCCGCTGATGTGCGCTTCATATTCGGCCTCGTTGTTAGTTGCGGGAAAGTCGAAAGTGATGGTGTTCTGAAAAGAGGTTCCCTCCGGGCTCATCAGAACTATACCGGCCCCCGATTTATGGGAGGTCGCTGATCCGTCCACGAATAGCTCCCACGGAGGGCTATTTGAACACCCGGCCTCTGATGAGAAGGTGAGCTCCACGATGAAGTCGGCCAACGCCTGGGCTTTGATGGCAGGTCGGGGTGCGTATGTCACCCCATACTGTCCGACTTTAAGGCACCGGCCCGTTGTATCTGGTTGATGCAACACATTCCTAAGGGGCGTGGAAGTGAGGACCTCGACTTGATGGTCGAAAAAGTACAGCCTTAGTTTTCTCACGCTCATCACTAGTGTGTATGCCAGTTTTTTCCAGTGCCGGATATCGCTGCTCCGTCTCGTTCAGTGTCTGGCTGACGAAGTAAATTGGGAACTCATTCATGTCTTCTACTCGAACGAGGACTGCACTTAGAGCCGTTTTGAAAGCTGCGAGGTATAGGAAAAGTTTTTTTCCCGGAATTGGTTTCGAGAGAATGCTTACGTCCACCAGGTAGGCTTTGATTTTATAAAAAGCTTCCTGGCTTTTGTGTGTCCATTTGAATTTTGACTTTTTTCTGATGGTGTCGAATAGTGGCTTACACTTGTCCCCCATTCGGGAGATGAACCAATTCAAGGCGGCCAGGCATCCCATGAGTTTCTGTACTTCCTTTACATTTCGAGGTGCTCCCATGTCCAATATGGCTTTGACTTTGGTGGGGTTCGCCTCTATCCCCCGCTTACTCACCAGATGCCCCAAGAATTTCCCCGACTCGACCCCGAAATTTCATTTCTTGGGGTTTAGTCGCATGTTGAATTTCCTTAGGATATCAAAAGTTTGGGCCAAATGTGTTAGGTGAACCTCCGATTTCAGGCTTTTGATGACTATGTCGTCCATGTAAACTTCCACCGACTTTCCGATGAGGTCGGTAAACATGTGGTTGACCAGCCTTTGATATGTTGCCCCTGCGTTCTTTAAATCGAAGGGCATCCTTTTCCAGCAATAGATGTTATTTTCCGTCAAGAATGAGGTATGTTGCCGGTCCGGTTCATACATGGCTATTTGGTGGTAGTCTGCAAAAGCGTCCATGAAGGACATTATTTCGTGGCCCGCCGTGTTGTCTATCAGGTGATCAATGTGAGGCATTGGGAAGAAATCTTTCGGACAAGCGCTGTTGAGATCCGTGAAGTCGATGCACAGCCGCCAAGTTCCATTCGATTTTTTTTACCAACACGGCGTTAGCCACCCATTGGGGCTGGTAGGCCTGTGTGATCAAGTTATTGTCCAAAAAAAATTTCACCTCCTCGGCCAACGATGCGTACTTCTCGAGGCCGAAGTTTCGCCTCTTCTCGGCTATTGGCTTTCGAGCTGGATCTATGAACAATTTGTGGCATGCGAATTCTGGGTCGATTCCTACCATGTCCTTGTGCGACCAGGAGAAGACATCTAGATTTTTTTTAGAAAGTCGATGACTTCCCCCTTCAGGTCGTCCGGCATTTTTGAGCCTATGATTACTTCAAGATCCGGTCGGGCTGGGTCTACTTTGACTTTCTCGAGGTCTTCCCCTGGGACGGCCCTTGGGGTATTCTGTCGCGGGTCGTCTATTTCTGCTTCGAGTATAAATTCTTCCGGTTCGGGTCCCATCCTTGGATCGAGATCATCGCGACTTGTTTTCTTGTTAGTTTTGTTATTTAAAATATTGCCTTGCTCTTCACTATCTATTAAAAATATTTATTTGCTAGATATTGGTGCGGAATTTAACGAGACGAGGAATAAATCAAACAACCCCTTGCATCGACTTGGTCACCTTTGACAGTGTCGACCAGCCCACTCTTGGTGGGAAACTTTACACAGAAATAAAAATTTGAGGATGCAGTCTCAAATTCGTGTTCAAATGGCCTCCCGAGGAATCCATTATAGGAGCTCGGGAGATCGACAACTAGAAAATCTAAAAGCCCAGTGGTCCTAACTTCTTCATTCAAAGTGGAGACTAATTCCACGGCTAGACGGATCATTCATGTTAGCTTCACAGTTGCGTCTCCAAAGCCTTTCACGACATGGTCTCATGAGGTGATGTATGCGTCATAGTCCCCGAGCTGGTCCAGGGTTTTCTTGAAAAGGATGTTGCAGAAAGCTCCTCCATCTACTAGCAAACGACATACGGTGGTGCCCATGATATTGGCTTTGATCACTAGGGGATCGACGTTAGGATAGACTATCACGTCCTTGTCTTTCTCGCTGAACTCAATTGTGCTAGTCTCTTCTCCTACGGCGAAGACCGATAACACCATCTTCCTGGCGTTCTTTATTTCTCTTATCTCTGCCTTCATTCGTCTTTTGGACGAGTCAGTCATCGAGAGTCCCCTGACCGTCCCGAGTGGGGATAGGGTGTGTATGATGCGACCTCCCGCGCCTTCTGGCATGGGCGGTACTGGCCGTTCCCCCTGGCCGGCATTTCTTGGAGCCGATTCTGCCTGTCGGCGTGGGTTTGCTTGCTGACGACCTCTCTGAGTGTGATCCTGATTCTTCTGGGCCGCTTGACAAATTCATCCAATAACCCATTCTCGTATAGCCTCCAAAGTTGGGGGAGGAGGTCCTTGCATTCGCTAGTGTAGTGTCCAGTTTGTTCGTGGAAGTGGCAGTATTTGTTGGGGTTTGCCTTTCCTTTGTTCTTGATAGGCCGAGGCGGGAGGAGTAACTCTCGGTCCCTGATCTGGTTGTAGACGTGTCCGGGTGTCATACCTAGCACTTCCATCAGCTTTACTGTGATGTTTTCTTCAAAAGGTTTGAAGTTGCCCAGTTCCTTGTAATGACTGCCGGTTTTCTTGGAGCTTTTCTTTGAGTCTGCGACCTCTCTATCGTCGAAAAGACTTGATTCCAGAAGTTCCGAAGCGTGGATGAGGTCACTAGCCCATCTCCAGAAGTCGTTAAAACTGATCGAATATTCTGTGGTCATGCGTCGCCACAACTTGGTTCCTCTTTTGAGCCCAGAGACGGCCCCTAGTACTTTGGCCTCATCCCCGATTGGATCGCCTTCAAGTATGAGTTTGTTGATCCTTTCGATGTAGGATCGATCAGACTCATTATCCGCCTGTTGGGTATTCATTAGTCGCTGTCGGGTCGTAGGTCGCGGTGCTAAGGCTGTGAAGTGGGTCAGGAATAGCCTGGCGAGTTGCTCAAAAGTTTCCACCGAGAAAGGTGGCAAGGAAGTGAACCATTGGTGGGCCTGGTCACTCAAGGTTAGGGAAAACAACCGGCACTTGGTGGCATCTGTCGTGCCCATGGAGGCCATGTAGGAGTTGTACTTGGCCACGTGGACCCTTGGGTTCGTGCTCCCACTGTAGCGATCTAGAGCCGCCGTGTTAATTTTTTGTTGATTGGGAGCCAGAGTGATCGTGGTTCCGAGGGGAGAATCCGGGATGATGAGGTTGTGGTCCGCTCCAGTCTGACCACTTTGGTTCTCTGCCCGCTCGAGAAGTCGCTGGACCGTTCTGGCCAGCGCGTCAATTTTCACATCGCGATGATCTTTGGGGGGGGTAGGTCGCTCCACCTGGTCGCAACTCATCATGGTGCAAATTTAGAGCCATGATTAGATCTCGCTCCACCTGGTCGTCGTAACTAGGCTGAGAGTGTGCCTCATCTTTGATGGCCACCGGGGCTTTCTGGGCCTCTTGCCCCCCAAGTCGGTCGAACACGTTGCCCGACCCTACCGGCCTTTCCAGGAGCCTGCGATTCCAAATGATGGTGTGCTTCGCCGAATCGTACGCCAGTTGGCCTGTGGAGCGCCCTTTTTAGACAAGGGCATTTTTGCCCTTAGAGGTTCCTGGATTAGGCGCCGCTTTCTTGACCGGCGGCTGTTCGTCCTCGTCATCGAAAGCGAGGCATTTCTTGTGGAGGATGGCCAACATGGCCTTCGCGTCCTCCGGTGTCTGGACGAGATTCCACTAGTCGGGGGTGGCCTCTGGGATGATGGGGTGAGAGCGCTGTGAACTCATGGAGGCCTCGATACCATCGCGGTGGTCCGTCTCATTTCTGGTAGCGTTACCTTGGTTTATCGCCATTGACAAGAGATGGGTTTTCTGTGGATTTTGAGCAAATCGACAGAGAGTATTTCTCACAGACGGCTCCAAATGTTGTAACCTAGATTTTACGTCTAGGGCAACACACTAGTATTGAATGGGATCGAACAAGTAACGAACAACAAATATGAAATACACTCAAATTTGGTTACCCAGTTCGTCTTTTGAATAAGACTACGTATGGGGGCGCCCAAGCCAGGAGTATCTTATTATTATTTTCTGCTTAGAACTCTAAGATTTCGTCCTTTTTACAATGAATGATACATGCTGTATTTATAGACAAGAAACTAGGTTACAGATCTTCATGGGCTTCCTTCGACGGGCTTGCAGAATTTTCAGCCGCCAGGGCTAGGGTTTCCTTAGTTAATCCGCGATTTCCGTGTCTGGATACACTTGTCTTGCTTACGCCTCGCGATATCCGCGCCACTAACTGTCCATATCTTTACCATGTTTATCTCTTCACTAATTTCTGTTCAAGGTCGCTTCCGACTTGTGGTTTCTTCAAAATCTCTCCGCGGCCTTCCTATATTTCAAAGTCGCTTCGCAACCTCCTCATTTAAATGAAGTCGCTCAGCGGCCTCCCGATCCCTGGTGAGGTTGCTTCAACTGACTGGCTCCCGAGGGAGAGTTCCCTCACCGAGTTGGATTATTTCATGTTACATGAGTCAGCCAGGAGGGAGTGGCGGTATAGCAACAAATGTGCGAGAAGAACCGCCAGAACCACATGAGTCAGCCAGGAGGGAGTGGCGGTATATCAACGCATCAGGCTGGATCCCGATCTATTTTGGATCCCAAACTATCCTAAGTAAGTATAATTAATTTATAAATTTATTAATGTTATCTAATTATATAATAATTAGTTAATAATAATAACATGTATTTATTAATAGGAACGACTGACTTGGGTTCCTATCGATAACCTTGAGACGATTACACTTGCCCATCCGTATAATGCGGAAGCAAAGACCTCTACCCACGATCACACGATCACTATATACATAAGAATATGATTAATATATTTGTATATTTTGTTTCGAAAATTAATAATAATATTATTATTATTTAATTTATCTTAGTAATTTTTAAATTGTACAAAATAAAGTATGAGAAAGGGTTGAAGCTGCCAGCCAGTCTCAGCCGGGTGAACCTCCAATTAATGTTAATCATATTTTTGTGGAGGAGGCCGTCATCGACAGAGGATGAGTAGTCGGGATGGGTAGGTACTGGTGTCGTGATCGCGAAGACACAAGTCTACTCCTCCAAACCTTCATTGCCTTCAAATTTTCAGAATCGCATGAGACGCTTTGAGCAGATGGAGGCTTTGACTTGAGCAGTTTGCGCGAATCGAAAATGAACTGAAGCGGCAATGTCTGGCCTCCCGTTTTCCGTATCCCCTATAATGAACTTGTTGGTGATGACGATGTAGGGAGCAACAGTGGTGGTGGTGGTGGCGGTGGCGGCGGTTCTGGCAGTGGCAATGGTGGTGGCGGTGGTGGTTTCGGCAGTGGCGGTGGTAGCGGTTCTAGAAGTGGCGGTGACGGTGGCGTATCTGAACCAAATTTTCAGAAATAGCGACGTTTTTCCTGACCCAGATCCTGACCAAATTGATTGTCGCTAAACGCCGATGATTGATAACCGTCGTTGTTTAGTGACGGTTAACAAAAACCCATCCCTAAATTTAGCGACGCTCGTCTCAACGACGATTTTTCAACTGTCGTCAAAATTGTCACTAAATTGCTTAGCGATGGTTTTTTTTGTCGCTAAAACATCATTAAAACTTGTCGTTTTTGTAGTGTATTAAATATATTTCAATTAATGAATCAATAAAAATTTTACATTTAATTGTAATATAGACTCTTGGGTCAAGATACACAATATTTGGAAGAAATGACTAATAAACTAGTGAAGCAAGAGATAAAAAAACGCCCAAAAACATTTCAAAAACTCAAACTCTCGCAATTAGAGTTTCATCTTTCAAGCACATTCTTTATTACTTGAACCATTGAAAGCACTACCAAATATCTACAAAATAGAGTTCCTTTCACAATTTTCATTTTTCTTTTCTAATCAGTATTTTATTTTTACAACTCAAAAATTCATTTTTTCACTACTCTTAATTTCTTTCTCTTCTTTCTTCTCACTTTCTTTCTTTCTTTTCATTTCACTTCTAACTAAAATTAAAACGACCCATGACTCTAACTTCACCTTGCACTCCTTTTTGGTACCATTATAATCTAAACAATATTTATTCTAACAAATATATATACATATGTTCGTAATGACACTACAAAAAACCTGTCAGTTAACGAGGACGTTAGCGAGGGCATGCCCTCGTTAATTGAATTAACGAGGGTATTAACAAGGACTAATATTCCTTGATAATTTTCTCCTCGCTAAAGTTTAACGAGAGCAGTCATAAACCCTCAATTTTGCCTAAAGTGGTAATTATAAAATATAAAAATTTAAGCAAATTTGCGAGAGTTGGGCGTCAAAGCCATGACCCCTCACTCGTATGTGTGTTGCAATTACCATTGGGCTAATACGAGAGCTATTATGATGCTTGTTAAAGTCCTCAATATTAACGAGAGAAAATTTATTGCTCGTTATCGTCCTTGTTAGCAATAAGGGCTCTGTAATCCCTCATTATTTACAAGGGTTATCAAAATCCTTTTTAAAATCCTTATTATTATCTAGGATTTTTATAACTCTCAATAATGCCCTTGTTAAAAGATATTTTTTTTTTATAATGTGAGGATAATTAAGGTGCTAAGATCACCCATGAATTAATTACTAGCCAAAATAATATGACATCACATGATCAGAGCATTAATCATTATATACTGTGTGAGTGACTTTCGTTTTATGTATTATACATCATTTGTTGTAATGTGCATGTATGTCATGCATCTTAATTCTTAATTCTTAATAAAGATCATTCTTATTCCACACTCTCCCCCAACTATTTATGATTTTGGGAGAAACAAGTCAAAACTAAACAAAGCAATTTAAGTGCATTTAAAATGGTATTTTTTTATTAAATAATATTAATTATTTTCATTAAACATTATCTGAAGCACAATTAATATTGCTCAACATAAATAATTAATATCATTTAAAAATTACACCTAATGAGTTGCACTGTGCACCTGATACATACGAGACTTTATCATATGTATTGATACTCCAACATTGGATTTTCCTTTTAAGATGGGATTTTTCAAAAAATTGGGAAAGAGAAAAAAATAAAAAGAAAACAAAAATCTTGCTAGTTCATTAATTCATAGCTAAACATTTGCATAGTTTACAACATTAGAACTAATACTCCAACACCCATTACTCACTCCTCTCCGGTTACTCTCCGCCGCTGCCGCCGCGGCGTGCTGCAGCAGCTCAACCTGCCTCTTCAAGAACTTCAAGTAATGGACGGCTTCATCCAGCATCGACGCCGTGTCCATCTTGCTCCCCCCGGGAACCATCCTCTGAAGAGTCCTGATCCGCTGGCTTATCCTTTCCCTGCGGTGGCGCGACGCCACGCTCTGCGGGTCCTTCGAGATCTTCACGTTCCTCCTCTTCGGCGCCGCCGCCGCCTCCACGTGCACCGGCTGCATCACCGCCATACGGAAGATCGTCTCCCTCATCGCCTCCATCGACTCCCTTCTCTGCATTAGTGATATACTCCCGTTGTAACTTTCGACGGGGATGTTGGAGAATGAATACGGCGGAGCCGCCGTGCCGGAAAAGGTTGTTCTTGCGGGATCCATGAGGTGGAAATCCATATTTGATGAAGGGGGGTTTAGGGGGAAGTGAAGTGATGGGAAATGTCAGTGTTAAGGGTTTATATGAAAGTCAAGTTGCTATCAATATTATTGTTTTTATTAATTTTTTATAATGGTATCAATATTTTAAGCTATTATTCCTGCTCTAGATATCTTTAAATAATGATATATATATATATATTAAAGGTCGTAAGTCGGTCGCTCAGAAGCCCACACCTGCCTAGTATTGCCTACTCACAATTCATTTTAGGCTACTTATTACATTTTTTTTTAAGAATAGATAGGTTGTACGTCGAGTTATCAATACAATTTAAGTATATTTTTTTTAATATATGTACAGTATTTAATTGAAACTTGCACTTGAGTAATGAAAATATTTTATATGTTAAAGTAAATAAATTGCAAGTATATATATTTTAAAAATGCACTTAATTAATCACACAATAAATCTTTAGTGCATATATATTTATATATATATAAGACTTTGCTTTATAAAAGAGAAAAGAAAAAGAATACAATATAGTTGCACGATACATTTGGTGTAATTATTTCATGGTATTAGAGTTTTTGACGGAAATCCACGTCCTGAGTTCGTTTCTCATAAAACTTTTATGATGATCTCATTTGTTCAGGAAACAATACAATAGTAATAGATTTGATTCCACTATTCCACTTTTTGTATTCTAATGGTGTTTCACCCTTTTGAATTTTTAACGCATGGATCCAGGGTATGGTGGTTCATTGGATATTTTTTTATTATTCCACATATCATATATCTATATAATATAAAGTGAAACACCAATTATGAAATAAGTGATCTCATTTTTAATAGTAATAGTTGGAAATACCAACTCCGTTCTAATTTAGATTTGTTATGTATTGTTGGCACAAGATTTAAAAAAAAATGTTGTTTAATAGTATTAAATGGTGTAAATTAAAATAGGTTTGGTGGAGGAGTATGAATGTCAATTCAACTTTATGTTTACTAGTATTAAATGATGTAAAGTGTATTTTAGTGAGTGTAATATAGTGACATGTATTATAAATAAATACTGTTATTTATAAGGAGTATTATTCTATTAAAAAAGTTGTACTCATGCAACTTATACACATATGATATTATTTCTATAAAATAATTAATATTATTAGTTAAAAAAAGGTAATACTGACTAACTAATACTTTACGTTTTAGTATAACTTCTATATTATTTAAGAATGCATAGTGGAATTGGATCGATCATAGTGGTATTTGCCTTGGATTAATTCATTACAATGAGAACATCATGTATGTATCTATTTAATTTGTATTTTTGTTTCTATTAAAAAATGTGTATTTGTAGATTTGGAGTAGAAAATATAAAAAAAAGCTTCTAGGGCAGTGTTTTTAGAATTTGGTTGAATCGACCATAAAATCGATTCAATTACTTTCAAAAAATCGTTTTTGAGGTTGAACAGGCAAGAACCGAAAAAATCGATCAAAATCGGGAACCGCGTAAAACTGATTTTTTATTTTTTTTTATTTTTTAAAATTTAAAATAATCTAAAACTTAATTCTAATTTTAATTATAATTTTTATTATAAATTTTAGTATTTTAAATTGTACGGTATGATAGTATTTATGATTCTATTGTGTTTATTTTCAATATAAAAATTATAAATTATCATTTTAAAATTTTATAACTGCATATTTTTTTTTTTAGGGGTAGTTACATCGGGATACAATTTACCAAGATTTATTACATTGGAGTACAAAATACTTTTATAGTTTCAATTCACTATAAATTGGACAAAAATGTGAGAATTTTTGTTTTTTTCCCTCCGCAAAACTGCAGTGATTTGACCACTATATAGAAAAACTAACACAATTGAACAGCAATTTTATCACTTTGCACTGTTAATGCTTTGCACTTGTGTTTTAACGGTTTGCACTTGTTTATGAATAGTTTGCACTATTTTGTGAATTGTTTGCACTTGTTCAATGAAACCAACTAAACTATTCAATGAACTAAATAATACTTTACATTAAAACAACTAATACCTTTCAATGAAACAACTATTACATTTCAATAAATTATAAGATCCCACAAATTATCATCTAACAACCCACGTAGAATCAGTCAAAACAAATTGAAGAGCACAGATCTACTAATACTTGTTCATATATGCATCATACCAAGACATCATTTAACCCAAAAATCAAACATTAGCATAAAAAAAAATTGTTCAAGCAAGAAGAAAGATAACAAAAAAAATTGTTCAAGCAAGAAGAAAAGATAAAAAAGAGCCGGTTAAAAAACTCTAATCTTCTCTCTCTTCCTTCATTTTCCAGTTTCTTCAATCGGCTCTATTCCTTAATTTTCCAGTTTCTTTCATTTTCCAGTTTCTTCAATCGGTTCTCCCTTTTCCAATTTCTTCAATCGGCCGCCGCTCACGCCGGCGTTCGACGCCTCAACGCACCCCAAAATCCCAAAAAAAATCAGAAAAATGAGAGAGGCCAACTGAGTTTCTCTCTACGAAAAAAAAACACCAAATTAGGAGAAACCCTAAATCTGAACAAAAAATCAAAAAAATCTCAAATTAACCTCAAACAAATGAGAATCGCACCATATTGCACCTTTTGCTTCAAGATCCATCGTTGGTCGCTTCAAGATCCACCGCGCGTCGGTCAAGATCCGCTGTGCACCGAGTCGCGGTGTGCAAATGCGTACGCGAGGCGGCGCGGGGAGGCGCGAGGGAGGCGGCGCGGGGAGGTGAAGCGCCGCGCTCATGGTCGTAGCCAATTCCAGAACCACAGCTTCACCTTGTAGAGAGAGAGAGAGCAATTTTGGTTGGAGATAGAGGAGATGTGGAGAGAGAAATATTAATTTGAAATAAAAGTGAGAATGGTGGGTTGGGGATTAATTGACCGATATTTTAATGGTATGAGGGCATTTAAGTCTTAATTATAACTTTTTGTACTAAATTGAAATAGAAAGTATGTATCGTAATGGAAGGTAGTAAAGGGTAGGGAATGTCTAGTGGGATGTAATTATCTATTATTTTTATACAATTTATGAAATATTTTAAAAAAATAGATAGAGATCATTTTAACAGTTGAATCGTCGATTCGGTCGATCCAACCGATTGAACCACCAACTAATGTCCAATTCGATTTCCTTGCCGATTCGATTATGAAAATATTGTTCCAGAGCATATCATGATTTAAAAAAAATAAAATTGAATTGAGAAGTTTCTAAAATTGGGACTACTTAAACCGAAGTTTTCAGAAGTTTTTTTCAAAGGATAATGGAATAATATTTGGCTACAATTGCAATAAAAAATCATATATGGTAATTAATTAATTAATGCTAGCTAGCTCATCAAAAGCAGTTTTGCACATTATAGGAAACTGTCATCTTTTCTTTTTTCGACTGTCTTCACTTTCAATTCATTTATCGTTTCGCAGCAGTGGAAATGTGGAATATTGATAGATTCTGGACGGCGGCTTCGAGTTCGGTTATCATGCATATGCATGTGTGAAGGGTACGTACTCCTATAAATGAAGAGGTATACATATGTATGTACGCATGTGTTTATGTATGCATGTATGATGGAGAGTTCATGAACCAGGTTTTTAGTGGTAAAATTGATCTTTACGCCTCTTAACTATTCCCTCCGTCTCATGGTTAATCTTACAATTACTGTGTGCTCGAGTTTTAAAAAAAAATGATAAAGTGATAAAGTATTGGGGGTAGAAAGAATTGTTTATTAGTATTTTATGTGATAAAGTGATGAATAGTTGGGGGTAGAAAGAGTTGTTTATTAGTATTTTATGTGATAAAGTGATAAAGTGGGTATTTCCATTTAAGAGAATTGTCAGTTAAGTTTGGGACGCTCGAAACGGAAACTGTAAGGTTGAGTTTGAGACGGAGGGGGTACTTTTTATTTTGAAAGATCCTTAAATTATTATAATTTGTTTTAAGAAGTCCCTAAACTATTAATTTTTATTTCGAAAATTTCTTAAATAATTTTTTTATTTAATAAAATTTCTAAACTATTGATTTTTGTTTCACACACTCCTTCTTGATTATTTTTTTAATCATCTAACAGAAGCTTTAAGTAAATATGCGAGAAAACAAGTTTTTTGGTCCCATAACTTATGCACTGTCCATTTTTCGTCCCAAAAAAATTTAATGTCCAATTTTAGTCCCATAACTAAAAGGATTGTCCAATTTTGGTCCAATTTTCACCGAAAATTTGAAAAAAACGTCATTTTCGGTCTTATACAAGTCACGTGCCGGTAAAATTTAGTTGTTCTTACATTTACAGATTTGAAAGTTTAGTTTTGATTAGATTTATTGAATTATTTACTCATGTGTAGTTTAATTGATTGAAAAACTTAAAAAAATAAAAAGAAATAAATAGTCAGCGTTCACTTCATCGAGAGTAAAGAGAGGCCCCAGATTTTATCGACATGTGACTTACACATCATCAAAATGACGTTATTCGCGATTTTTCTGCAAAAATTGGACCAAAATTGGACAATCAATTTAGTTATGGGACTAAAATTGGACAGTTAAATTTTTTGGGATGAAAAATAGACAGTAGATAAGTTATGGGACCAAAAACTTTTTTTCTCGTAAATATGCACACCATCATTTTCAAAATTATCAATATTAACCATTATTTTACTTAATGACTCAGTTTAGTTGGATAATTCTGTCAAGAAGGATTGCTTGAAATAAAATCAGTAGTTTAGTGATTTCATTAAACAAAAAAATAGTTTAAGGCTCTTTCGAAATAAAATTTAATAGTTCAGAGACTTATAAAACAAACAAAAAAAATTAAGTGGAAAAAGAATGGAAAAAGAAATTTAAGTGGAAAAAAATATTTTCCATAAATGGAAAAAGAAATTTAAGTGCTCTTAATTTTTATCCTCACTTTTCATAAAATATTACAAAAAATATCACTTACTACTTCGCTCATTACTCCACATACATTTTTCCTCTCTTCCAATACCCAAAATTACCCTTTATTTTTATTATTTTATTACTATTTTTTAATTAAAACACTTAAAAGAAAGGAGAAACTTATAACGAGACATAGTGATTATTAATTTCTCAAGATTATAGTATTCCCTCCGTCCCATGGTTAATTGAACATTTACTGTACACACAAGTTTTAAGAAAATAGTTTTTATTATTGTTAAAAGATATAAAGTTGGGGTTAAATGGTAATGTAGTGACATTTATGCAAATTAAATTAGATAAAGTTGAATTTAATATTGAAAAAGTAATGTCATTGGGTGTAATATTGAGGTGTTTAAAGATATAGATAAAAGAGAAAAAAATATTTTATTATCATTTATAGAAATGTTCAATTGAATTTGAGACAATTTTTTTTGACAAATGATCAATTAAGTTAGGGACGGAGAGACAGTGGTGGATCTACCATACTCAAAGGGTGTGCAAGTGCATGGAAGATAGAAAATTATCAAACTAGAACTTGAAAGATATAAACTATCAGCTTGAGGCTCACACACTTTAAGACCATGTTTGACACTTGTATTTCATGTCCTTATTTTTTTATTTTTAAGGTTTAGGGTTCATGGTTAAGAGTTTAGGGTTCAGTGTCTAGGGTTTACGGTTCAGGGTTGGGGGTTAGTGACAAATATGACCTTAAAATGTGTAGGTCTCGAATTGATAGTTTTTATCTTTTAGGCAATTGGATTGATAGTTTTTTATCTTTCAGGTCTTGAATAGATAGGAAAAATCTTACAGTCCTTAAATTGATAGATTTACCATCTTTTAGACCCTGAATTGATAAAACTCCTAATTTTTAATATTGTGGGCAATGGTATCACAGTGAGATAGAACATAATTTAACATGAGACTTTATAACTTTAGAAGGGTGTGTGTTGATTTATATTAATTTGTACCACATTTCACATTTTATGTATGTGACTGTTTCATACGAGTTTTTTTCTAGGCTAAATCTTGTACCTATCCACGTGCATCATGCACCCATTGTGCATTTTAGAACCATGCAACTTGTTATACTAAAAGATGCAACTTGGTTATACTGAACCGTGCAATTATTAATATAGAAAAATAGTTGTACAATTTAATGTAAAAATTGCATTTTTGATATAACAAATTGCATAGTTCTAAAATGCATTATGGACGCACAATGCACCTAAATGCACATGAGATCCACTCTTTTGTATGATATTATATGTTTTCAAGTTCTAAATTATCTATATCTCATCTATGTTACTCATATTTTAGAATTTATTTTATATTTTCAATTATATTGTTTAATTTTATTTTTAATATATCTATAGTGCATATCCTGTTTGAAATTTTTAGATCCACGACTGTGAGATAGTATATGATATGATACGATCCATGGCCATGGGAGTGAAAAGTGATGGCTTAACTGGAATAACACTTTGCTCTGCCATTTCAAAAGTGCACATGAATTCTGTCAGAATAGATAAGACTCTAGCTGCTTCTTCATCAGAAATTAATTAAGTGGGTGTTGCCTATATTTTCTTAATTCTCTACTCCTGCCCTATAACCCCACCCCCACCTCTCTTCTTGGCCCGCGTTATGCAAATACCTACTTTTTTTATTCTACGTACAATAAAAAAAAATACACGCAATACACATATAGATTAATGATATTATTTAATACACATATAGAGGTAACAAAGCAGGTTGTATAAACCATATATATCAAATAGTTAATTATATCCCTCAATTGTATTGCGTGTATTTTTTTTAATTGTATTATTTATTTTAATAAAAAGAATTAGTCAGTATTAATTATTTTTACTGATAATATCAAAATTTTGAGTAAATTTTATGTGAAACTTGTTCATAATATAAAATTTTATACTATTATATTTATAAATTAATATTAATATATTTATCAACTTGCACCATTACATTTATAAATTAAAATTATAATATTAAATATTATTAATATTAATTTATAAAATAATATATTATTATATTAATATGGTTATATTAATTTCATATTATAAATAAATTTCACGTATGAATTTGCGTAATTGTTTTAATTGATTGTTTTAATTGATTAATATTATTTGTGCTGTTGCAACGGCACTTCAGTGTTACTTTTCACGTATATAAATTAGTCATACTAATAATATATAACTCGGTGATGTGTGAGACGGATTTAATTAAATTAAGACTATATATTCTTATTGTTACGGAAATAATATATATAAATTAATTCTACATCTTATTATAAATTTGGATTTTTAAAATGAAATGGAAATCTTTCATGCATGCATGATATTAGGGTCAAAAGGCTCACTCCCACATACTGAATTTAATTCTCACTAAAAATACTTTTATTTATATTAAATTGTCCACTCAAAGAACATTCTCCCAATTATAAAATTCAGTTCACAAGTGGGAAGAAATGTTAGAGAAATAGTATAAACAAATTAGAGCTAAATTCATTTTTGGTCCCACAGGACACGGGGATTAATTTTGGTCGCAATACTCATAATTTTTGTCCCGTTCATGCAATTTTATTTTTTCGTTACAAAATTTGTTAAGTTCAACTGCACTTTTGGTTTCAAATTTTATCACGTAATAGTAAAACTGCAGCTGATTTAAAAAAAAATGTAAGAATGAGATCAAAACTATATAAAGAAATGATTTTAGGACCAAAATAATAGGTGCTGATATAAGTCCCATATTTGGTGGGATCAAATATAAATTTAATTCAAACAAATTAGCACCACTCCTCTTGAAAGTTTGAACGTTTTCACCCACCCAATTAAACTCACACTCTGTATAACCACTTTTTCTTTTTAAATATTTGATGAATTTTAACTGCATCTAGTTTTCATGTTATTGGCTTAGTCTAGAGTCACGCGCAAACAAATTCTTTAAGGAGTGTTTGTTAATTTTTAGACTTAAATTTATTTTTGGCCAACACAAACACGGGACTTTACCACTTTGATCAAGAATTTTTCATACAGTTTTTGTCATTTTGTTACGGAATACGTTAAGTTTATCTATATTTTTTGTCCCAAGTCTTGTCTGTAGGACCAAAATTACAACTGATTTTAACAAAAAATGTAATGATGAGACCTAAATTGCATGGAAAAAGTGGTTTAGACTTTTATAACCAAAATGGTGGGTGTTGGGACAAAAATTATGAGATACCATGTCATTTGGATTTGGAAGCGAAAATAAATTTAACTTTTAATTTTTTGTATAGATATAATTAATAGTTATTATTTTATCTATTCAATTACATCTTTTTTGACGGAATCTATTTGCTTACATGCATGAAATGACATTGTGTTGAATCGATATTGAGTTGATCTCCCATGAATTAAGTTTATGTTATGAACTTGAATTATTTAATTTATTTTACTTATTTTTAATATATTATTTTAAATCACTAAACTTAACTCATATTATATCTTGGATTGGATTAAATATTATGAATTAAAAATAAAATTCATATCGTGAATCAAATCTATATAAATTTTTATCATCGATTTTTCATCCTGATTATTATATATCCTAATAAATTTGTTAGCTAGAAGCTAGGCTAGCATGAGGCATATCTGATCACTGACGCGCATCAGCAACCTTTATATTGGAGAAATTAATATATCCAATTATTCAGTGGGATGAATACAGAATAGAAATTCATATGCATTTCCTTGTAATTATTTTGCTTGCTTTCTTGATATAGGTGTATGAAATAATTATGCATGCCACCAAATTATTCTTATATTGACAGGAAGGGCCCAGTTTGATAAAAATAAATTATTCTCTCTTCTTGTTTCACTGTGATTATCTCGCTTTCCTTTTATGTACATTCTAATATAACTTTCCCATTTTATAAATGAAAAAAATAATATTCCACTATACTATATTTTTATTCCCAAAAAATAAAAAGGTTCATCAATTAATATTTTAATACTCCCTCCATTCCAGATCAATTTTAACACTAATCTGGGATAGCAAATCAAGGAAAAAACATTTTATGCAAAAAATAATGACATATGGGTAAATAAGTGTATTTTTTTAGGGTGAGAGTTGTGTAAAAGATATCTATTTTGGGGTGTGAAAATTGATATGAGACAAATCGAAAAAAAAAAGTGTAAAAACTGATACGGGACGGAGAGAAATGAGATAATTATATTGGGACTGAGGGAGTATCATTATTATATTTTTAATCTGGAGCATTCAACCAAAAAAAATGACACATAATTATTTGATTGGTATTATTTTACAGTGTATCATTTATTATTGTTATTTATTTCATGCACATATTCATCTGGATCTAACCATACTCGTTTATTCAGTCTAAGTACTCTAAAGTATAACCAGTCAACATTTTCTGATGTTTAATTCCTCCCAAGTCCAAAGTGGATTTGAATTCCCTGTATTATTTTACAGTGTAATATTTATTATTGTGCATTATTAGATCATGCACATATATATAGATAGTGTATGCGCGTGTGATCTAACCGTACATAAAAAAAATGCACTTCAAATTCAGTCTAAGTACTCTAAAGTTAATTTTTATTAATTATTTGGGAGAAAGCCAACATTGTTAAGAAGGTATTTCCAAAGGTAGTTTAATTCTTCACACATAACAAACTAAATGGTTAAGAGGTCAAAATATAGTATATGAAATGTCATGCATGGAAATTGATGCCAATAATGATAGAAAATTTGTCATTATAATTTCTCGAGCTAAAAATTATTTTGAGTAAAAACGCTATTAAAAATTGTTTCCAACCATTAAAATTTTTTAGTCAAAGAAGCTATAACTTTTTTTTTTAAAAAGATAAAAATGTTATTTATAAGTGAGTAAAATGGATACTAAAATCCCATGAAATACAAATTTGCTAACCAAGAATTCTATTACAATTTATCCGTCAAACACTCTAAAGGTTGAAAGTCCCAAATATTAAAAGAGACGGAGAATGAAACTGAATAATGCGCTCGGATCTATTTACAAGAGCAAAATTTAATATTATCTATAAGCTCTTTCAAATAATACATTCTCTCCTTGAATATCACCTCGTTACTAGACTTCCAAAATTATCCGGCTGACACTAACACATTTTCCATCTTTACATGTAATTTTTTTTGTAGCAGTGTAGATACATTAATTTTATTTCAAACTTCAAAGTTCTTGGTACAGTTATAAGACTTGACTTTATATGATTAATATAAACGAAATAAAAGATAAGTCAGCCCACATAGATTGGTATCCCAATAATTTATGTGTTGAAGTTAAAATTTTACTAGAAATAGGCCAAGCAGCATATTGGTACATACTTTCCTCATATGACACTCTAAATTCTGTTTTTAACTTCTTGATTACACTTTGACCTTACCATTTTTGTTTATGACACTTCCCAAATCTGTTATTTTGCAGCAACTCAAAAAAAGTGATACAAGTTAAAAAGAAAAATAAACTGAAGACTGAAATAATGTAAATTACTCTGCGAGGAATTCATAATTAGTACTCCATAACATTTTAATAAAGCCTGTAAAAGTGAAAAATGCCCACTCCCATCCTTTTTTGCGCTGATAACTAGTCACTTTAGTAACTAGAATTTGAATGGAAGTTTATTATTAATAGTGATTTAACAAGGCACCATTTTCAACCTTCTCAGTTCGTTTTATTGAAACGCAGTGTCTGATTTATCATTATTATTGACAATTCAAAATTTATGTAGGTACAAAAAGATTGCACATAAGCGTGGACACATTTGTATATTCTGTACAATATATTTCGACTGAATATATGCAATTATTTTGTACCTATTAGTAAGTTTTTAAAAAACTTATACTTTATTAGGATCTTGATTCAAAATTTTATACCCAAAATAATTACTCCTAGAAACTCATTATTCAATCTTTGAGTGTATTTGATTTTAGAGATCATATTCAAGATCAAAATACGTAGATTAACTAAAACTGAAATTCAATAATGTACAAGTGGTTAAGGTATAGTGTTTGTCAACTTTACAAAATAAACTTGAATCACTTTTTTGAAAAGGTTTACTCATCCCTTATTTTGGAACAATGTGATTTTGAAAGTTGTTAGGTAATTCTTTGTATAATTCTATGATTTTTTTTATTTTTTTTTTACAAAAACCACTCTTAACAATTAGTTTTTAAATTGATTTTAAAAGTTACTAGTATAGTTTGCAAACACTTAATAGAATTAGCAATTAATTATACCCTTAACTGAACATGTTAATCTATTGAAAATTATACGTTTCACACAAGAAATTGTCTTAATTTTGCTATATATATCTACTCTTTTGTATTTTATTGTTATTTTAATTTTAGCGGGACTCTTGTACGCTAGGTTCACCATTCAATTCAAATGTATATTTAAATAAGAGTATGTCTAGTGTAAAATTTTCATGTATGAAAATTTATAAAATTGTCCTAAATCAACAATTTACATCCTAAACACTAAATAATGAACCCTAAATTATGACCTATTCGGGCCGGGTGAACAATGAATCACTTGGACCGAGTGAACCATGAACTACTCAATTTTGTCTTACCTTCACCAATTACAAATTAAAAAAAAAATTTCATGTATGTAAATTAAAAAAATAGTTACTATTTCATGCTGTTTTAATTAAAACATTTATTTGCATATTTAGTAAAAACAAATTAATTGCATGTTGCAAAATATGCATTTGTACATAGTGGATACAAGTCTTTCTATTTATATTTTAAAGATAATATGTTTCATAATTCGTCTGATATTACACTATACGCACCCAGAAATTACTTAATTTAATTATCTATGACCACTCTTCCGTGTTACATTATTCTAGGTTTAAGTAGGGATAAAACAAATATATCGTATGTGATATATTTACCTCTCTCTGTATATTTTTTCCCCGTACATATCTGCAACTTCTATTCGAGTACAAAGGGAACGTATAAAGACAGATTAGATGGGTGAAAATGTACTTAGGTTGATAAAGTTTCGGCTGTGATTCATAACTAAAATAACTCTCATAGATTTAAAATTATTTTACTCACATCAATCAAGTGTAAAAAATTTATTCTACTCATTTTAACAGAAAAATATCATATTAACCTTATTATATAATTTTCTTTTTACCTATATAGCCCACCAAAGATTTATTTAATGTTCATAGCTTCATGCATACACACCAATACAAATGATTTGTTGTATTAATTTGAAAGAGATTGAAAATTAATGTATGTTTAGATTTTTATGTTATCCATGCAGAATTGAGTACATGATTCAGAATTATTGTCTAATTAATTATATTCATTGTCCTCTATCTTTACTTAAATGCTATTGCAAAGCGTGAAACATATACAAGTTATATATATGCATGTCTTCTGAAGGTTGGTGCTTGAGTCTAAGATTATTGAACTGATTTTTTAATGGATTTTTAACCTGATTCATATAAATATTGATTTATGTGGTCTTTCGTTAATTTTTTCCCAGATAAGACGTACACTTGATCTAGCTTTGATGATTGTATATTTAGTTGATGAATAAATTTTGAGTTTCTTGCATTTATTTATTGTTTACATAAATATAGTGAAATAGATCCAGTTACAAAAAAAAAAAAAAAAAAAAAAGGACGTTTATATGATTTTTATTGCCAACTTTATAATATGTACTTACTTATGATAAATTGATTAAAATGTAAATTCTTTCCAGTTGCTTTTCAGTTATTTTCTTTTGAATTTAACATGTTTATTTTTCCACCTTCTTGAACAATTGCTTATAATTTTCGTTAACTATTTTAAATTTTGATTTAGGCAGTAGCATCACTATGTTGAATTCCAAGCAAAGATATGATTCTCAACACTTACTCAGGATATTGGTAAAGATTATTAAATATTATTTTTGTATTTTATAGAAACTATAAAGGACTGAATTTAGGAATCTCTGTAGCATGTTATATAAGTATCCAATGATTTTTTTGTTTTTGGAATTCTTAATTTAGGTTTGTCTTTATATATAGTAAAAGAAAAGAAGAAAGATCTAATAAAAAAATAGTGATCGAAGAAGTCTTGAAGCTGGATAAAGATCCTAACGCAGCAAAAACTTCCCATAAACGTAAGCTATAAAGCTCAACAAGTCTCTCAGATTCACCCAACACAAGTTGATTAAGAAAATTTGAGTTTCCATTAGCTTTTTCAAAGGGTTCTTTTACTTTCTTTCTACTCTAATAGGTGCATTTTAAAGACATTGATTTGAGTGAGAAGAGTTGTTTGATGTTGACAACAAACAATAGTTGCATGATTAATTTTGTTGAATTTGAATTTACTATATTTGTTCAATACTTAATACTTGACTTTGACAAATGACGTGCAACATGCAAAGTACGTGGTAAACTCCTAGTTATATATAAAAACAGAAACCACACCAAATTTAGAAATCATTGGATTTCCCGCTAAAAATTATTGCCAAATCGAGAGACGTATCTATGGAAAAAAATATTAACAAATGATAATTGATTTAGAAAGATCTTTGAAAAAGTTATGTAAAAAAATATTTGGAATAAATATTAACAAATTATAATAGATTGAGAAAAATCTTTTAAAAAAATATGTAGAATATTTTCACGACACTAATGTTAAATTGGGACAACCTCTATTGTAAAAGAATAACACTCCTTTGAACCTAGTCTATACATGAACTCTATCATTATTATATGTAAAAAATTTCATTGTTATGCAAAAAAAAATTTAAATTCACTATTTAAAAATATAAAATATTTTTTAAACAGTGAGAGTTTTTTGTGCATAACAATAATAGTTTTTATGCATAACAATGATTGTTTTTATACATAACAGTGATACTAAAAAATCGAGTTCACACACAAGTTTTTTTTTATGTAAAATTGCGATCTTTGGAAAAAATATATAATATATTTTCACAAACTCTAATGTTAAATTGAGAAACAAAAATTTTAAATAAATATTAATAAATTATAATCAACTGGGAATTTTTTTGAGAATACATATGTATGGAATAAAAATTAAAAAGTTATAATGGACTGAGAAAATTCTTTGAAAAAAATATGTAGAATATTTTCACAAACATTAATCCATGAACAAATATTTGGAATATGGGAAAACACTTGTCAATAGATATTTATGAAATAAATATTAACAAATTATAAAATATTAGGAATTTTTTTTTTAAAATATGTAGAATATTTCATTTTAAATTTAATCTCAACCCTACATTTAAATATTTTTTTTAAAAAAAAAAAAGAATCTCTACCTTATATGTTGCATTTTAAGTTCCATAAATTTGAATTTTATAAGCATTATTTGTGAGCTAAGCTTTATTGCGCTAAAAAAAATAAAGCATTATTCGTCCGAAAGAAAAATTTGTCTCTAATTTCAACAATAATATAGAAAGTTCAAATTAAAAAAAGATACATTGATCAAAGTCAAATTTGAGAAAAATTAATTGAATACGAATTTATTTCTCTTATCTCTTTTCTCTACAAGCCTAAATTTTTAATTGAATTCTTGTAAGCATTATTTGTGAGCTTATAAGCTTTATTGTGCTAAAAAAAAGCATTATTTATCCAGAAGAAAAAATTATTTCTAATTTCAGCAATAATATAGAAAGTTCAAATTCAAAAAAGATACATTGATCAAAGTCAAGTTTGAGAAAAATTAGTTGAATACGAATTTATTTCTCTTATCTCTTTCCATTACAAGCCTAAATTTTTATTTGAATTTTCTAGCAGCAACAAATGTTTTTATTTTATATTAAATTTAAATTTTTTGAGAGATTAATACATTATAACCGTGCATCGCACGAGTTCAAATACTAGTAATTATGTTAATATTTAAAAAATAAATACATTTTTTCAGTATATTATATATGGAAAAAAAATATAGTTAAACTTTTATTGATATAAATATTGGCTTATAATGTTCATTAAATATTCTAAGCCAGAATTAATAAACTTTTAGCATTAGATGTTTTGTTTTTGTTTTTTGTTTTTTTTACTATAGTATTGGAAAAAAAATTCATTACTTTGTATTTCAGAATGTACAAACTCAAAAGCTAAGGAAAATGTTCTTAAAAATTTTGTGAGTTCAAAATCAATGAATTGGATGCTTTGCGTAAAATTATTTACACTTTTTATCACTTAAAGAGCATGCTGTAAAAGTGAAACAATAAGATCGAGCTTTGAGGTTGATACAACAAAGTAAAATCAAATATATATTGCCACAATTACAAACCCAAAAGGGAAAGAAGAATATTGTTAAAAATCTGCTAGTGCAAAATCACATATGTAGGTGGGAGATTATATAATGATCATATGACATCAAATGCAAGTTATAATGTCTATATCGTTACCAGGGACAGAGCTAGGATTTTGTGTGAGGGGGGCCAGAAAATATCATTCAATTTAGATATAAAATTTAGATATTTTATATTTGCATTATAATATATTAATATTCATTGTTAAAAATGTCTCAAATATATAAGTATGTCCTCTTTCTATAAAAAAATTATGATGTTTTCTCTCATGCATATCATGAAAATCTTTTATAATTGATGTTATATAAGTGTATTTTGCAATTTGTTTGTCAACAATTTGCAAGAAATTAATATTCTATTTTTATCTTTAAAAAAATAGAGCACAAAATACGATTTAATAGTACGTGGTCCAATTTCATATACTGGTATGTAGCTCCTTTAGTATAAGTTTTGAAGTGCTTATGCGCTGCTTGAGAAAACAACAAAAGGAAACTTGAATGGTAAAAAAATTTTCTCATCATCAATTTATGGCCTTCAAAAAAATTTCATTATTTAATTCAACTAAAAGAATCATATTTCATATTTGGGCTTAGACAGTGAATTGTGGGATTATAAAAAATAGGCCCAACTTATTAACTCAACTCAATTGCTAACCCATTTTCTATATTATACTTCATCCGTCCCAAATATATAGCCTTGATTGACTTTTCACACAGATTAAGAAATTTTATTGAAAAAGTAAATTAAACAAGCCAAATTTCTATTATACCCCTATTTAATGATTGTTATAGTTTCCAACATAATTAATGCATAAGGTTATATTAGTTAATTAATTAAAAAAAGTTACTTTATTTAAAAACAAGTCTATATAGTGTGGCTCCGTCCCTAATCGTTACAAAGTTGACTAGATAAAATGTTATAATTATGGATGAGATGTATATTTTTCATATAAGGAGAATTCTCAAGTAAAATTATCAAAAAGTAGCAAGACAGGAGAGAATATTTTTTTTGTTTGAGATAGACTAATGTGTGAATGCCTAGTGGTGACATACCATTCATAGAAGTACTAGAATTACAATGACAACGTTCAACAACTTTAGCCACAAGATAAACTTCAACAAACATAAAAATTAATTAATCTCGTTTGGTTGGGGGCAATGGAAGAGGTGAGAATTATTCTCATTAATAGTGCTTAGCAGCTTTGATATACCCGTAATGAGAATAGAGTAGGTTCAAATTGTAGATTTGGTCCCAGAGAATAGAGTAGGTTCAAATTGTAAATTTGGTCCCAAGAGATTGAGTCCAAAACAATTTTGGTTCCTATGTTTCGAATTGGTCATTTTTTGAGCAATTTTAGTACCAATCATTAGTCAAATGGATGGAAAAAGTTAGTTGACTAAAAAATTATGGGATCAAATTTGCAAAACGGAGGAAAATAATACTAAAACTTAATTTATTATATATGTAATCACCAAGAATTCATAAATTATAAAATAATTGTAAATTATATATATGTGATTAGAAAATACAAAAAGTATTTTTGCAAACTAAAAATAATTTATTTAAATTCTTGAATATATATACATATACACATATATATATATATTCTGTGGCTAAGTCTTGTATGCATCTAGGTGCACCGTGCACATATAGTGCATTTTATAATTGTGCAACTTGTTATACTGAAAGATGCAACTTGTTTATAATGAAACTTTCATCTATTTATTCCACATTAATAGTTGTATGGTTCAGTGTAAACAAGTTGCATCTTTCGGTATAACAAGTTTTACGGTTCTAAAATGCACTATGAGTGCACGGTGCACCTGGATGCACATGAGACTCACTCATATTCTGTACATAATTTAAAAAATCAATTAATAAACCTCTTCAAATCAAATACTCCCCCCGTCCACTAATTTTATGCACAGTTGACTTTTAAACACGTTTTTGCGAACGATTTTTGTATTAGTAATTGAAATGATAAAATGACTTTTAAGGAGGGGTATGATAGATAAGCCCCTCATTTATCATACACCTCCTTAAAAGTCATTTTATCATTTCAATTACTAATACAAACTCACTTGTAAAAACGCGTGTAAAAGTCAACTGTTCATAAGATTGGTGGACGGAGGGAGTAATATATATGTAACATCTAAAAGTAAAAAAATAAAATATATAATATGCATATAATTAACGTAAAATCTAAGAAATTTAAAAAAATATATATCTCTATATTTATATAATTTTAAAAAATAATTTTTTTTTCAAACAAAATAATAATTTATATAAGATCGGAAGATTTAATCATATATAGAGTTTTAATATAATTTAAAAATACATTATCATGCACCTATTTCGCAACTAATACTTTATATTAGAACATATGATACTTTCTAACGAAATAATAATACTTTTTCATAAAACAACTAATAATATTTAAAAATATACACGAAATGCAAATCAGCTACACATCGCGACTTTCTCGGCAATTGCCATTGCCACCAGCCCATCCCACCATGCTACCAACCAACACTTGTTGTACAAAAAATTAAAATTCAATATCTTTTTCTCACGTAGATCAATATCAAACACATAAAAATCATAAATCATAATTGTTGCAGCCTATAAACTCCAATTCATTTAAAATCGATATATATATATATATATATATATATATATATATATATATAGTTTTTAACATACAAAATAAGTCTTTTCAATCAAAGTAATAATTTATGTATAATTAAAAAAATATATAATCTGTAATGTCAAATTGACTTCAAAAATATTAATTACATTTTTATAAATTTAAATTATGAAATTATGCAATAATTTTTGAATTATAAATTAGTTATATAAATTTATTTGAATAGTTTAAATATATTAAAAATTAATATTAAATTTATAATTAGGTCTTGTTTACAATAAAACATGCAACTTGTTTCACTAACACATGTTGCATGTTTCAATGTAAACAAGTTGTACGGTTTAGCTCCACAAGTTGTATATTTAAAAAATATATTATGGAATGCACGGTTCACCTTAATCACAAGAGATCCACACTAAATTTACTTAAACCATATAATAATATAAAAAACTTATTTTAATAGCAGGTTTCTTAAAAGAGATTAAAAATATTATCTAAATATTATTTTTTATGAAAATTAAAAAAAATAGGAATAAAAAATAAATAAAATTTTTGAAAAATTTCAAAGTTACACTAAATAGATTATAAATAATTATAAAGTTGTTTCTAATAAATTATAAATTAATTCTAAAGTTGTTTCTAATAAATTATAAATGAATTCATGTAAAATTTGAAGATTACACTAAAAAAGAACAAATTAATATTTTTGGGACCAAATCTGCAATTTTTTGGGACCAGATTTGCAATTAACAAACTCACTTCCGTTAAAAATGGACGGAAAATCTTATGGGACCAATTTTGTCGAAAAAATAACCAATTTGCAATTGCCCCATTCTCTTGGGACAAAAGTGCAATTTACCTTAGAAGTTATAAGTAATTGATTGCCTACTTATATTACCTAATTTCACTCATTTAACCATTTACTCTACCTCCTAAGATGATATTCATTGTTGATTTTCTAACTAAACAATAACAATGCAATCAATAACTCCATAGTGACTGACTGACCCCTCAATGATACCCATTCTCTATATCATACCAAGTGAGCCTTAAGTTTCTTATAATAATGCAAATTAGTTGATCTTTTACGACTAACTCTTCAAATTTTCCAACGCAGTAATCCACTAGAAAAATTAGTTTTTGTTGAAGGAAAATACATTTATGTGCCTTCATCAAAGAGTAACCGATGGAGGGGTAGTTTAGGTAATTCCTTATATTATGTGTAACCCTAGATTATATCATATATAAAGGGATCTTTGATGTATTAACCGGACGAGAAGAATTGTGAAAACCTCTTAGCTTGGTATGCCCCATATGTAGACATTCCTAACGAACTCGGTCACCAAATCAGTGTCCTTTATTTCTGTATATCCTACAACACGTTATCAGCACGAGATGCTCCTACCCTTCAAAATTTTACAGTCGATTTTCCGGTTAATTGTAATGAACATCGAAACTCAAGACACTGGTTAGTCATTCAATTCCTTTATGTTTTTGTTCAATTAATTGGCAATTGCGGTGCTGATGAAGTATAGCGTCTACTGTTTAGTAAAAAAAAATTGCGGTATTCCCCTTCTCCTTTATTTACAATTTCCTAATATGTTTTGGGCTCACTCATGGATTGCGTGCTTTATATGTTGGGGAACTAAAATTTCTTCTACCCTGATTTGCTTTAAATTTGTGTTCCACTTTGCTTTTGGCTAACATTTTTTGTTGAGTTTTATCTGGACCCGATATTGGTCATTTGTATATGTTTGGATAATCTAACAATTGAGATAAACTCAAGGCTGATGGAATTGTTCATCTAAATGAGAGAAGAAAACAGACATCTGAACCTTCCATTGAGTTTGCAGCGACTCGAGCCAAATCTTTCATTAGGCGTTTAGGAATCCTTACCGTAGTGTTCTGCTCCGGTAAAGAAGCTTAATCCCTTTTAAATTTCAGCAATTAGAACTGCTTGCCGCAGTATAGATTTGAGAATTATTTACCGTAGAAATTAAGATTTATGCGAAAAATCTTTATTTGCTCTTTATTGCGTATTTCTGTGACTATATTGATTCTCTTAATTTTATTGAATCTAATTCCATTTAAAGAAATGGGTGACGACGGTTATATTTTTACAAGTAAAGCCACACAAAGATATTATATTGATGAAATTGTTTTCAAATATTCTAAACTTTCCTGATATATTTGGGTATGTAAGCTTATGATTATTATTGTGAACTGAAAATCTTTAGTTATTTAAATTGTCATCTATATGGTAATACTCTATTTGTATATAAGTAAGATGTTTGTTATTGTACACCTCCATAACAAAGAATATTCATAGGTGATACATATGAGTATAAATTAATGTGATAAAGTATTTTCACAAAGTATCGAAATATGTGACCTTTGGTTTCAAAATTCTATTTTTTTTAATGCACATTCTTGAAAAGTAAATATCTCATATTGCTATGTTTGAATAATTAATATATAAAATCCATTGCTTGCAATAAATGGTTTAACCAAGTTGACCTGAATTTATAACATTGAGCTCAAAAGAAATTGAATATCATTGTTGGGTCTTCGATGTGGAACTACCTTCTTAGAGAAGGATTATCTTTTCACAATCAAACAATCCACTAATCTCAAAGGACGAAGAACCGTCTGATAAGGTCAAAATAAATGACCCTAATTATATTTTTAAGACAACATATCAATCCTATTTTGCACTAAGATTACCTTCAATTGTAAACACCCGAAGAACTGTGGGAGATTGAGATGTTTTGGAAATATGAATGATATTCTTCTTCTAGAACTAAATGTTTAGTGAGAATGAAATCCGCTTACTTACTATTAAAGGGTCAATTTTCTTGATAATAATATGTTGTGTGTTAAAACACGCCTTACCTTCTGTGAAAAGTGAAATCCGCTTACTAACTATTAAATGGTCAATTTTCTTGATAATAATATGTTGTGTGTTAAAACACGCCTTACCTTCTGTGAAAAGTAAATCACAGAGAATGATCCTAATTTTCTTTTATTATTCATGCATAGCGGATTTGATTTTATTGATAGGCTTTAACTTCTCAACTGCTTCTTATTTTCAAACCTCTGGCGTTATGCATACTTCTTTAACCATTTTTAAAAGGATGATTTTGTTGGTCAAGATCTTATTTTTATGCACTATCACCTTTTATAAATTAAATAAGAAAATAAGGGAAGTGTTTTTTCTGTCCCGTGTGTGGCCATTATTATGCTATCAGTATCGGTGAATTGCCCAAATTTGTATTGGACTTGTACGTTTTCATAATTAGACTTTTGTCCTGATACAAGTTATATTAGGCAGCAAACAAGTTCCTTGATAATGTGGGCCATCTTATTAGCAATTGAAAAGTATAACCAAATTCTTTTAAATAATAATGTCAAACTTGATGGGACAAAGAAAATTCCCGACGCTAACTTTATTAAGGGAACAATGGAAAGAGTCCAAAGGAAAGTGGACATGACGTGTTAATCCCTATCAATAATAAATGCACCACATAGCACGGGCTGTGGGACCCATGGTAAGAGTCACCATTATCATACAAGTACAAAGTAGTAATTAATTATAAGAGGCATGGGGAATCTAAAGAACATGAAACTCACTATTTGGAAGGCGAAAACCATCGTAAAGATGTTAACCTCACGATTGCAAATTTAAATGACAACAAGGACTTTGCGCAATCAATAGGTATTCGTGTTTTTGACTACTTTACTTTATCAATTTCTCATTTTTCAAGAATGTTATTAAGGTATTGTGCCTTCTTTTATTTGAAAAATTACTTTGGGTCTTGAAGTTATTTAGACTGATAATTTATTAGTTTGATTTTTGGATTAAGATCTTTTAGTGAGATTGAGTTATTAATTTATTCTAAAAGTAATAAATTTATTTCAATATTGTTGATGTTGCACGGATGTTGTCCCAGATGTTGGACAACATTCTGCACAACATCATAAATTTACCCTTTCTTCTAACACTGACTCCGTTTTATTAGATGTGTTTTTCTATGTTTCCTACATTGCAGGTTGAAGACAATTTCAGATATTGTCAAGCTGTTGCACTGTGGTGGAGTGAGAATAGAAAGATCATGGGTGGTTACACCAAGATCATGGAGATAGTGGGGGAGAAGTTAAAGGCTATCCAAGCCTAGTAGATAGGACAATGCAGTTGATCCGAATGTCTATAAATACACTGCATTGGTCGACATTCAAGTTTGAGTTAAAGTGAAATACCCTTTTCCTCTACTTCAAACTTAAGAGAGTAGCATCCGAGACACAACCGTGAGTGGAGTGTGAGGGTCGATGCTAGTGTATTCTAACATTTTCCATCAGTATTGATTTTGTCTTATTAGATCAAGTTTCATGTTGAATAAGATCACTAGTTACTTGATTGAATAGATTAATTTTTGGTGTGTGGTTTTTCACTACACCTTTTAGGATCTTGTAAGATGTTCGTGTGTATCTCACTACTTGTTATAGTGATGTTTTTAACCATGAGGTTCGTATAGTCTGATTATAGACTATACACAATTTTGGAAATCCTTTGCACTACATTTTTATACTTCCGCTGTCATATGTTGTTTTACATGTTGCACAACATTTTCAACAACACTCTGAAAATACACGCACAAACACTCTCAGTTGGCGCCAGAGCCATAAACTTGATACACTAAGTTAAAGGTCCTGTATTTAAAGTGTTTTTTGCAATGGATTATCCACTGACTCCTTCTTTAAAACCTCCAATTTTGGATGGATCAAATTATCCCCACTAGAAACCTAAAATGCGCATGTATATTAAGTCTATAGATGAGAGAGCATGGCTTAGTGTGTTGTCTGGTTGGAATCCACCAAAGACGGTTGATGATAAAGATGGTGAATCACAAGTCAAAAAGGAGATTGATTGGGCCAATGATGAATGCACATCGGCCAATTTCAATTCTAAAGCTCTTAATGCAATTTTTACTGCTACTGATGTATCTATGTTTAAACTGATATCTAACTGTGTTTCTTCTAAAGATGCATGGAAAATATTGCAGGAACATTGTGAAGGATCAGAAAGTGTTTGAAGGACTAGATTCAGAATGTCGGGAACCAAATTTGAAAACTTGAAGATGAAAGATGATGAGAACATTTCATCATACAATGAAAGGATAAGTGAGATTGCTAATGAGTCACACTCACTTGTTGATCCAATTTTCAACACTCGGTTAGTTAATAAGATACTTAGATTTGTTCCTAAACGATTTGATGTTAAAATTTGTGCAATAGAAGAGGCTAAGAACACTGATTTATTGAGTCAAAATGAGTTGATTAGTATTTTGAAAACCTATGAGATTAACTCAAATATGTTAGATGATGATAAACATGAGAAAGATAAAGACAAAAAATACTTGCTTTTAGAGGTGAAACTTCTGATAATATTGGTAAACATCCTTATGTTACTGAAGTTGATTCTGATGATGGTGTTTCTGATTTATGTGATGAAAATGTTTCTGAACAATTTGCTCTTATAACTAAGTAATTCAAATCATTTCTAAAAGGAAAGTTCAGATGACCAAATAGTACTTTTCAATCAAAAGATAAGTTTAATCAGAATGCATCCCTCTAATAATAAGCTTGTTCCAAGTCAGTCTTCCAGTTTTAATCAACCTAGACAATTTACTAAGGATAACAAGTTCAAATATGATCCTGAGTATAGGAAAAAGGTTAAATGAGATGCATGTGCTGGATATGGTCACTATGCTAATGAATGTATTAATATTATGCTTAAGAAAAATATGAATTTTAATGCTACCTTGAGTGATGATTCTGATGATGAAACTGATTCTGGTAAATGTGAACTAAGTGCTATGTCTTCTAGAATAGTTTATGATGATACCTTTGATGATGATCTCGATGATTATTGGTCTGAAGCAGATTCAGATGTCCATACAACATCTGAAACAACATTCACTCAATATAACTCTGAGATTAACTGTTTTGCTGGAACTATTCTAAATGCCGAATCTTTAAACTTTGCTGAATGTAACTCTGAATATCTGAAGTTTAAATATGATGTAGAAACTCAAAAACATGTGTTGAGTTCCTTATCTTTAGAAAATTCAGATTTAAAGAGAATCTTGTAAAGCTTGAAGTTCTTTTAACTAGAAAAGATGTGGAAATTTCTGTTTTGAAAGATGAACTTAAAAGCACTCCTCTAAGTTTTAAAAAGTTTTCTGCTAGCACTACTGAATTAAATGAAGCATTAATGATTGGTAGATATGGTAATGCTGTACTTGGTTTTGAGAAAACTTTTGAGAATACTCCTATATCCTGTGAACCTATTTCTTTTGTAAAAGCTGGAACTTCTTTGCCAAAACCTTTGAAATATAAACAAAAGAAATCTGATGGTTTGTTTAAAGAGTATGTCTATTTTTATTGTGCTGGAGTAGGTCATATTCGTCCATACTGTTCTAAGTTAAGATTAGACTTAAAAGCTGGAATTATTTTACCTGATAAAGTTGAACACCCTATAAAACAGGTTAACAACACTAAAAAGTTGATTCATAAGAACATGTCATGTAATATTGTGTATACATCTTTGAAAGCATGTGTTCCTGGATCTTGGTACTTTGATAGTGGTTATTCTAGATACATGACTGGTCAAGTTAATCATTTGTCTAATTATACATCTTGTGATGGTGGTCATGTTACCTATGGTGGTGGTTCAAAAGGTAAAGTTGTTGGTAAAGGAACCTTGAATTTTCCTGGATTCACAAAGTTGACAAATAGGTTACATGTAAAAGGTTAACTTGCTAATCTGATTAGTATTAGTCAGTTATGTGATGATGATTTACATGTGAAATTTAACAAGAATTCATGTTATGCGTTTAATAAGAATGATGAATGCTTAATGACTAGCAATAGATCTGCTGATAATTGATATTTGATTGGTTCAAACCATACTTGTAAAAGTGCTAAAACAGATGATATTATTTTGTGGCATCAAAAACTTGGTCATGCTAATTACAGAAGTATTCAGAAATTGCATAGAAGTCAGGTGGTGTTGTTGGTTTTGGCTGATCTTAACTTTGAAAAAGGGAAAATATGTGGACCATGCCAGAAAGGTAAGCAAGTAAAGACAACACATCAAATGTTGTCAGCATGTACAACAAACAGGTGTTGTGAGTTGATTCATATGAATATAATGGGTCCTATGGAAACTGAAAGTTTATGTGGGAAGAGGTATTCATATGTTCTTGTAGATGATTTTTCTAGATATACTTAGGTTATCTTTTTTAAAGAAAAATCTGATACCTTTTCTAAGTTCAAAATTCTTTACAAAAGGTTTAAAACTGTTTTATGTTTAAAGATCAGTAGGATAAGGTCTGATCATGGAAGAGAATTTGAAAATAGTTTGTTTACTAAGTTTTGTGAAAAGAAAGGTATTTTGCAAGAGAATTATTCACCTAAAACTCCTCAACAAAATGGGATTGCTGAAAAAAAGAATAGAACTTTGCAAGAAATGGTAAGAGTTATGCTAACCTCAAAAAGTCTATCTAAGAAATTCTGGGCTGAAGCTCTGAATACTGCTTGTCACATTGTGAATAGAGTCTATATTCGTTCTGGTGGTAATTGTACTCCTTATGAGATTCTGAATAACAAGAAACCAAACTTGAAATACTTTTATGTTTTTTGTTTGTGTTTGTTACATTTTGAATGATAGAGTTCAGTTGCACAAGTTTGATTCTAAGAGTGATAAATGTTTTTTCTTAGGATATTTTAAGAATAGCAAGACATATAGAATCTATAACTTGAGAACTGATACAATGCAAGAATCTGTTAATGTGGTATTTGATGAACTTGCAAGTCTTGCAGGTAAAAGTGTTAAAGATAATATATCAAATTTGATAGAAGTATCCAGGAATACTGATGACACTGAAGATAGTAAGAATGTTGATCAGAATGTTCCTTCAACATCTGATGCAACACTACCTAAAAGTTCAAATACTGAAAATCTGCCACAAGATTCATAGTATCCAAAATATTTGGTTCCCTCAATAAAGATAATGAAAAGTCATCAATCAGATCAGATCATTGGAGAAGCTACCACTGGTGTACAAACTAGAAGAAGAATGGGTATTCACATCAATAACCTTGTAAGATTAGTTTGCATGTCATCCATATGTAATCAGGTAACTTTTGAGTGTTATCATTCTGAAATTGAGCCTAAAAATGTGAAAGAAGCTCTTCATGATGAAAACTGGATAAATGTTATGCATGAAGAGTTTAATCAGTTTAAAAGAAATGATGTTTGGACACTTGTACCTAGACCTAATTTTGATATTAATGTCATAGGAACAAAGTGATTTTCAAGAATAAAACTGATGAATCTGGTATTATTGTGAGAAATAAGGCTAGATTGGTTGCTCAAGGTTATACACAGATTGAAGGAATAAACTTTGGTGAAACATTTGCTCCTGTTGCAAGAATTGAATACATTAGATTACTTCTTGCTATTGCATATTCATTAAGATTAACTTGCATCAAATGGATGTTAAATCTGCTTTCTTGTTTATCATGGTTGCTCAAATATGTATTGACGATATTGTATTTGGTTCAACTTTTAATGATATGCTTGAAAGTTTTGTTAAAGAAATGACATGTACTTTTAAAATGTCCATGGTTGGAGAACTAAATTTCTTCTTAGGTCTTCAAATCAAACAAATGAAAGATGATATTTTCTTTTCTCAAAACAAATATGCTAAGAATTTGGTGAAAAGGTTTGGTCTTGAAAATGCTAAAACTATGAAAACTCTTATGGGTTCAACTCAAAAGTTGAGTAAAGACTTAATTGGAAAAGATGATGATCCTACTTTGTATAGATCAATGATTGGTAGTCTTTTGTACTTAACTTCTAGTAGGCCAGATATTATGTATAGTGTCTGTCTTTGTGCTAGATGTCAAGCTAATCCTAAAGAATCACATCTTAATTCTGTAAAAAGAATTATAACATATGTGGCTGGTACATGTGATCTAGGTATTTGGTACTCAAAGGATACTAATTGCTCTTTAGTTGGCTATAGTGATGCAGATTGGGCAAGTGATTGTGATGACATAAAAAGTACTAGTGGATGATGTTTTTATATGGGAAACAACATTATCTCCTGGCACATTAAGAAACAGAACTGTGTTTCACAATCACAGCTGAGTCTGAATATGTTGTTGCTAGAAGTTGCTGCACTCAACTGTTATTGCTTAAAAAGATGTTTGATGATTATGGGTTAGAAAGTGGTATTTTGACTATTTTATTATGATAATACTAGTGCTATCAATATTTTCAAGAATCCTGTGCAACATTCTTTGACTAAGCATATAAGTATAAGACATCATTTTATAAGAGATCTTGCAGAGAAAGAAGTTGTGAAGTTAGAGTACATTTCTACTGAAGAACAACTTGATGATATTTTCACAAAAGCCCTTGATAATGAGAGGGTTTCTTCACTTAGAAAATCTCTTGGTCTTTGCTATATCTGAAAATAAACACTAGATGTTGTGACAAATATTTCCAACATTTGAAGCAACATTGTGGTTCTGATAATGAGTTTGTCTGTTGTATTTATTTATTTTGAATTTTAAATGATAATGTTTTGATCTTATTGTTTGAATCATGGTTTAGATACAGAGTCCTGGGCATATATCTCTCAAATGCATTAAAAATAAAGCACAACTTAGATGTGTAATCACTGAGTAACTATGGGACATGGAGCTCGCTACTACGATGTTCTCTTTTCAAAAGGTGATTAAATATACATCCATGTTTGTTCACAATCTGCTGAGTAATTATGGGGCACAGAGCTCGCTACTACGATGCACTCTCTTGAAAAGGTGGATCAATGTGAACATGTGTTAAAAGAAATTTCAAAATATGCTACACTTTGATGGTGAATTTCATGCAAAATTGAGTGTTGAGGTATATGTGTGCTGACATTTTGTGAAACCTTAAGTGATTCGAACTTTATCTATCATACATGATTTGTTTAAAGTTCTTGGTAAGTTGAATTCGCGGTTTAAACAAGTTATTTGGACTGATATGCGTTTATTTAATTTTGGATATGGTTCTCTAGTTTTCGAAAATGTTTTTGGCGGCTCTTACACAAAACATGATCACAAATTGCCTTAGTGGGTGGTTATTTTGTCCCACTCTTGGTCGGTTTCTTGGTGGTTTGTGTAATAACCTCCGATTTTAATCTCTACTTAAGCTCGATTATTGTGTGATTGTTTCATACCCAAAGCTGAAAGCATTTGTGTTGCACATTGGATTCGAGGTTTGATGATTTTACTTGTGTTATTTCATTATTTCGGTCTTATACTTACTTTTCTCTCCTATATTTCATAAAATATTATTTTAATGCTGGTGTATTATTTGATTGGATGTTCAAGTGGTGAGATGTCTGATAAACAAAACCCTTCGGCTCCTTCTCCTGTTCATTCACACTCACACACAAACCCTTCTCACTTAAACCCTTGCTCAAACCCTTCTTCTCCGGTGAATTCGAACCCACTAAACCTTTTCGCAGAAATGGCTGCTCAAAATCAAGATTATGATTCCACAAATGTTGGTGGATCATCGTCTTCATCCATTCCTAAACCTCCTGCACTACATATTCCTGAATATGCTCCTAGATCACTTGTTGAACTCCTTGTAAAACAAGCCGTTGAGCAAAACCCGATCATTTTGCCAGACATTTATTTTGGTTCCAAGTTGATCAATGTTTCTGACTATGTTGATCTCTCAGCCAGACCTTTGGCTGAAGAACCCGCTCTTGAAATACCTTCAGAAACCCCGTTTCTGATACTCCTAACCCTCCTGAAAACCCTACTCAAACAACCGATGTAGATATGGAAGCTGCTGACTCCTCTGATTCAGAAGGAATGAGGGAGAAATTGAAAAACATCTGCTTGAGAACAAAGCAATGTGCTCCCAAGAGAGGAACTGGTAAATGGGGAAAACGGAGAGTGTCACAGACAAACCTTGGCAAAAAGGTTGACTACACTGGAAAACGTCCAAAGAGAACTGATGGTTGTGCTAATGATCCTATCACTGTAGAGGATTCAGATGAAGAGATGGAGATTCCACAAGTCCCTGTTGCAGAACCTGAGGACTCTAATGATGCACTCACTATGGAAGAGTTGATGGCCAAAAAGGAGAGAAAAATAAAAAGGAGAAATGATCCTCCTGCTCGTGCTGCTAAAAATGTTGTAGAATCATCTGATTCTGAATAGGAAGTTGATCCTCAAGCTGAGGATTCTGAGCAAGAAATGGATCCTGAAGAAGAGGAACCTGAGGAAGATGTCCCTAAAGAAGAAGAACAACCAGAACATTCTGTTGATGAAGCTGTTCATGAATCAGACGGTTTATTTTATTCTGATGAGTTAATGATGTCTGACTCTGACCCTGATGATAAGGTTGAGCATGATAGAAAGTCTGCTGTTGTTAAATCCATGCTTAAGAGGTTTATTGTTGATGAAAGGATAATCAAAATGCCTGATTTTGAAGCTCAAAATCTGATAGGTTTTTTGATAGTAGATCTCTGTTGCATGCTCTACAACATGCAAAACTTTATCATATTGCTTGGATTGCTGAATTTTATGCTAATTTGAAGAAGAGTTGTGGGAATAGGCAGTCTTCAAATTATGGAAAAGTAAGGTTTAGATACAATGTTGTTACCATTACCCCTAGGATTATAAACATCTTTCTGAAGACTAGACAAATGGAGGATAATACTGGAGAATTGGACTTAGGGGAAGTGATGTCTGTCATCACTGGTGGTAGACATTCTGTATGGACTTTACAATTTTCTACTGCAAAACTGACCTCTTTACACTCTGTGATGCATAAGCTGCTAGTCTCTAATTGGCTGCCTTCCAAGAATTCTACTGACCAAGGAACATGCATTCTTTCTGTACAAAATTGTACATTTGAATTGTTGGGGTTATACTGGAAAGTATGTTTTTACTTTGTATAACCAAACTGAATTTCTGTCTTATTTGCTGAAATAAATTATTTATCACTGTTGCTTTAAATATCAATTAATGTTACATATATTTACTGCATAACTGTTCAATAAATAGTACGTGTTACATTGTAGTTAATTTAGTGATAACAGATCACAGAAGATTAAATTAACAGTCCCTTGTACCCAAAAGTACATAATTCACAACCTAGGTGGAAATGAACAATCCATCGTGAAAGGTTGAAGTGTAAGACTCAGATTGGCTTGTCTTGACCAATAGATTACACTAGTGCATTATGATGCACTGAATAGGACCTACATGAGGATAAATTCTTCAGTACTGAACATAAAAGAATTAGACCTCAATGGTTCGTTATTTCTTAATCTCCGTTCCTTAAATAGGATCGTGTGAAATTAATAATTATTGCTTTGACTTATGATGGATAGAGAATCAATGTGATTCAATACTTTATATCTTGGACAATATTATTAGTTACATGACGATTGCTAAGGTTTAATACGGGGAATCGAGTGCAAGTACATCTTGCTTGATTTGTCCCCTAAGTAGGCTCAGAAGTTTTATCATACTAAATCTTGCAAGTGGAATTAGTTTCCGGTATAGATAATAATGTTGAGCCTTTCCTAAATCAAGGAAAAAGATATTAATTAATGAGAAGTTATTTCAGTGGCTTAAATTAATTAATGGACTGGATAATCTTAAACACGGGAAATAATAATCGGGAGCCATATTAACAGTAATATGGGTTAAGATGGATAATGCAATATTAATTATGTAGTGGGATTAATTAATATTTATGGGCTTGAATAATTGTGTGGCATAATATTGATAATTCAAGGTCCATTGGAAGATCCAATCTTAATTCTCCTAAAGGCCCCTCAAGTAGCCCAAAGATAAAGTCCAATAACTAAAAAAAGTGTTTAAAATAAAATAAATTATTGTTGCTTATTTTTTCAATTTTTTCGAAAAATAAGGAAGAAAGAGAAAAGATTTTCTTGATTTTCTTGGAAAGATTTTATGGAATATGTATTCTTGAAATACAGGATTATCCCATAAATTCAAGAAAAATCTATTTCTTCCCTATTTAGGTGAGATTTTCGAAAATTCCCATAATATGAGGAGGTGGGATTTTGTGGAATATTTAATTATGGAGAAAAGAATATATGAGATATATTCAAGATTTCTTGGGGATCAAGAAAAAGATTTTTTCCTTCCTATTCCATAGCAAAAAATCGGCCACCCCATATATTATAAATAGGGGATAAATTTTTCATCCCCAAAACAATTCCATGTGTTGGAAAAATTAGAAATTCACAAAGGTGGTACAACATATTTTTTATTTTTCCCTTTTGTTAAATTGTTAGTGAGCATCCTTCCACCGGATCATTGAACGAGGACGAGAGAATACTTGAGAAGGCACTTTGGTTTTGTTCGTGTGAACGGGGTTGTTCGTTTGGACGGGTATCCATCTTCTCAACGGTTGTCACACTGAGATGTTAGTTCACATAAACTCCTATCAATTCCGCATGCGTAGGATTTATGTGACGAATTTTTATGCATGATTTGTTGTTGAATTATTGTTAGAATTAAATTTGTATTTAAATATTCACCCCGAATAGATCCGAGTAACCAATTCCCCAACAACTGGTATCAGAGCCTCGATTTCGGGCTCTGAATTAATTCATTTTTATTAAATTTAAAATTCGATAGTAGAATTGCTAGATCTTTTTTGCAAGTATCCAATTATCATGGTATTTGATGAATGTTTATTTATGTATGCATATAAATTGTGGTTTTTAATTCGATTCGTTCGAATTCGTTTTGCCTCGTGAGAAAATCCACGAGTAGATTAGGATTTGTTTGATTCGTTCAATGTAATAGAGTTTATTTATTTTTTGTAAATAAATTGTAACCGGATCGGGAACGAAGACGAAGAATTAAAGACAGACGACCAAGTGCCCGAACGTACACGAGCCAAAGCATGAAGTGCTAGGCGGTCGCGTAACGTGGCTGGCCGAGAAGCACTCGGCACACGCGGGCGCAAGCCCCGACGTGGGCGAGCGGCGGAACTTGGGCCAAAAGCGTCTGACGTCTGGAGATGCTGAAGGCAAAACGCCGGGCGCGTCGGAGGTTATCGGCTGACGCCTTGACGCTGGCGACGCGTGGACGCGGACGACACGGCGTGGGAGTTGGTGGCCGAGGGATCTCGGACAACATGGCGGGCGCGCGCGCGGATTCGACCCCTACCGAGTGTTGCCGAGCGATGCTCGGGGATGGCCGGTTTCGGATGCAGGAGTGCGCCTTGGCGCAAACGGATACGCATTTTGGGCCGTGAGCTACCCAATGTTGGATGTCGTCTTGAACCTAGACGGAGGACGTTTTAAAGAATTTGTTGCTGTCGAGTGGGAGCTTTTCGAGACGAATGATGAAGGCTATGAAGACGATTTCTCAAGATCAAGACATGACAAAAATTAACCGTGACAATTGGATATATGTGCCCAATGTGTTTAATTTTTTGTTTTGATGTTTGCTTATTTTTCGTGCTTATTTAATTTGTTTGAATATGCGATGCATGAGATCTCCATGATTTATTCCGGATAATAAAATTGATTTAATTTTGATCTCCATGATTTATTTATTTGTGAATTCTTTTGGAGAAATTCCCCCCACGGGACGGTAAAAAGATGGTTTTCACATGAATAAATTCCGTAAGGATGATTGTTAATTATTATTAGTGGCGACGATGACCCTTCCCACGAGGCTCGTTCAAAATGAAATAATAATTCTGTATTTAATCATGATTTTTTTTTACGGAATCATGATTATTACTTAGGTATAAAATTGATATGCATATACTTCCCCGAAGTACGTGTCAATTTATATTGGTCAAGTATGAGTCAACTATTAATTTGGATATTAAAGGTTTGTAATTGTTTTCTTGTTTGTAACCTGCTTAAATGTGTTTAACTAATGACCCACCCCACGTGACTTATTTAAACTGTTTTGAGATGTTGGTTGATGCATGTTCATATTTTTTTGAGATTTTAATATGATTCATGTGATCGAATTATATGATAATTTTGTGCTTATGCAATCATTATTTATTTCAGTTCAGCATGTCGCAACCTTTAATCCACTGTTAAATATAATTAAAGACAATTTACTTACTGGTGAAAACTTCGTTGATTGGAATCGTAAACTTACTATTGTCCTTACTGCACAACATCACAACTGGGTTCTTATTGTCCCAAAACCCAAAAAGCCAACTGATGAGTCCACAAAAATGGATAAGAAAGATTATGCTGACTGAGAGAGGTCAAATGAGATGGCTAAGTGCACAATGCTGGCTTCTATGTCAGATGTGTTGCAACATCAGCATCAACATTTTGAAACTGTTGCAGACATCATGACAAGTCTTAAAGCGATGTTCCAACATCAGAACCGTGTGGCTCATCAGATCACCATGAAGGGCATGCTCTCAATGAAAATGGTGGAGGGAACGCCGGTAAGGGAGCACGTTCTCCAGATGATCGCTCACCTCAATAAACTTGAGGTACTTGGCGCTGAATATGACACGAAACCCATATCGAATTCATACTCCACTCTCTGCCGAAAAGTTTAGAACAGTTCAGGCTGAACTACCAAATGAACAATCAGAAGTTCACGTTGCCTGATCTGTTGCAAGCTTTGGTCTCGGCAGAGGCGATATTAGGGCAACAGAGCCAAGCCTTGATGGCAAACGGTCCTTCTTCTTCTTCTAGGCCAAAGGTGTTGGGGAATTATTTGCACGGATCTATTCGGGATGAATATTTAAATACAAAATTTAATTCTAACAATTATTACTAGCATGAATTAATCATATATTAATTCAAATAATAATTCAACAACAAATCATGCATACAAGTTCGTCACATAAATCCAACGCATGTGGAATTGCTAGGAGTTTACTTGAACTAACCTCTTGGAGTGACAACCGTTGAGAAGATGGATCCCGTTCACACGAACACACCAAAATGCCTTCTCAAGTATTCCCTCGTCCTTGTCCAACAATCCGGTGGTAGGATGCTCGCGAACAATTAACAAAAGGAAAAATAAAATTATGTTGCACCACCTTTGTGGATTTCTAATTTTTCCAACACGTGGAATTGCATTGGGGATGAAAAATTCATCCCCTATTTATAATACTAAGGGGGGATGAAAATTTAGGGTTATTGGGTGATTGGGAAATTTCCTTGCTTCTTCCTCAAGATATAATCTTGAATATATCCAATATATTCTATTTCCCAAAATATCTCCCAAATAAAATCTTCCTCTCCTTATGTTATGGTATTTTTCGAAAATATCACAACAAATAGCCAAGTTGGAGATTTCTTGAATTTAATGAGATAATCTTGTATTCCAAGAATACTTATCCTCATTCCATAACAAAATTCAAAGAAAATCTTTCTCCCTATTTTATTTGTGATTTTCGAAAATAATGAAAAAATTAGGCAACAATAATTTAGTTTATTTTAAACACCTTCTTCAGTTATTGAACTTTATGTTTGGACTACTTGAGGGGTCTTTAGGAGAATTAAGATTGGATTTTCCAATGGACTTTGAATTTTCAATATTGAGCCACAATATTATTCAAGCCCATAAATATTAATTAATCCCACTACATAATTAATATTGCACTATCCATCTTAACCCATATTACTGTTAATATGACTCCCGATTATTATTTCTCGTGTTTAAGATTATCCAGTCCATTAATTAATTTAGGCCACTGAAATAGCTTCATATTAATTAACATCTTTTTCCTTAGTTAAGGAACGGCTCAACATTATTATCCATACCGGAAATTAATTCCACTTGCAAGATTTGGTATGATAAAACTTATGAGCCTCCCAAGGGGACAAATCAAACAAGGCGTACTTGCACACGTTTCACCGTATTAAATCTTAGCAATCGTCGTGTAACCAATATCATTGCCCAAGATACAAGGTATTGAATCTCAATGATCCTCTTCCCATCATAAGTCAAAGCAATGGCTATTGATTCCACACGATCCTATTTAAGGGACGTAGATTAAGAAATAATGAACCACTGAGATCTAATTCTTCTATATTCAGTACTGAAGAATTTGTCCTCCTGTAGGTCCTGTTCAGTACATCATAATGCACTAGTGCAATCTCTTGGTCAAGACAAGTCAATCTGAGTCTTGCACTTCAACCTTTCACGATGGTTTGTTCATTTCCATCTGGGTCGTGAATTCTATACTTTTAGTTACAAGGGACTGTTAATTTAATATTCTGTGATCTGGTATCACTAAATTAACTACAATGTAACACGTACTTATTTATTGAACAGTTATGCAGTAAATATATGTAACATTCAATGATATTTAAAGCATCAGCGATAAATAATTTATTTCAGCAAATAAGATAGAAATTCAGTCTGGTTATACAAAGTAAAAACATACTTTCCAGTATAACCCCAACAAAAGGGTGGTAAGAACAAGAAGAAGGCAAAAGGCCAAAAGCAAGTGAACTTAATCGCGTTGCCAAGGGCAAAGGAAAGGTGAAGGGAGATGGAGGAGTGAAGAAGTCTGCTAAGGGGAAATGTTTTAACTGCGGTGAGAAAGGACATTGGAGGTCTGCCTGTTCCAAACCCAAGCGGAATGGAAAGAAAGGTAATTCTCATGCACTACTTGTTGAAACTTGTTTGGCGGCGTATGCTTCCCATTTATGGGTAGTGGATACGGGATCCACTGATCATGTTTGTTTCTATTTACAAGGGTTCAAGCGGACCCGACAACTTAGTGAGAGTGAGATCCTCATCACACTGGGCGATGCTACGAGAGTGGCAGCTGAAGCAGTGGGAGAATTGCGGTTGTCATTTGAAGACAAAGTTTTAATTTTGAGAGATATTCTTTACGTTCCTAGTTTTAGAAAGAATTTAATTACGGTTTCTAAAATTTTCTTCATGGATATTTGGTTACTTTTAATAAAGTTGTTACCATTACTCTAAATAATGAGTTTATTTGTCATGGAACGTTGTCGAATAATCTCTACACAATTAACTGTGCACACCACTCACGAAATGCATCCTATAACACATCGACTGTTTCGGATAAAAGAAAACGTTCATCAGATGTGAACGAAACACTTATGTGGCATCTAAGACTAGGTCATATTAATCCAAAAAGGATCCAAAGGTTGGTTCAAGATGGTTCATTGGAGTCACTCCGGGTTGAACCATTTCCAACTTGTGAATCATGTTTGGAGGGTAAAATGACCAAGAGGGCATTCGGAGCCACGGGGAATATGGCCAAAGAAGTGTTGAAAATCGTTCACACTGACGTATGTGGTCCAATGTCAATCAAAGCAAGAGGAGGTTATGAGTATTTCGTTACTTTTATCGATGATTACTCAAGATATGGATATAGTTACCTTATGAAGCATAAATCTGAGACCTTCGATAAATTCAAAGAATTTAAAACTCAAGCAGAGAATCATAGGGAAAAACATATCAAATCTCTACGATCTGATCGTGGAGGCGAATACCTCAGCGATGAATTTTTGAACTACTTGTCAGATGAAGGGATTGTATCCCAGTTGACTGCACCCGGAACCCCTCAACAAAATGGGGTTGCAGAACTAAGAAACAAAACTCTTTTAGAAAAATTCAGATCAATAATGAGTTATGCGGATCTACCCGAATTGTTTTGGGGTCACGCCTTGGAAACAACGGCTTACATTCTAAATTTGGTGCCATCCAAAAAAATGTTCCCAAAACCCCTAAAGAGTTGTGGATCGGGCGCAAGCCCAGTTTAAGACACATGAAAAATTGAGGGTGTCCGACATACGTATTGGACAAGGAAGCCGGTAAGTTGGATCCACGATCAGAATTAAGGTTGTTTATAGGGTACCCCGAGGGAACGAAAGGGATGCATGTTCTATGGTCCCGAAGATCAAAAGATGGTAATCATTACGCACTTTAGATTTTTGGAAGAAGACTACATGAACGATAAAAAGTCCAGAAGTGAGATTACCTTAGATGAGCTAAGATGGCTTACCTCAATGCCAACTGTACAAGTTGACATATCAAACACTTACACAACCGGAACCTCGTCGTAGTGGGAGGGTTGTTAGACAGCTCGAGAGATTCATGGGGGATAGGAGAGTCATCAGACTTGGTTCCCGGTGAAGATGAATCGGACTCATGGACTTACAATGAGGCAATCCTAGACAAGGATGCAGATTCTTGGCAAAAGGCAATGGAAGCCGAGATATGTTCTATGGATCACAATAAGGTGTGGGAGCTAGACGAACCACTTAATGGGGTCAAACCCATTGGATGCAAATGGGTATAAAAGTGTTGTAGCACAAATCAAACTAGATATGTGCCCGTATCCGACACGTCAACAGGGCTCACCTAGGCCCGGATCGACCCGACCCAACAGAGGACCAACCTCGCCTTAATGAGCAACCTCCCTCGAGGATGATTCATAGGCGAGGTCGGAAAGAGAAGAGTAAAGATTGTCTGAGCGGGCGACCTCCCCCGAGGTCGCTCCACGAGCAAAGTCGACAAGCACATCATGAGAAGATAATCCAGCAAAGTCAAGAGTCAACGTCAACTTTACGAAGACAAGGCAAGTTCATTTAATGTAATATAAATATTATGTTACTGTTTAGGTCAACAGTTGTAATAAAGCCTTAAAATAAAGGGTTAAGATGTATTTACTGATTTTTAGCTTTCAGGGTTGGTCCTCTATAAATAGAGGACCACGCTCCTCATTGTAAGGGACTTGGATCCTCCCAATCTTGCTCTCATTCTCTCATCATCTATACAATACCAAATTTAAGGGAAGAACTCTCAAGAGTTCTTCCCGCAGTCTTCTCGTTCGATTATTACTTGTTTGTGTTATTAGAATCAATTAGCCACATTTACATTATTCTTAACACGATATTTTAGTACACAACAATTGGCGCTAGAAGGAGGGTACTCTTTAAGAATCAAACTATGTTTCTCATTGGAGTATCCTCAAAAACTTTCCACTTTTCATCTTCAAATCTCCAAATTTTCAAAGAAAATCTTGATGAACACTTACAATTCATCAAGAACACCTAAAAATCTTCAAATCTTCATACTCCATCTTCAAACCTTCAAACAAAAATCCCCCACCTTCAAATCTGCAAACTGGAATCTAAAAAATCTCCAAACCAAAAAAACCAAGAAAAAATCACACATTTAGTCTATCGATTCTCTAAATTTTCACCAAGTCATCAAAAGCCATAAATCACCAAAACTCGAAGCTTCTCTACCCAGAAATCTAAAAAAACTTCTCAATCCCAAATCTAGCCTCAATCACTGCCATTTTCTCTTTTTCTTGTTGAATGAACATCTCAAATGTTCAAGTGTTTTCAGGGAAACCAAAATTTGTCTTTTTGATTTCTTGGCAGTATACCTACTTGTACAAGAACAAACCCTCACATAAAAACCCCAACACACAAACCAGTTTATATATACGACTTTACATACAATGTATACAAACACACACTCACTGTGTGCCAATACCGACTATATACACATATTCAAGTTCCAGCCCACCATTTTCACACACACACTGAGTATGAGCTATTTTCAGAAATGGGCACAAACATCTGCTATATGGTTGGGGAAAAGACTACAACCCCAAAATCTTGCAATCGCCGCCTCCAACGGCTGACGCAGTACAGCCACAAAACACCGCCTCCTTATCGGCCTTTCTCACTTAAACCCTGCCGATTCAGCCGCGTCCATGCTCAAACCGCCACGACAACGCGCCGACGCCGCAGCCACGCGTCCGCTTCATGTGCAGCTTCAAAGATCCCCTTTTGGGCTGCCTCACCTCCACCACCTTCGGCGACTTCAACCGCTCCACCGTTTCCCAGCACCAGTCGTCACCGCCTTGGCCCCAAAACTCAACAGAATCGGTGCCGCAAGATAAGCGCGCAACCACTGAAACTTTGTGCAGGCCACCGAAATCCGACCGCCACGCACCCAACGAAGGCGCCGTCGCCATCTGAGACCACCACAATGGCGTCTCCGTCTCAAGAACCCCGTCGTGGGCCCAAATGATTCATCCCAAATCCGCCAGAAATCAGCCTGGCCCTCATCCACCTCTGTGTTTTGACTTCGTCGTCCACAAAGATCAGAGCCAACATCAGAAAACCGCCGTCGATCCCCAGCAACGCCGACGCCGCCTTGTACCACCGATTCGCCATACCATCCACAATGAAGTCACCATCGGTTGCCTCCCTTACATGTTAATAGAGACGTTGCCATCGATTCTTTGAGTTTCCAGAGGACCTTCACGACGCCGTTCGCCCGAATCCGCCGGCCTGCCTCTCAACCTGAAGCCGTCGTCCCCAAAACGGCACCGCACGAAAGACTCTCGTAGACCTAATCTCTAGTCAACTACAAACTGATGGTTGCACCCATGGTGGGCTTGACCTAATTTCAAGATTTGGGCCCAGGTTTTTTAAGTCATTGGGCCCATGGTTGAGTCCTCACTATCATTTGGGCCAGGTTTAAGTCATTATTATTATCCGGGGGATTTTGCCCTTTAAGTTTTGGGCTCAGTTTCTTGTTTGAATAAACTTTTTGGGCCATATTTATTATTTATTAATAATAATTTCGGCCCAATATAAAAAAAAAAGGCAGCAGCTCGTTAGAAATTGCACGAGCACCCGGAATCTCGCGAGCTACTCAAAGAATTTACGAGCAGTCATTTTGCTCACTTCATCAGGTTTATTCTATTAACTCCCTTTTAATATATCGCAACTCGCATATTTTCGTATACATTAAAAGACGGGGCATAGATACTCGTAGATACTCAAATTATCAAATCATCAAATTGGACGTCATAAATGAATAATTATATCTCGGATTAGTGTATAATATCGCATATACCACTTGTTTGATGAAATGCCTAAAAGAACCATGCTTGGCTTAACTCTCCTATGAGAAGTTGCTCGCTAAATCAAAGAATTGACAATTGGACATGTTGCCCCGCGTTTATATCCTTGATCTTTGCTAATCATGAATGCGACCTTTGAATGCTTGACATGTTTAGTTTATTAACTATCCAGATTGGATAAATGTAACGTGATATAAACGATTTGTTTGTTTCTTGCGAGGAAATTGCTCATAACTCCCCGCATATGAAAAACCTCCAAAGTTCGAGGGAAATGCGTATACGAGTGCACACAAATCAGAATCACCTTACATGATCGACATTATGTAACGATACACATCGATATGATTATCATGGAAACATAGACTATAGTTGAAACAAAAGAAATGTTATGCGGGCACCCGGAGTCTCGCGAGCAACTCAAAGAATCTACGCGCAGTCCTTTTGCCTGCTCCATCAGGTTTATTCTATTAACTCCCTTTTGATATATCGCACCTTGCATATGTTCATATACATTAAAAGCGGAGGCACATGTCCTCATGACTTGGAAATATTTTGAGATATCGAAGTCAAAACACAAGACAAGATTTCAGAGTAAAAAGCAAAGCGAGATATCAAAATCGAAATACAAAACGAGATGTCATACATCAAACGTTATGGAACTCAAACCATACAACGCACGAGAAAATCACTAATAGTGATTTAAAGCCTAAAGTTGGAATACCAGATGAAAATCACAATCACAGTTGGCAAGAAACAATTGATTTTGAGAAAATCAATATTATTAACGTAAGAAAATAAGAAAATGTCCTACAAATACTTATTGAACAAAAAAGACTAGATGTTCTCCAAAGAGGATCAAATCTCACCCTAATGTATAACTCAACCGACTTCTACTAAAGGTAAAGGATAAAAACGAAATCTAAAGCAAATCAATAATAAAACAAAATATATAAATCTAAACTAATCTTGATCTCCTTGCCAAATCTTGCAAATCTTGGGCACTATCTTTCATTAAATCTTGTCATTCCAAGTATAGGACAATAACTTTACTTCTCTTGCAAAATTTCCCTAGTAGCCCGCCTTATTGGGCCTCGCCATCACTGATTGGGCCTGTTGGGCCCGCTCTATCTGACGTCCCTCCTCGGCTCGTTCGCATCTTTGCCCACCTCGCGCGATTGTACGCATTCTTTAATTCGCGACCCCCGTTCGCATCATACCACAATGATACACTAAATAATTCAAAATTATTGTTACCTAGATTTTACACTAGGGCAACATATAGTGAAAAAAATTGCAAACACATGAGCAATATATCAATTACAATCAACATTTGAGAACAAAACTTTTAAAAGAAAAATGGTGTAACACCTCGGGAATCTCAAGTTAATTATATTTTTATTAAAATATCCGTAGGAGACCCTTCTTCTATAGATTTGAAATTCAAGTCTACATTTATTAGCAAAAGATATCTTTATCAAAATACCAATTTCGCTTCCAAACTTTCTAACTCATGGCTTTACAAAATAAACAAGAGGTTTTGAATCTCAAATCTTTCTCTCATAGAAATCTCCTCACGAACACGTGATTCACTTCGCAACCTCAAGTTTCTAATTATCATGAATATTGGTCTCAAAGTTAAATAAACAACTTTTTACCTTGTAATTAAAACTCATTAATTAAATCTTTCATGTTTATGAAACAAATTAGTTTTCATACGTGACATGTCCGCCTTCTCGGCGTGATTTGTCCGCCCATTAAGCGTCGACCTCAAATAATAATTCAACAACAAATCCGTTCCTGGAAATGTGAGCCCCTTAGAATATTAAAGAATCTTCGTGTGGAAGGAATGATTCGACCCAAAAAGCCTTCATATTGAGATAAAAATGGAAAATAAACGACAAAATTATTTTAAATAAAAGTTGTTGCTGGGTTTTATTTTGGACTTTATGTCACATAAATAACAATCAAAATGGATCTTTTGATTGTTACCTAAAATTATTCAAGCGGACACTCATAGTGTTATAATTGCGTTGGATTTTTTCGTATTTGAAAGGAAAAATGTTTTTTTTAAGGTGTTTAATATATACAAATTAATTAAAATATCAATTACAATAAAAATTCATTCTCTTGTCCTTTGTTTAGAAAAACAACATAAATTCATTTAATAGTTAAAACTGCGAGATTTGGTATGAGCGTAAATATCATTCTTTCGCCGTATTCTTAAATTTTATTCAATAAATGACCAGTGCCCTTTCTTGATATTAATCTTATTGAATACTTTGATTCCATAACAAAATTGTTACATTTATCGCCAAAAGATAGAAAAAAATTTACAAAAATATTGGAAATTTTGAATAATCCTTCCGTGATTGCGTTGGTTTACAAACCAGCCCGTCGCCCACGTTCATTTAATTTACCTTTAATCTTAACTTTTATTCTGATCCAATTGGCTCCCGAATAGGTTTAATTATTGATATAGCCGCGTCTTAATTCAGCAGTTATCAAAAAAATCTTAACGTTATAGTCCTTTGTTAAGATTGGTCTGGCAAGTTCGTTTGTATTAAAAGCTTTTCATAACCCCAAAAAGAATCGTAAATAAATCACGGAGGTTTGGCATTAATTCAATTTTATTATCCATAGCTTCGCTTGGCGTGATTTTCAAAACATTTTCCGCGCTACAACGGCGTTAAAACATATCAGCTTTATCCAATTGCTTGGTTCGTTAATTTGTTTCGCCATCGCTTATCTCGAAGGCTTTGCTGACGTTTAATGATCGCCATCGACTACCATGCGTGGCGTTAGCTTTCATCACGGCGATTTATCCCAATGGGTGCTCTTCATCGGGCGTCGGCCGCTAAGGATCCGCCGCCGTGGCGTTAACGCTCCCACTTTCGCTTTACGCCAGAGCGTAATTTTTGGCACGTTACAGATTACCGCTCTGCCCCTTCGCCGGGCGGCAATGACAAAAATAAATAAACCCCAGACCCAGATTAGCATATTACATCGATCGTCGGCCTTGATTTCGACCAACGAATTTAATTAAAAAACTACAATTTATACGTTGACATAATTGGATACCTACAAAAAGATCTAGCACTGCATTATTCAATTTCAAATTTAATAAAAATCTAAATTACGTGAGTCTTAAACCTTACGCCTTTATTAAAGATTTTGATCTATTCACATGAATATTTAAATACAAATTAATTCTAATACTATGTTAAAAGTATTTAATTAATCCTATATTAATTCAAATAATAATTCAACAACAAATCACGATATAAATATAACACCGCCCTTCGTGGCGTTAATTCTACCCCGCCGTCTGCCCGGCGTGATTTTTTGCGATGCATTCTTCATCTGAATTTTTGTTCGACACCGCACAACGCCGATGGCGTTGGCTTTCCTAAAAATCTTGGCGTGATTTTTTCCGCCTGTTTTTCTTAAATAGTCGTCGACTGCATATTCTTTGTGGCGTTGGCTTTCCGGAAGAAATCCAATATTCGGCGTGATTTATCGGAATACTTCTTCCGGTGTTGACACCGCCCTTTATTCTTTCCAAAATTTTCTAAAACTTCATATAACAACTGTTTGATCAGAGTTATAAAGAGATAATCTCAGTGGAGTTGGCTTCATTCATATTTTTATAAAAAATAGCAACAAAAAATTTATTCTTGGTATTTTTTCTTTATGCCTAGCCTTCAATCGGATCAATATCGAGCCATCGACTGGTATTGTCGCAATATCGCACTATCCATGGCGTTGGCTTTCACGTCATTAAGATCAAGATTAATTAATTCGGCGTGATTTATCATCGCCTTTGTCCTTGTTAAGCGAACAGAACCTTTTATCGAAATCCCTTCCCAAGGCAAAAAGGAATGGCATTAATGCTTTCCCCTAGCGGCGTTGATTTGTCAAGATATAAAGATTGAATCTGGCCGTTCATTTGTCGACACCTTGCCGCTTACCGGCGTTGGCTTTTTTTAGCTTTGGCGTGATTTTATCTGCGCCTTCATCCGGCGTCGACCGCCAAAATTTCAAAGGTTACGACATCTTTGAATCGAAATAAATAATAATATGCATAAGCACAAACATATCACAAGGTTCGATCACATGTTTCATATTAAAATCTCAAAAAAATATGAACATGCATCACCAACATTTCATAACAGTTTAAATAAGCCACGTGGGGTGGGTCATTATTTAAACACATTCAACGAGTTACAAACAAGAACGATTTACAAACCTTTAATAACTCGATTAATAATTGGCTCCAAAACACCAATATAAAATTGACAGGGACTTGGGGAAGTATATGCATATCAATTTTATACCTAAGTAATAACCATGATTAAATACAAAATTATTATTTCACTTTGAACGAGCCTCATGGGGGTCATCGTCGCCACTAAGTAATAATCCACAATCATCCATTTGGAATTTATTCATGTGAAAAGCTATCTTTTGGCCCAGTCCCCGTGGGAAATTTCTCCAAAAGAATCCATAAATAAATAAATCATGGAGGTCGAAATTAATTCAATTTTATTATCCATAAAATTGTCAATTAATTGTTTAAGCATACTTAGTAATTTTTTTGAAAGTGAGATTTTTTTCAAAACATTTTCTCATGCATCGCAAATTTAAACACAATTTAAATAAGCATAAAATAATGCATAAACATCAAAACAAAAAATTAAACATATTGGGCTACATATCCAATTGTCACGGTTAATTTTTGTCATATCTTGATCTCGAGAAATCGTTTCTTTTCATTATAGAATCATCGTTTATCTCGAAAGGTTTGCCACGCCTAATAACGTCATCGACCCATTCATGGTCGTGCGATCTTGCCTCCCCATCGTGTCGTCGGTCGGCGCCACCAAGACAGACTGCTTGTCGCCCGGCCAAAGACGTCACCCAAAATGGTGCTTTCGCCATATAGATCATCGCCGTGATCTCGGAAAGGTCGGCGGTCGTGGGATCTAGCGATCGTCGCGCCCATTGCCCAGATCGCCGCGTCGCTCCCGTCGCCAAGAACTTCGCCCCGCCCTCCATCGAGCCTCAGTTGATCCATGCCGCTTTCGGCAGTTACGGCCTCGCCCACGCCCGTCTTGTGCCGGTCTCCCGGCGTCCGCTTCTACCATGCATCTATCCTTTCACGTTCCGCGTGGCCGCCCAACGCCTTGCTTCGATCTCATCTTTTTAATTCTTCGTCTCTTATCGGCATTCGTTTTGGATCCTAGGATTACAATTTATTTACAAAAATAAATAAACTGAGATCTGAGACTAGTATATTACATTGATCCGTCAAATAAATTCTAATCTACTCGTGGATTTTCTCCCGCGAGGCAAAAACGAATTCGAACGAATCAATTAAAAAACCACAATTTATATGCATGCACAAATAAACACATTAAATTCCAATGACAATTGATACCTACAAAAAAAGATCTAAGAATTCTACTATCCAATTTCAAATTTAATAAAAACGAACTAAATTACAATTTAAAATTCAGAGTCTTCAAACCGAGGCTTTGATACCATTGTTGGGGAATTTAATAAAGACGGATCTATTCGCGATGAATATTTAAATACAAATTTAATTCTAACAATTATTACTAAAGATGAATTAATCCTATATTAATTCAAATAATAATTCAACAACAAATCATGCATATAAACAATTCACATAAATCCTACGCATGCGGAATTGCTACGGGTTTAAGTTAACTAACCTCTTGGAGTGGCAATGGTCTCGTCGATAAAAACACACCAAAAAGCCTTCCCAAGTATTCCCTAGTCCTTGCTGGAAGGAAGCTCAAACAATTAACAAAAGGAAAAATAAAAATTTGTTGCACCACCTTTGGATTTATTTACTATCTTTTCCAAAGACATGGAATTGTACACTCCTGATTAATTGACGCCGAAAATACACAATGGTCGATGTTTCAAAATATTTGATATTTTATCGACGTGATATATTTTTCCTAAAAATCAATTTCAAATGTTAAACTTGGGATGAAACATTCATCCCTATTTATAATGAGGTGGTGGCGATTTTTCGTCATGGAATAGGGAGGAAAAAATATTTTCTTGATCTCCAAGAAATCTTGAATATATCGCATATATTCTTTTCTCCATAATTAAAATATTCCATAAAAATCCCACATTCTCTTGTTATGGTTATTTTCGAAAAAACAAGGATAAAGATTCCAATATTTGAATCTTCTTGAATTTATGAGATATACCGTATTGCAAGAATACATATCTTCCATAATATTTTTTCAAAAAAATCAAAAAATCTTTCTTTTCTTTATTCTTTCAAAATTTTTAAAAACTTCATATAAATAACCAAGTGGGAGATTTCTTGAATTTAATGAGATAATCTTGTATTCCAAGAATACATATCTTCATTCCATAACTAAATTCAAAAAAATCTTTCTCCCTTTTTTCATATATTTTCGAAAAAAATGAGGAAAAATAGCAACAAAAATTTATTTTATTTTTAAACACCTTTTTTTTTAGGTTATTGGACTTTATGTTTGGGCTTCTTGAGGGTCTTTAGGAGAATTAAGATTGGACCTTCCAACGGATCTTGAATTATCAATATTGAGCCACAATATTATTCAAGCCCATAAATATTAATTAATCCCATTACATAATTAATATTGACTATCCATCTTAACTCATATTACAATCAATATGGCTCCGGTTATTATTTTTAGTGTTTAAGATTATCTAGCCCATTAATTAATTCAAGCCACCTGAAATAACTTTCCATTAATTAATATCTTTTGTCCTTTTGTTAAGAACGATTCAACATTATTATCCATCTAGGAAACTAGTTCCACTTGCAAGATTTGGTATGATAAAACTTATGAACCTCCCAAGGGGGGAAATCGAACAAAGCGTTTGCACACGATTCTCCGTATTAAATCTTAGCAATCGCGTATGACCAATAATATTACCCAAGATATAAAGTATTGAATCTCGTTGATTCTCTACCCGTAATAAGTCAAAGCAATAATTACTAACCACACGCGATCCTATTTAAGGGACGAAGATTAAGAAATAACGAACCACTGAGGTCTAATTCTTCCTAGTTCAGTTCTGAACAATTTGTCCTCATGTAGGTCCTATTCAGTGCACTAGACATGCAATAGTGTAATCTCTTGGTTAAGACAAGTCAATCTGAGCCTTACACTTCAACCTTTCACGATGGATTGTTCATTTCCATCTAGGTCGTGAATGGTGTACTTTTGGTTACAAGGAACTGTTAATTTAATCTTCTGTGATCTGGTATCACTAAATTAACTACAATGTAACACGTATTATTTATTGAACAGTTATGCAATAAATATATGTAACATTCAATGATAATTAAAGCATCAGTGATAAACAATTTATTTCAGTAAATAAGACCGAAATTCAGTTTGATTATACAAAGTAAAAGCATACTTTCCAGTATAATCCCAACAAGACTTGTACTAAGGGGGCTTGACTACCCTGAGTACGAAAGTGAAAAAGACTCAGACAAAGGGGCTCACCCCCCGTACGAAAGCACATAAAAGACTTGCACGGCGGGCCTGAACCTCCATGTCGAATCGTACGAAAGTACGTAAAAAACTCAGATAAAAGGGTTCACCCTTTGAGTACGAGTAAAAGTAAAAGACTCAGACAAAGAGAGGCTCATTCTCTGGAGCGAGCACATAAAAGACTTCGTGCACAAAGAGGTTTCCTAGTGTACCGAATACGAAAGTTTTAATGTAAAAATACTTCGTGACAAAGGGGCTCACCAAGTACGAAAGCACACACAAAATCGACGACAAACATTGTAACTGCAGACGCATCGAAGATATGAATCATGATCGAGCTCCGAACAAAGTCAAAGCCCGACCTTGGGGGCTATTGTTGTAGCACAAATCAAACTAGATATGTGCCCGTATCCGACACATCAACAGGGCCCACCTAGGTCCCGGATCGACCCGACCCGACAGAGGATCAACCTCGCCTTAATGAATTTCGACCTCGCCGAGGATGATCCATGTACGCAGCCGGAAAGAAAAAGTAAAGATCGTGCGAGTGGGCGACCTCGAGGTCGCCACACGAAAGAGCAAAGTCGACAATCACAACATGAGAAGATAATCCAGCAAAGTCAAGAGTCAACGTCAGCTTTACGAGACAAGGCAGGTGCATTTAATGTAATATAGATATTATGTTACTGTTTAGGTCAACAGTTGTAATAAAACCCTAAAATAAAGGGTCAAGATGTATTTACTGATTTTTAGCTTTCAGGGTTGGTCCTCTATAAATAGAGGACCACACCCCTCATTGTAAGGGACTTGGATCCTCCCAATCTTGCTCTCATTCTCTCATCATCTATACAATACCAAATTTAAGGGAATAACTCTCAAATGTTCTTCCTGCAGTCTTCTCGTTCGATTATTACTTATTTGTGTTACTAGAATCAATTAGCCACATTTACATTATTCTTAACCCGATATTTTAGTACACAACAACAAGAGAAAAAGAGGACCGGACGGGAAGGTAGAAACCTTCAGGGCTAGACTTGTGGCAAAAGGTTACACTAAGAAATAAGGGATCGATTATGAGGAAACTTTTTCACCTGTAGCTATGCTTAAGTCCATCCGTATTCCCTTGTCGATAGTTGCGCATCTCGATTTTGAGATCTGGCAAATGGATGTCAAGACAGCTTTCCTTAACGGAAGTCTTTAGGAAGAAATCTATATGCAACAACACGAAGGCTTCATTGAAAAAGGCCAAGAACATCTAGTTTGCAAGTTCAAGAAGTCCATTTATGGACTAAAGCAAGCATCCAGTGCCTGGAACCAATGTTTTGATCAAGTTATAAACTCTTACGGGTTTGATCAAAACGAGTACGAGAGTTGTGTGTATAAAAAACGCATGTCGGAACTGCATTGGTATTCTTAGTACTATACGTGGATGATATTCTGCTCATCAGAGATGATGTAAAGGTATTGTCGGACGCAAGGGCATGGCTATCAAAACAGTTTGATATGAAGGACTTAGGGGAAATCGGTCACATCATTGGGATCAAGATTACGCGAGATCGTAAGAAAATGACGATAGGCTTATCGCAAGCTTCATATATAGATATCTTTTCTTTGTCTTATTCAAAGATCAAGATTCCAAGAAAGGTTTTGTACCCTTCAGACATGAAATCCATCTATCCAAGGAAATGTGCCCTAAGACGCAAAAGGAGATAGATGACATGAAAGGCGTTCCTTATGCTTCGGCTGTCGGAAGCCTTATGTATGCAATGCTGTGCACGAGGCCAGATATCTGCTTTGCCTTTGGCATGGTACCAAGATATCAGAGTAATCCGGGAAAAGAACATTGGACTGCAGTTAAAAACATTCTAAAGTATCTGAAAAGAACTCGCGATGGAATGTTGATTTATTAGTCAGACAGTCTGATTCCCATCGGTTACACGGACTCGGATTTCCAATCAGACTTAGATTCCAGAAAATCTACCTCGGGTAGTGTGTTTTGCATGGGGGGAGGAGCCATGACATGGAGAAGCGTTACGCAGAAATGCATCGTAGATTCTACCATGGAAGCGAGATATATAGTTGCTTGTGAAGCAGCGAATGAAGCAGTTTGGCTCAAGAACTTTCGAATTTGCCCAACACCATCATGGTCTTTTGTGATAATGCCGGAGCAGTTGCAAATTCAAGGGAACCAAGAGCCCACAAGGCCAGCAAACACATTGAAAGGAAATACCATCTTATACGAGAAATCATTAAGAGATGAGATATAGAATTGGCGAAAGATCGGCGTCGAGAGGACAACCTAGCGGATCCGTTCACAAATGGTGCTTACTTTAGAATATATTCGAGAGACATGTGGAAGGAATGAGTGTCAAGACCATTGTCAATCTGCTTTGAGTATAAGTGGGAGAGATATTATTAGGTTCGTGTAGGTGACATTAGATGTCACATAGAATAACACGAGACTTGTTGTAGTACATTAAAAGCAGACTTTGAGTATAAGTGGGAGATTGTTGGGGTTATACTAGAAAGTATGTTTTTACTTTGTATAACCAAATTGAATTTCTGTCGTATTTGCTGAAATAAATTATTTATCACTATTGCATTAAATATCATTGAATGTTACATATATTTACTGCATAATTGTTCAATAAATAGTACATGTTACATTGTAGTTAATTTAGTGATACCAGATCACAGAAGATTAAATTAACAGTCCCTCGTAACCAAAAGTATAGAATTCACAACCCAGATAGAAATGAATAATCCATCGTGAAAGGTTGAAGTGTAAGACTCAGATTGGCTTGTCTTGACGAATAGATTACACTAATGCATTATGATGCACTGAATAGGACCTACAGGAGGATAAATTCTTCAGCACTGAATATAGAAGAATTAGACCTCAGTGGCTCGTTATTTCTTAATCTCCGTTCCTTAGATAGGATCTTGTGGAATTAATAATTATTGCTTTGACTTAAGATGGGTAGAGAATCAATGTGATTCAATACTTTATATCTTGGGCAATATTATTAGTTACATGACGATTGCTAAGATTTAATCACGGGAATCGTGTAAGCAATCGTCTTGCTCGATTTGTCCCCTTGGGAGGCTCAGAAGTTTTATCATACTAAATCTTGCAAGTGGAATTAGTTTCCGGTATGGATAATAATGTTGAGTCGTTCCTAAATCAAGGAAAAAGATATTCATTAATGAGAAGCTATTTCAGTGGCTTAAATTAATTAATGGACTGGATAATCTTAAACACGGGAAATAATAACCGGGAACCATATTAAAAGTAATATGGATTAAGATGGATAGTGCAATATTACTTATGTAGTGGAATTAACTAATATTTATGGGCTTGAATAATATTGTGGCTCAATAGTGATAATTCAAGGTCCATTGGAAGCTCCAATCTTAATTCTCCTAAAGGCCCCTCAAGTAGCCCAAAGATAAAGTCCAATAACTTAAAAAGGTTTTTAAAATAAAATAAATTATTGTTGCTTATTTTTTTAATTTTTTTGAAAAATCTAAAGTAAGAAAAAGAAAAGATTTTCTTGATTTTCTTGGAAAGATTTTATGGAATATATGAGATATATTCAAGATTTCTTGGGGATCAAGAAAAAGATTATGGAGAAAAGAATATATGAGATATATTCAAGATTTCTTGGGGATCAAGAAAAAGATTTTTTCCTTCCTATTTCATAGCAAAAAATCGGCCACCCCATATATTATAAATAGGGGATTAATTTTTCATCCCCAAAGCAATTCCATGTGTTGGAAAAATTTGAAATCCACAAAAGTGGTGCAACATATTTTTTATTTTTCCCTTTTGTTAAATTGTCTGTGAGCATCCTTCCACCGTATCATTGAACGAGGACGAGGGAATACGTGAGAAGACATTTTGGGTTTGTTCGTGTGAACGGGGTTGTTCGTGTGGACTAGTATCCATCTTCTCAACGATTGTCACTCTGAGAGGTTAGTTCATGTAAACTCTTTGCAATTCCGCATCGTAGGATTTATGTGACGAATTTGTATGCATGATTTGTTGTTGAATTATTATTTGAATTAATATAGGACTAATTCATGCTAATAATAATTGTTCGAATTAAATTTGTATTTAAATATTCACCCCGAATAGATCCGGGCAATTAATTCCCACCCATGAATAAGTTTAACATGGGTCAAATCATATTTGACAACATTGTGTCCTATGCTGGTAAACACTCTGAAGGAACCATTATGTCATATCCAAGCTTGATCTGTCAACTCTTGGATAGACTGGAGTTTGTGAGACCTAGAGGTGAGAGGATCAGTGGTTATATGCCAAGTTTTGGAATCTCACATATGCTGAGGTCTGGAAACCGCACTGTTGATCTACCCTTGGAAGATTCTGCGCATCAAGCTGAAAATGTTGTCCATTCTGTTGGCAACATTCCTTATAACGTCAACAGACAAGCTGGTATCTCTTCTGTCACTTTTTCTAATTCTTTCATTCATGATCAAATTCAATACATCCAGCACAGTATGGATGTTCTGGTTAAACAACAAACCTTCTGTAGAAGCCTGCTTTCTACTCCAACAAGGGGAGGATTACCTGATGATGGTGACAATGATGGTGATGATGATGGAGTTGGTCCATCTGGCCATGCAGGTGAGAAGGATCATGCACCAGATGCTGTTGATAATGTTGAAGATGATGTTGAGGATGATGATGGTGCTGCTGCACAAGATGATCAGAATATTGTTGATGACAGAGAGGTTGATGAGGCTATTCAAGATGTTGTTAAGGAAGCTCTAAATGAAGTTGTTGAAGATGCACTCTAAATGAAGTTGTTGAAGATGCACTCAATGTTGATGATGCTACTGTTGAACAGATTGTACCTGATGAAGCTGAACCAGTTGAAGATGATAGCCCTAATGACACTGATGATGAGCTGAAGAAAACTCCTAATAGGGAGAGTATGTCCCCAGAAAGTGTTGCTATCATTGATCAGCTGTATGGAGCTGATAACTGGTGAACAGATTTAAGACATGGGGAGTTTTTTATGTATGGGGGAGCATTTGCAGATTATGGAGATGCAGTCATTCCAATGATTCAGTCCTTCCCTATATTTCACTATAATTCCTTTCTGTGTTGTAATCTTTTATTTACTGCTCTTTATTTTATAAACTCTGTTAATGGACAACTAGATGATAGGTTTATGTTTCTGTCATTTACTTTATGTTGGATACTTTGTTGGCCTAAGTACACTGCTGATGTACTTAGTGCTTGTGCTTGTTTTCTGTATTTAAATTATGATTTGGTTGAATAGTAGTTGTTCGCTGAATGACTATTATTTGTTTCTTTCCTGACACAAGTTCGGATGTTGTTTTTAACATCAGGTGTGTTGTAGTAGAAAGGCCAAATTGGGGAAGTTTGTTGATGTTGCACGGATGTTGTTCCAGATGTTGGACAACATTCTACACAACATCACAAATTTGATATTTCTTCTAACACTGACTCCGTTTTATTAGATGTGTTTTTCTATGTTTCCTACATTGAGGTTAAAAAAAATTTCGGATATTGTCAAGCGATTGCACTGTGGTGGAGTGAGAATAGAAAGATCATGGGTGGGTACATCAAGATCATGGAGATAGTGGAGGAGAAGTTAAAGGCTATCCAAGCATAGTGGATAGGACAATGCAGTAGATCCGAATGTCTATAAATACACTGCATTGGTCGACATTCAAGTTTGAGTTAAAGTGAAATACCACTTGCTCTACTCCAAACTTAAGAGAGTAGCATCCGAGACACAACCGTGAGTGGAGTGTGAGGGTCGATGCTATGTCTATTTGTATTGGTCGAGTGTATTTCAACATTTTCTATCAGTATTGATTTTGTCTTATTAGATCAAGTTTTAGGTTATAAGATCACTAGTTACTTGATTGAATATATTGATTTTTGGTGTGTGATTTTTCACTACACCTTTTAGGATCTTGTAAGAGGTTCGTGTGTATCTCACTACTTGTTATAGTGATGTTTTTAACCATGAGGTTCGTATAATATTATTATAGACTATACACAATTTTGGAAATCCTTTGCACTGTGTTTTTATACTTCCGCTGTCATATGTTGTTTTACATGTTGCACAATATTTTCAACAACACTCTAAAAATACACGCATACACACTCTCAAATATATTATGCAACAATATTCCTTGTTAAATTTTAAAGATATTTGTGCCAACATTATCATTTGAAAGATCATAATGAGAATGAAATTTAATTACCTCTAGTGAATGTGGAAGCAAACACATTTTAGAGAAATTAATGAGCCAATCTAGTGAATTGCATCTCATTATTATTTGGATTCTCGAATCATATGTTGTCGCCAATGATGAACTATGAGACGCTTATTAATATAGGCTTTGTCTAACAATCTTGGACATCCAAGTTGTGAGATGATGATCCATATTTTGAAGAACTAATACGGACGTCTGTTTTTCAAGTGAAACATAAAATGAGATAAAATTTTGATATAATGCACAATCTCGGTCATGTTGCTGCTTTCTTGTAACCTATGTTTTCTGAAGTACTAGAAACACTATCTACATTGCACTCTACCTCATTATAAATCTCAAAGGAACATCACTCATTTTACAAAGCCTACTCTTTAGTAAAAGTAACAATGAGACCTGCTTATGCTAAAGATCCAAAATAAATTATTTCATTCTTACAAAGAATACAAGATGATATTTGTGGAGCAATTCATCCAGAATGGGGAGCATTCAACTATGGTTCTGGTTGATTCTTCGACATATGGTCACATGTCATTTTACTATCCACAATTAATTCAGCATTGCAAACTCTTACCACATATTATATGTTTAAGGGCTTACCACCCCAATCAACATCAAAAGCTGATGATTATTGCATCTATTGGGATCAATGTAAAGCATCGTGCACCCCTTGTGCTACACAAAATGGTCTCGCAAAGGCAACCATTAAAAGTATATTAATGATGACTAGGGCACTGTTTATGCGTATCAACATGCCTATCTCTGCATGGGGTTATACAATATTGTATGCAACATTGCTTATTCGTTTTAAAACCACTGTTGACAACCAAATGTTGCGTAACAGTTGGTAACTGGATATAAGCCTAAAATTTCATATTTACGTATATTTGGTTGTGCAATATATGTGTCTATTGCGCCACCACAGCGCACTAAGATGGGTTCGTAAAGACGATTAAGTATATATGTTGGATAAGAATCTCCAACAATTATCCTCTATTTAAACACCTTGACATACAACCTATTTACCGTTAGTGTTAGTGTCCTAGAGACAATCCATTGTAAGGACAAAATACTCAGATAATATTCAGCATTGGTTTAATATTATTGTTTGTTTAATATTAAATGTATGGCGTTACACTCATTAGATTATGTTTGATTGTTTGCATTTATTCTTATATGTGTTCCCTTAAATCACTGTTGTCATTGAGTGTGTGAGTGTTGGGATTATACTGGAAAGTATGCTTTTACTTTGTATAATCAAAACTTAATTTCGGACTTATTTACTGAAATAAATTGTTTATCACTGATGCTTTAAATATTATCGAATGTTACATATATTTCTTTGCATAAGCTGTTCAATAAATCGCACGTGTTACATTGTAGTTAATTTAGTGATACCGGATCACGAAGATTAAATTAACAAATCCTTGTAACTAAAAAAGTACGCCATTCACTTTAGATGAAATGAACAACCCATCGTGAAAGGTTGAAGTGTAAGGCTCGGTTGACTTGTCTTGACCAAGAGATTACACTAGTGCATGACCGATGCTTATTTGAATAGGACCTACTGAGGAGGACAAATTCTTGAATCCGAACAAGGAAGAATTAGACCTCAGTGGTTCGTTATTTCTTAATCTTCGTTCCTTAAATAGGATCACGTGTGGTTGATAACTATTGCTTTGACTTATCATGGGTAGAGAATCAACGAGATTCAATATTTTTTATCTTGGGCAATATTATTGGTCACGTGTGATTGCTAAGATTTAATACGGAGAATCGTGTGCAAATACGCTTTGTTCGATTTACCCCTTGGGAGGTTCATAAGCTTTATCATACCAAATCTTGCAAGTGGAATTAGTTTCCTGGTATGGATAATAATGTTGAACCGCTCCTTGACCAAGGACAAAAGATATTAATTAACGGAAAGCTATTTGATGGCTTGAATTAATTAATGGGCTAGATAATCTTAAACACGGGAAATAATAATCGAGCCATATTGGTGTAATATGGGTTAAGATGGATAGTCTTGATATTAATTATGTAGTGGGATTAATTAATATTTATGGGCTTGAATAATATTGTGGCTCAATATTGATAATTCAAGATCCATTGGAAGTCCAATCTTAATTCTCCTAAAGGCCCCCCTAAGTAACCCAATATATAGTCCAATAAATAAAAAAAGGTATTTAAAATAAAATAAATATTGTTGCTTATTTTTCCTAATTATTTTCGAAATTTATAGATAAAAGGGGAGAAAGATTTTCTTTGAATTTTGTTATGGAATGAAGATATGTATTCTTGGAATACAAGATTATCTCATTAAATTCAAGAAATCTCCCACTTGGTTATTTATAAGGAAAATTTTGAATTTTTTGAAAGATAAAGGGCAAGAAAGATTTTCTTGATTTTCTTGAAAAGATATTATGGAAGATATGTATTTCTTGAAATACAAGAATATCTCATAAATTCAAGAAGATCCAAATCTTGGATTCTTGCCTATTATTTTTAAAATATCCCATAACAAAGAGAGTAGGTGGGATTTTGTGGAATATTATAATTATGGGAAAAAGAATATAGGAGATATATTCAAGATTTCTTAGAGATCAAGAAAAGATTTTTCCACATTGTTTTTTGCCACAATTTTTGACCACCTATGCTCTATAAATAGGGGATGACTCTTTCATTCCCAACAACAATTCCATGTGCTGGAAAAATTAGTAAATCCACAAAGGTGGTGCAACATAATTTATTTTCCTTTTGTTAATTGTTCACAAGTGTCCTACCACCGGATAGTCGAACAAGGATTAATGGAATACTTGGGAAGTTCTTTTGGTTAGTCTAATCAACCGGATCAACGCTTATCCCAAGAGAGTGCGTTCACGTAAACTCGTAGAATTCAAAGCGTCGTAGAATTTACGTGAATTAATTATATGCATGATATGTTGTTGGATTATTATTTGAATTAATATAGGATTAATTCATGCTAGTAATAATTATAAGAATTAAATTTATATTAAAGTATTCACCCCGAATAGATCTGTGCAACTTATTCCCCAACAACTTGTATCAGAGCCACGGTTTCGGGCTCTAAATTTTAAATTGTAATTTAATTCGCTGACATTAAATTTGAAATTGGATAGTAGAATTGCTAGATCTGTGTTGGGATATTTTAGTTTTGATAAATTATGCCAAAACATTATCAACTTGTATTTTTGAAGCTAATCTACAGATAACAAGTTGAGGGGGAACTCACGAAATCAGACGAAGATGATCGAGATCGGATAGTAGAGCATCTGTGTTGTCGAGATCGGATGGTGATCTGATCTTGTCTGATTTCTTGATATTCTTGACGACGGATCTGGTGACTGATGTTCTTGACCAGTCTGGTGACGAGATCTTCTTGACGGATCTGGTGACTGATATTCTTGACGAGTCTGGTGACTGATATTCTTGACCAGTCTGGTGACGATTCTTCTGGTGACGATCTTCTGACGGATCTTCTTGACGGATCTGGTGACGGATCTGGTGACGATCTTCTTGACGGATCTGGTGACGATCTTCTTGACCGGGATCACGATTGACCGGATATTCTTGACGATGTTGTCTTGATCGATCTGTCTTGTCGATCGATCGAGACCGTCCGTAATCTGCAGACCGTTTCTCTGATACACGAAAATCTGCAGACCAGATTTCTCTGACACCGCAATTCTGCGGACGTAAATCGCATACCGATCAAACGACCCGAATCGGAAGAGTTTGATAAAGAATAAGACGAAATTTGAAATCGGATCCGTTAGACACACAAAAGCGGTGGCCAATAAGAAGACAACACACATATTGATGTGACATAAAAGCCGCAAGGAAAAGTCTGAAAAAGGACAAAAGAAAAAAGTGGAAGTTATTAGTATGGATTTGAATATTACTTTCCAAAGGTAATATTTAAATCCACACTATAAATACATTACCACTATCTTCAAAAAAAGAAGATAATGGAGGATCTGCAAAGTGAAATTAAAGCCAAATATTCAAGCAACTCCATTCAAGAACACGAGCATTAAATATCCAAATTTACCCAAGAGTGTTCTTCATTGTATCTAAGCATAAATGCCATATCCTAAGCTTAGAGAGATTTTCCCATCCTTAGCATTGATGCTTTAAACAAATGTAAGGAAAAATCTCAACCTAGTTGAAACCAAACAAACCTTACCCAAATCGATCGGTTAAGTTTGTAGGTGAGTGTGAACTTCGGTAAACATCTAGCAATCCCGAAAGGGAGGGTAGGCAATCCTGTAAGGGTGATAAGTCTCGTTTGAGTGTGAACTTCGGTAAACATTTGTTGGGTGTTGGACTAACACGTTAAACTAAGTCCAGGTTGTTAAAGTAGGTGCCCCCTGTTGATAGGGAAGAGTGGATGTAGGAGTTGGACTCGAACCACTATAAAATCGTGTGTTCTTTTTTTTGCTTTATGTTCTTACTTGCCATATGCATTTGATTATAAGCAAAACACACACATCGTTCTTAAAAGCAAAAAATCTGGAATCACTTTCTTTCCCTCACCCTCGTTTTTATATGCATTGAATGAAATGTTTGCTTCCGCACGCGCAAAATCGGTTTTAATCGGGACCTCACAATCTGTTTTGCAGGTATCCAATTGTCATGGAATTTAATGTGTTTATTTATGCATGCATATAAATTGTGGTTTTTAATTCAATTCGTTCGGATTCGTTTTGCCTCGTGTGAAAATCCACGAGTAGATTAGGATTTGTTTGATTTGATCAATGTAATAGACTAGTCTAGATCTAGGTTTATTTATTTTTTTTAAATAAATTGTGATCTGAACGGAGACGGAGATGAAGAATTAAAGGATAAAATCCAGAACCGGGCGTAGGCAGCGTGCGTCGCGCGAAACGTGCCAAGGGAGGCACGTGTGCGACGCGGACTCACGCAGTGAACCTTGCACGCCTTGAGGCGCGAGGCGAGGGCAGTCTTGGCGTGAGGAGGACAGGCTTGGCCAGGAAGGCGCAAGCGCTTGGCCGCTGCACCTTGCGGTGCCTGTCGGGTGCCTTGTCTTGCGAAATTTGTGCGAGATTGTCTTGCCGAGGTCGAGGTTGGACAACAGTGGCCGGCGGATCTTGGCGTGCATCCCGATCATGAGCTACTTGGCGTGGCGTTTCGAGACGGAGTATTTTTTTTAGACGATCGAGTGGGAGAAATTCAAGACGGTGTTTCTTCAAGATCAAGCCAAGAAAAATCAAACCATGACAATTGGATAATTTGTGCCCAATATGTTTATTTTTCTGCTTTGCTTGATTTATTATTGTGCTATATTATGCTTTATTTAATTTGTTTAAATGTGTATGCATGAGAGTTGCCCAATGAAAAATCTCACCTTCAAAATTACTAAGTATGTTTAAATAATTAATTGACAATTTTATTCCGGATAATAAAATTGAATTAATTTTGACCTCCATGATTTATTTATTTGTGAATTCTTTTGGAGAAATTCCCCCCACGGGACGGTCAAAAGATAGCTTTCACATGAATGAATTCCAAATGGATAATTGTGGGTTATTATTAGTGGCGACGATGACCCTCCTCACGAGGCTCGTTCAATACGAAATAATAATCATGTATTTAATCATGGTTATTACTTAGGTATAAAATTGATATGCATATACTTCCCCGAAGTCCCTGTCAATTTTATATTGGTCAAGTGGGAGCCAACTATTAATCTGGATATTAAAGGTTTGTAATTGTTCTTGTTTGTAACCTGCTTGAATGTGTTTAAATAATGACCCACCCCACGTGGCTTATTTAAACTGTTTTGAGATGTTGGCTGATACATGTTCATATTTTTTTTGAGATTTTAATATGATGCATGTGATCGAACCTTGTGATATTTTGTGCTTATGCATATTATTGTTTATTTCAGTTCATCACGTCGCAACCTTTTAATCCACTGTTGTATACACTCAAAGAACACCAATTAACTGGCGAAAACTACAATGTTTGGAAACGAAATATGAGTTTTGTCCTACCTGCACAAAAACATTATTGGGTTCTTGATGTTCCCAAGCCACGTAAGCCTACTGATGGATCATCTAATGCGGAAAGACATGAGAATAATATTTGGGAGCAGGTCAATGAACCCATGAAACGTGTAATCTTGACTTCACTGTCTGATGATTTGAGACACATTCATGAAGGTGTTGAGTCTGCTGCAGAAATTATGCAAAGTCTTGAAGAAATGTTTTTAACAAAAGACCGCATGATCAATCAGTTTAAAAATGAAGACGTGGCTAGGCTAAAGATGGTTGAGGGAACACCCGTAAGGGAGCATGTTCTCAGAATTAAACACCATTTTCAAAAACTGGCTTATCTCGGAACTAAGTATTGTGATGAGGCCCAAATCGAATTTCTATTGCTAATTCTGCCAAGAAGCTTCGATGGATTTTACTGTAGTTTTGTGATGAGTGATCACATGTTTACTATGGATATCCTACAAGAATCCTTGGAGAAAGTAGAGAAGCATTTAGGAAAGAAAGACGAAGCATTGGTGACCAAAAGTCTTTTCTCGAGATCTAGGCCAGTGGAAGGCAAGTCTCAAGAAAAGGAAAGTGGTCAGAACCAAAGCAAACTCATCACTAAGAAAAGTGAGAAAAAGACAGTTAGCTGGTTGGGTGTCAAGAAAGGACCAAAAGGAATATGTTTTAAATGCGGTGAGAAAGGACATTGGAGGTCAGCCTGTTCCAATCCTAAAAGGAATGGAAAGAAAGGTAATTCTCACGCACTAGTTGTTGAAACTTGTTTAGCGGCGTATGCCTCCCATTTATGGGTGGTGGATACGGGATCCACTGATCATGTTTGTTTCACATTCTGAGGGTCAAAGCGGACCCGACAACTTAGTGGGAGTGAGATCCTCATCACATTGGGGCGTCTTCTGAGTGGGCAAATGAAGCGATGGGAGAAGTGCATCTGTCTTTTGAAGACGAGTTTTTAATTTTAAGAGATGTTCTTTACGTTTCGAGTTTTAAGAAAGAATTTGATTTCGGTTTCTAAACTTTTTCATGATGGATATTCGGTTACTTTTAATAAAGTTGTTACCATTTCTCTTTTTGATAAATTTATCGTCATGGAACGTTGTCGAATAATCTCTATACAATTAATCATGCACACCACTCTTAAATGCATCATATAACACATCAACTATTTCCAAGAAAAAAAACGTTCATCGATATGTGAGCGAGACACTTCTTTGGCATCTAAGATTGGGTCATATAAATCCAAAAGAGGATCCAAAGGTTGGTGAAAGACGGTTCAACCGGAGTTTCTCCAAGTTGAACCAATTCCAACTCGCGAATCATGTTTGGAGGTAAAATGACCAAGAGGGCATTTGGAGCCAAGGGAATAGAGCCAAAGAAGTGTTAGAGATCGCTTCACACGGATGTATGTGGTCCAATGTCAACCAAAGCAAGATGAGGTTATGATTATTTTGTCACTTTTATTGATGATTACTCAAAAGGAATGCGGTTATATTTTCCTTATGAAGCATAAATCTGAGACCTTTGAGAAATTCAAAGAATTTAAGGCTCAAGCAGAGAATCATAGGGAAAAACGTATCAAGTCTCTACGATCTGATCGTGGAGGCGAATACCTTAGCGATGAGTTTTTTGAACTACTTATCTGATGAAGGGATTGCATCCCAGCTCACCGCACCCGGAACCCCTCAACAAAACGGGGTTGCAGAGCGAAGAAACATAACTCTTTTGGAAATGGTTAGATTTATGATGAGTTATGCGGATCTTCCCAAGTCGTTCTGGGGTCATGCCTTGGAAAAAGTAGCTTACATTCTGAACTTGGTGCCATCCAAATCGGTTCCCAAAACTCCCAAAGAATTGTGGACCGGGCGCAAGCCTAGTATGAGACACATGAGAATTTGGGGGTGTCCGGCCAACGTGTTGGACAAGGAAGCCGGAAAATTGGGATCCTGATCGAGAATTAAGGTTGTTTGTAGGATACCCCGAGGGAACAAAAGGGTGTATGTTCTATGGTCCCGAAGATCAAAAGGTGGTCATAAGCACCCACTTTAGATTTTTGGAAGAAGACTATATGAACGAAAGAAGACTCAGAAGTGAGATTACCTTAAATGAGCTAAGAGGGCTAACCTCAATGTCAACTGTACAAGATGACATACCAAACGACACACTTACACAACCGGAGCCTCGTCGTAGAGGGAGGGTTGTAAAACAGCCCGAGAGATTCATGGGAATAGGAAAGTCCTCGGACTTGATTCCCGGACAAGATGAATCAGACCCATGGACATATGACGAGGCAATCCAAGATAAGGATGTAGATTCTTGGCAAACAACAATGTAAACCGAAATGGGTTCTATGTATCATAATAGAGTGTGGGAGCTAGTCGAACCACTTAATGGGGTCAAACCCATTGTTTGCAAGTGGGTGTATAAGAGAAAAAGAGGACCGGACGGGAAGGTGGAAACCTTCAAGGCAAGACTCGTGGTAAAAGGTTATACTCAGAAAGAAGGGATCGATTATGAGAAAACTTTTTCGCCCGTTGCCATGCTTAAGTCCATCCGTATTCTCTTATCGATTGCTGCGCATCTCGACTTTGAAATCTGGCAAATGGATGTCAAGACAGCTTTCCTTAACGAAAGTCTTGATGAAGAGATCTATATGCAACAACCCCAAGGCTTTATTGAAAAAGGCCAAGAACACCTAGTTTGTAAGCTCATGAAGTCCATTTACGGACTCAAACAGGCATCCAGAGCTTGGAACCAATGTTTTGATCATGTTATAAAGTCTTATGGGTTCGATCAAAACGAGTTCAAAAGTTGTGTGTACAAAAAGCGTGTCGGAACTGCATTGGTATTCTTAGTACTATACGTAGACGACATTTTGATCATCGGGAACGATGTGAAGGTGTTATCAGACGTAAGGGCATTGCTTTCAAAACAGTTTGATATGAAGGACTTAGGGGAAGCCGGACACATCCTTGGGATCAAGATCACTCGAGATCGCAAGAAAAGGATGATAGGCTTATCGCAAGCTTCATATATAGACACTGTCTTGAAACGATTCAGCATGCAAGATTCCAAGAAAGGCTTCGTACCTTTTAGACATGGAATCCATCTATCCAAGAAAATGTGCCCTAAGACGCAAAAGGAGATAGATGACATGAAAGACATTCCTTATGCTTCGGCTGTCGGAAGCATTATGTATGCAATGTTGTGTACTAGACCGGATATCTGCTTTGCCGTTGGCATGATGGCAAGATATCAAAGTAACCCGGGGAAAGAACATTGGACGGCAGTTAAAAATATTCTGAAGTATCTGAAAAGAACTCGGGATAGAATGTTGGTTTATCAGTCAGATAGTCCAATCCCCATCGGCTACACGGACTCGGATTTCCAATCAGACATAGACTCCAGAAAATCTACCTCCGATAGTGTGTTTTGCATGGGGGAGGAGTCGTGACATGGAGAAGCGTCAAGCAGAAATGCGTCGCAGATTCTACCATGGAAGCCGAATATGTAGTTGCTTGCGAGGCAGCGAAAGAAACGGTTTGGCTCAAGAACTTCCTAGTGGACTTGGATGTGGTTCTGAATTTGCCCAGCAGAATCATTGTTTATTGTGACAATGCCGGAGCAGATGCAAATTCAAGGGAACCACGAGCCCACAAAGCCAGCAAACACATTGAAAGGAAATACCATCTTATACGAGATATCGTTAAGAGAGGAGATATAGATGTGGCAAAGATAGCGTCTAAGGACAACCTAGCAGATCCATTCACAAAGGGTCTGCCTCTGAATACATTCGAGAGAAATGTGGAAGGAATGGGTGTCAAGACCGTTGTTAATCTGCTTTGAGTATAAGTGGGAGAAATTATTAGGTTCGTGTAGGTGACATTAGATGTCACAGACTACACGAGACATGTTTGTAGTATACTTAAAAGCAGACTTTGAGTATAAGTGGGAGATTGTTGGGATTATACTGGAAAATATGCTTTTACTTTGTATAATCAAAACTGAATTTCGGACTTATTTACTGAAATAAATTGTTTATCACCGATGCTTTAAATATTATTGAATGTTACATATATTTACTGCATAATTGTTCAATAAATCGTACGTGTTACATTGTAGTTAATTAGTGATACCAGATCACAGAAGATTAAATTAACAGTCCCTTTGAACTAAAAGTACGCCATTCACGACCTAGATGGAAATAAACTACCCATCGTGAAAGGTTGAAGTGTAAGGCTCAGATTGGCTTTTCTTGACCAAGAGATTACACTAGTGCATGACTGATGCACTGAATAGGACCTACAGGAGGATAAATTCTTCAGAACTGAACAAGGAAGAATTAGACCTCAGTGGTTCGTTATTTCTTAATCTTCGTTCCTTAAATAGGATCACGTGTGGTTGGTAACTATTGCTTTGACTTATCATGGGTAGAGAATCAACGAGATTCAATACTTTTTATCTTGGGCAATATTATTGGTCACATGTGATTGCTAAGATTTAATACGGAGAATCGTGTGCAAGTACGCTTGTTCGATTTGCCCCCTTGGGAGGTTCATAAGCTTTATCATACCAAATCTTGCAAGTGGAATTAGTTTCCGGTATGGACAATAATGTTGAACTGTTCCTTGACCAAGGACAAAAGATATTAATTAACGGAAAGCTATTTCAGTGGCTTGAATTAATTAATGGGCTAGATAATCTTAAACACGGAAAATAATAATCGGGAGTCATATTGACTGTAATATGGGTTAAGATGGATTGTGCAATATTAATTATGTAGTGGGATTAATTAATATTTATGGGCTTGAATAATATTGTGGCTCAATATTGATAATTCAAGATCCATTGGAAGGTTCAATCTTAATTCTCCTAAAGGCCCCCTAAGTAGCCCAACATATAGTCCAATAACTGAAAAATGTGTTTAAAATAAAATAAATATTGTTGCTTATTTTTCCTAATTATTTTCGAAATTTATAGATAAAAGGGGAGAAAGATTTGTTATGGAATGAAGATATGTATTCTTGGAATACAAGATTATCTCATTAAATTCAAGAAATCTCCCACTTGGTTATTTATAAGGAAAATTTCAAATTTTTTGAAAGATAAAGGGCAAGAAAGATTTTCTTGATTTTCTTGTAAAGATATTATGGAAGATATGTATTTCTTGAAATACAAGAATATCTCATAAATTCAAGAAGATCCAAATCTTGTATTCTTGCCTATTATTTTTGAAAATATCCCATAACAAAGAGTAGGTGGGATTTTGTGGAATATTATAATTATGGGAAAAAGAATATAGGAGATATATTCAAGATTTCTTGGAGATCAAGAAAAGATTTTTCCACATTGTTTTTTGCCACAATTTTCGACCACCTATGCTCTATAAATAGGGGATGACTCTTTCATTCCCAACAACAATTCCATGTGCTGGAAAAATTAGTAAATCCACAAAGGTGGTGCAACATAATTTATTTTCCTTTTGTTAATTGTTCACAAGTGTCCTACCACCGGATAGTCGAACAAGGATTAAGGGAATACTTGGGAAGTTCTTTTGGTTAGTCTAATCAGCCAGATCACTGTCATCCCAAGAGGTACGTTCACGTAAACTCGTAGAATTCCACATGCGTAGGATTTACGTGAATTAATTATATGTATGATATGTTGTTGGATTATTATTTGAATTAATATAGGATTAATTCATGCTAGTAATAATTATAAGAATTAAATTTGTATTTAAATATTCACCCCGAATAGATCTGTGCAACTTATTCCCCAACAGTGAGAACTCGGATGACTTAAGCATGATTCTCAAATAGCCTCAATCGAGGATCATCAAGAATGGGATATTGATGATGCAATGGAGATTGATGTGCGATCTGCATCATACTCTTAGAGAGTGTAGTAAGATCTCACTTACTACGAGATACTAGGTATCTCATGATGGATGCACAAATACCTTAGAGGGTATTGGTCTACATATCCGAGAAACCGTTTGATGTAGTTCCACTATATGTGTCTACGGGTGTCTCAGTTAGTGGGATCGATTCGATACTCCTTTGACTTGAGGTCAATACGCACGACATGTATGGAGTGATGAACTTTGACCATGACCAACGCTTGCACCCGTCTATGGGTAGATATGGCTTGGATTGGGTTCATCACGAAGTGCATGTGCGTGGTAGTTGAGCCAAGAAAAGGATTCATTCCTCAAAGTGGATTTAGAGAGAATACCCATCTTCTCATCATAATTGGATCTAAGTCATTGGCCAATGCACGTCAACTTAGACTTTGTGACTAAGTGTGGCACTAATGATCAATTAGTGATTTGAGATAAATTGATTAAGTTATTTGAATAGACACTTCATCATGTTCAAGACTAATCGAGTATTCGTGATGAAAGGAGGATACCGCAATTGCCCATGTTTCAGTTACAGGTAGTTGCATGTTTCTCGCAACGTACCTCATATATTGAGAATGTCTGATTTATTGACTAGGGTTCAATTAAGACCGTTAGTTTGACTAATCGCTCGGTATATGAGGGCATATGGGTCACACAACAAGTAGTTTTCTTTTACGGATTATAGTTGGTTGATTAAATGTTAAATTGGATTTAATATTTAATTTATGGAGAAGTAATTAATAATAGATTAATTTGGAATTAATTATTATTAATATTTAATTAAATTAGATTTAATTAAATAAGAATTCCTAATAATTACATTTGGAATATAATTGTAGGATTTAATGTATATGGAAATAAATCGTAGAGATTTTCATATAAGGCATTTAAATCCGTAGAGATTTATATTTAGGGAATTAAATTAAAAGGAATTAATTTAATTCAAGATTAGGGATTTTATTTCCCTAATTGGGCTAGCTTGGGAAATAAGCTAAGCCTCCCTATATATACAAGCTATTGGGATTCACAAACAGTATCACTTCATTTTTCTCCATAAGATCTAGAGTTTGGATTTTCCTAGCAAATCTGTCTCGGGATTCAATGATGGTAATTCCATGCAAGTCCGTAATTGGGGATTACGAGGATATACCGTAGTAGAGAAATCTGCACTCGAGTTACTGTAAGATTTCTCGTTATGATTATTGTAATCTGTATGCAATTAACTGTTGTTGTTGGTGAACGTAATTTCCTCTACGCATGTGATTACGTGTTTTACGTGCCTCTAAATTCCAACAGTGGTATCAGAGCTCCAGGCTCTTTTGTTATAATTGCTTATTGTTTTGATTTTGAAAATTTAATTTTTTTTTTTAAATCTGGGGCACGGTTTATTTGATGAAACCGCACCCCACTTCCGTCGTTTTATCTCCATGGCTCGGTCTCCCTTCATCATCCCCAAATCCTAGGGTTTTGGAAACCCCAAGTCGCCCCCTTTTGCAGCGCCGCTCGGCTAGAGGGCGGAGACCCACAGCTTGTCGCTGGGCGACGGCCGTGTGGACCTGCTCGCCTCAGCGCGACGGCGGCGCGACCTCGTGATGCTTATCCCGTACGCGATTCGTCACTCCCCGCTGCAAATCTTTGACCTATTCGATTCTCTAAGCGATTCGGTCCACCGCCTTCATCTTCGATGCATCGTCTTGACTCCTGGATTATGGTGGCGGCGCTCGATCTTTGATTTCAATCGTTTGAAGTGATTCGTCGGACACGCGAAGTCGAGCGGCGGCGGCGGCGGCGATGCACCAGCGCGCCTAGGGCGACGCGGTGAAATCTCCCGCGCTCGAGGCTTCGTGTCGGCAGCCCACTGGTTCTGGTTGCGACAACCCGGTCGTTCCATTGTCGTCGTCTTGGGCGACGTTCAATTTGGTTTTGACCAGTCTCATTTCTGGTGTCCCGATTTCTGTTGTTTTGTTGATTTCCTATGTTCCAAAATTGATGTTTCCTGATTCTTATTGTTGGATGATGAGACTGGAAATTGTGTTTGGGGTTTGGAAATTTTTGAAACTGCTCGAATTGGATGGATTTGATCTGTTTTGGGTGGGTGATGATGTAGGAGGGTTGTTTTACAAATTGGATTTGAGACAAGCCCTCCCGTGCAATTTTGAAAATCACACCTGAGCCCCCGGAATAAAATCACATAAGTTGAACAACTTTGGAACTTTAATTGAATTTAAATTTCTAAATTAAAATTGGTTGGACCAATAACAATTAATTGGATTAATTGTATTTTAATAATCTTAAAAACTGAAACTTTAAATTGGACTTAAATTTTTTTTTTTTTCAAAAGGTTTTATTAAAACCCACTGTTAACTTGTTTAATCGTTTTAAATTATTTAACCCATTTTACAGTCCACATTATAATTGTTTGGGTAGGCGGCGCCCAAATATTTGTCGGACCGTGTTAAATGCTTGGGTAGACGACACCCAAATTTTTTGTTAGTCCGCATATGTCATATTTGGGTAGGCGGCGCCCGTAATTTCTCAAATATGACTTAGACATCATGATGGATCTCGATTAAGTAATTAATATCCTGCCTTTAAAAATGTTCCTCATTAAAATATGGTTTTCTCATTAATTTGATAAGATGTCTTCCATCAAAATTAAAAGTAAACCAGAGATTTCGATCCAATGAGTACTTAAAGACCCTCGTTTTTTCTCGGATCTACATCTAACAGGACTTTTATAGGGACATGTAATGTCGCCGCTTGATGGTTGTAAACCAACTTAACTTTGTTTCGCTAGCTCTCGCGGGGAACAAAGGGTAAGTGACATCAGTCGAACTAGATTCGACAAACTAGGAATTGCAATCTTGCAATTGGTTTGGAGACCTACCAGTTATGTTGTTGTAATGATCAACCCTCGCTGGGATTATGATAGTAGTAATGTGGATCCTAGTCCATTATGATTTATATTTGATATAAATTCGTACTTCTCCGATGAGGTCGTTAAGTATGTGAAAATAATGGAGACAAAATAAATTTAAAAGGCCATATTTATTTTGATTGTTGAATATTGATCATAGGAATTATGTGTTTTAATTCCCATTTTATTTTATTTCTCTAGGATTGTTGAAATGAATAACTTGTCATTGAGAAGCGTTTTGGAAACGAACAAATTGGCTGGGCCAAACTTTCTCAACTAGCACCGAAATGTTCGTTTGGTGCTCAGACAAGAAAAGATTGAGTACGTGTTGGACACGCCAATCCCTGCTACCCCGGAGGCTGGTACTGAAGAGGCCAAGGCGTTTGACGCCGAAGCTCAAAGGAAGCATCAAGATGATGCTTCCCAGGCTCAGTGTGTTATGCTCCTCGGGATGACTCTCGAGTTGCAAAGGCAGCATGAGAGGATGCTTCCCTTCGAGATGATCAAGCATCTGAAGGATCTCTTTGATTCTGAATCTCGTTCCGAGATTTATGAAGTGATGAGAGATCTGTTTAGATGTCGGATGTCTGAAGGAGAGAAGGTTTCTCCTCATGTGTTGAAGATGATAGGGCTAATCGAGAAATTTGGTCGGTTGGGCATTGAGCTCGGGACCAATGTTGTTGTTTATGCCATTCTTCAGTCACTTCCCGATTCATACTCGAGTTTCATTGTAAACTTTAATATGAATAAGATGGAATCGACTATGCCCGAGCTGCATAACATGCTAAAGACTGTTGAGTCTTCCACTGCTAAGGAAAAGCCCGTGCTCATGGTGAGTGCCTTTACTTCTTCTGCTCCGAAAGGAAAGAAGAAGCGAAGGGGCAAGGCAAAGAAGGCTCTAAGCCAAACTTCCTCAAGCCCAAAGGTGGGATTCAAAACAAGGATAGGGTGGACAAGGATGTATGCCTCCACTGCAAGTAAAAGGGGCATTGGAAGAAGGTCTGTAAGGTTCTAGCAGCTGAAAAGAAGACACAAGGTGTCTCAGCCACTGGAACAGGTATGTTTGTTATTGAGATAAACATGTCCACAAATGATACTAACTGTTGGGTATTGGATACCGGTTGTGGCTCACACATTTGTACTAATGTGCAGGGTCTCAAGCATAGCAGGGCAGTTAGGCTGGGTGAAGTCGCCCTACACGTTGGGAATGGAGCAAGTGTTGTTGTTGAACGTGTTGGCGTTTATGTTTTAGACTTACCTCTGGTTTTAGACTTGAACTGAATAATTGTTATTTTGTTCCCTCTATTACCCGCAACATTATTTCTATTCCAATGTTGGATATTAAAGGTTTTTCCTTCCATTTTGCAAACAATAATTGTTATTTTTCGCTTAATGGTGATGTGTATGGAAATGCTCCTTTATCTAATGGTTTATATTTGTTGCATTGTGGACATAATATTCTTAATATACAAAACAAACAACTCAAACTAAGTAATCGTGAAAGCCCGACTTACTTGTGGCATTGTAGACTTGGTCATGCTAATGAGAAAAGATTTGCAAGGTTAAGAAAGTTGGACTACTTAACCCCATTCGACTTGAGTCTTATGGAAATTGTGAATCATGTCTCAAAGGCAAGATGATCAATAAACCCTTTTCTGGGAAAGGGGTTCGTGCCAAAGAAGTTCTAGAGTTGATCCACAGTGACGTTTGTGGACCACTACCCACTCTAGCTAGGGGTCAGTTCGGCTACTTCATAACCTTTACTGATGATTTCTCTATGTTCGGGTATGTGTATCTGATGAAACACAAATTCGAGTCTTTTGAGAAGTTCAAGGAGTATAAGGCTGAAGTAGAGAAGCATCTTGGTAAGAGTATTAAGACTCTTCGATCAAATCGAGGAGGAGAATATCTTAGCCATGAATTCACTGATTACTTGAAGTTACATGGAATCCAATCACAGTGGACTCCTCCCGGAACAACACAAATGAACGGTGTGTCCAAGAAGAGAAACCGACATGGTAAGGTCCATGATGAGCTTTTTCTCTCTTCCGACATTCTTATGGGGATACGCACTTCAAACCTCAATCTACATTCTGAATATGATTCCATATAAATCATTTGAGCATACGTCGTACGAGCTATGGCATGGCAAGAATCAAAACTTCTCTCACATGAAAACGTGGGGTTGCCCCGCGTTTGTGAAGAAGATGCTCACCGACAAGTTGGAATCAAAAGGTGAAAAGGGTTACTTTGTGGGATATCCTAAGGAAACTAGAGGATATTTTTTCTATCTCCCTGAGAAACAAACAGTGATTGTTTCTAGGCAAGCCAAATTCCTTGAAGAAGACTACGTCTTCAAGGGACAAGGCCGTAAGACGATAGAACTTGAAGAAATTCAAGAACCACAAAATAACAAGGAGACTGATATATTGTCAAAGCAACATGACAAAGAATCAGTGGGAGCATTCAGCAGCTCACATGGTGGAAGTTTATCACTAAGTGATCCTCTTTCAGCCAGTGGGAGCGTAATTGGAGTTGCATTGCCTGCGCAACAAACTCCATGTAGACTAAATGAGAACAACATAATTCAAACTCCCATTCAAGAGGCATCCATAAGTGCTCAAGAAGCATCCGGAAGTGTCGCTCTCGAAGCCTCCCCGGTCAACGCTGAAATCGCTGCACCAGAAAATTTTCACGATCAGAATGTGCAGTCTGAACAACCACAACTCCGTAAGTCCACTAGATATCGTAATCCACCCACTAGGTATTATGGTTTTCTCGTAGAGGAACATGATGACGTGGAAATCCCAGATAAAGATGAACCTAAGACTTACACTGAGGCAACATTAGATGTTGACTCAAACAAGTGGCATGAAGCCATGAAATCCAAGATGGACTCGATGTACATCAATTAAGTTTGGGACTTGGTTGAATTTCCGAAAGGGGTTAGACCCATAGGTTGCAAGTGGGTCTTCAAACGAAAGACCTATGCAAATGGAAAAGTACAAAAATACAAGGCTAGGTTGGTGGCGAAAGGTTATAGTCAACGCAAAGGCATTGACTATGACGAAACTTTCTCACCAGTTGCAAAGATCAAGTCCATTCAAATTTTACTTGCGGTAGCAGTACATCTAGATTATGAGATTTGGCAGATGGATGTCAAAACAGCTTTCCTCAATGGCAACATTGACAAGGAAGTGTTTATGACTCAACCTGAAGGTTTTATATCAAAGCCAAAATCTAATCTTGTGTGCAAGCTTAAACGATCCATTTATGGATTGAAGCAGGCTTCTAGGAGTTGAAATATCCGATTTGATGAAGCTGTCAAATCTTTTGACTTCATTTGAAATTCGGAAGATCCGTGAGTTTATAGGAAGTGCATTGGGAAGAATATTGTTTTCATAGTTGTGTATGTCGATGACATACTCATTATGGGAAACAATATCCCACTAATGCAGTCAGTCAGGGATAGATCCAAGAGGATGCTAGGGTTGTCACAGTCAACCTACGTAGACAAGGTGTTGAAGCGATTTGCGATGGAGAACTCTAAGAGAGGTTCTCTACCGGCATGTTATGGGATAAAGTTGTCTAAGAAGGATTGTCCTTCCACAGACACTGATATCCAGCGCATGAAGGATATACCATATGCATCTGCAATTGGATATGCATCTGCAATTGGATACATCATGTACGCCATGACTTGCACAAGGCCGGATGTGGCCTTCACTGTTAGCACCACTAGTAGATACCAGCAGAATCGGGGTGAACCTTACTGGATTGTTGTCAAGAATATTCTTAAGTACCTTTCGACGTACCAAAGACTGCTTCTTGGTCTACGGAGGACAATCAGAGCTAGTTGCAACTGGCAATGCTGATGCAAGTTTCCAATCCGATTGTGATGATTACAAATCACAGTCGGGCTATGTTTTCGTTCTCAGTGGTGGGGCGGTTAGTTGGAATAGTTCCAAGCAAGAGACTACCGCGGACTCAACAACCGAAGCTGAGTACATTGCTGTGGCAGAAGCTGCCAAAGAAGCTGTCTAGATAAAACAGTTCTTAAATGAACTAGGGGTAGTTCCGAGTGCCAGTAGTCCAATAAAGTTGTATTGTGAAAATACTGGTGCGGTTGCGCAAGCTAAGGAACCGAGATCCAATAACAGAAACAAGCATGTACCGAGGCGTTATCACTTGATAAGAGAGATAATCGCCAGAGGAGAGATAGAGTTGGAACGTGTCCCCACGGAGGATAACCTGGCTGATCCTTTCACCAAGGCTTTGAGTGTTCATGTACACACTAGACATTTTGATGGTCTAGGGGTTAGACATGTAGGTGATTGGCTCTAGTTCAAGTGGGAGATTGTTAGTGTTAGTGTCCTAGAGACAATCCATTATAAGGACATAATACTCAGATAATATTTAGCATTGGTTTAATATTATTGTTTGTTTAATATTAAATGTATGTCGTTACACTCATTAGAATATTATGTTTGATTGTTTGCATTTATTCTTATATATGTTCCCTTGAATCACTGTTGTCATTGAGTGTGTGAGAACTCAGATGACTTAAGCATGATTCTCAAATAGCCCCAATCGAGGATCATCAAGAATGGGATATTGATGATGCAATGGAGATTGGTGTTCGATCTGCATCATACTCATAGAGAGTGTAGTAAGATCTCACTTACTACGAGATACTAGATATCTCATGATGGATGCACAAATACCTTAGAGGGTATTGGTATACCCATTCGAGAAACCGTTTGATGTATTTCCACTATATGTGTCTACGGGTGTCTCGGTTAGTGGGAGCGATGCGATACTTCTTTGACTTGAGGTCAATACGCATGACATGTATGGAGTGATGAACTTTGACCATGACCGACGCTTGCACCCGTCTATGGGTAGATATAGCTTGAATTGGGTTCATCACGAAGTGCATGTGCGTGGTAGTCGAGCCAAGAAAAGGATTCATTCCTCAAAGTGGATTTAGAGAGAATACTCATCTTCTCTTTATAATTGGATCTAAGTCATTGGCTAATGCACGTCAACTTAGGCTTTGTGACTAAGTGTGACACTAATGATCAATTAGTGATTTGAGATAAATTGATTAAGTTATTTGAATAGACACTTCATCATGTTCAAGACTAATCGAGTATTCGTGAATGAAAAGAGGAAATCACAATTGCCCACGTTTCAGTTACAGGTAGTTGCATGTTTCTCGCAACGTACCTCATATATTGAGAATGTCTGATTTATTGACTAGGGTTCAATTAAGACCGTTAGTTTGACTAATCGCTCGGGTATATGAGGGTCTATGGGTCACACAACAAGTAGTTTAATATAAAGCTTGTTCAGTGGCTTAATTAATTAATGGACTAACATAATCAATTGAAGGTCCAATCTTAACTCTCCTAAAGGCCCCCCAAATAGCCCAAAATAAAGTCCAATTAATGAGAGAGAGAAGAAAATATTCTTGCTATATTTCCAAGAAATATTTTTGAAAATTTGTGGCCAAAAAGAAAGAAAAGATTGTCTTGATTTTCTTGTAGATATTTTATGGAAAGAGATAATTATTGTAGGAATTCATAATTATCCCATAAATTCAAGAAGTCAAATCTTGACTCCTTTAGGCTTGTAATTTTTGAAAATATTAGGTAGAAGAGGGGAAAGAAGTTTTATGGAAAATGTAATTAAGGAGAAAAGAATATAGAAGATATATTCAAGATTTCTTGGAGGCCAAGAAAAGATTTTCTTCCTTATTTGTTTTGCCCTAATTTTCGCCCCTTCTCCCTATATATAGGGGATGAGCTATTCATTCCCAAGTGCAATTCCATGTGTTGGAAATATTAGAAATCCACAAAGGTGGTAGCAAAATATTTAATTTCTCTCCCATTAAAATCATAAGTGCAAATCCTCCCACCGGATAACGTTCGTGGACGCTGGAATATATTTGGGAAGGCTTTTGGGTTAATCCATCGTCTAAAAGGTTTTTTCTACAAGAGGTTAGTAATCCCGTAACTCATAGTTCCGCATGTTTATGATTTACGTTAATTAAGTGTACGCATGTTGTTTAATTATTATGTTGAATTGATTTAGGATTAATTCATGTTAGTAATTATTTATTTAATTTAAATATGTATTTAAAAATCATCTCGAATAGATCCGGGCACCCTAATTTTCCAACAACTGGTATTAGAGCTCTGGTTTCGAGCTCTGATTTTTTAAATTGTTATTTAAATTGTTGTACATTAAATTAAAATTGGATAGTAGAATTGCTAGATCTGTTTTGCAGGTATCCAATTTTCATGGTATTTAATGTGTTTTATTTTCATGCGTATGAATGAATGGTTTTTAATTCGACTCGTTCGGATATGTTTTTCTCGTGAGAAAATCCACGAGTAGATTAGGCTATTTGATTTGTTCAATGTAATAGACTAGTCTAGATTTAAGGTATTTATTTTTTGTTAAATAAATTGTAACCTGATCGGAGACCAAGACGGAGACGAGTGGGAATCAAAGATGGATCCGGAACCGTACGTGGGCGACGTGCACCACGCGAAACGTGCAAAGGGAGGCACGCGCGCGGCGCGGACGATGCCACATGCACGGGCCTAGGCGCTAGGCGCCGAAAGATCGATCGCCCAGCGACCCAGCTGCTAATTATAGCCTTGTGAAGGGCGCAAGGCGGGCGTCTGCCGAGGTCGCCAAGAGAACACGACACGCTGGCGACGTCTTGCTGCGCCCTAAGCGCGTAACGCCTGGCGCCCGCCAACAACCGCCGAATCTGGCGGGCATCCCGCGTCTTTGCTTGGCGTGGCGTTTCAAGACGGAGTTCTTTTCGAGACGAATGAGCGGGAGAAATTCAAGACGGCGTTTATTCAAGATCAAGCCAAGGAAAATCAAATGACAGTTGGATAATTTGTGTCCAATGTGTTTATTTTCTGCTTTGCTTGATTTATTACTGTTGTATTTTCTTGTGCTTTATTTAATTTGTTTAAATGTGTTTGCATGAGAATTGCCCAACGAAAAATCTCAAATTCAAAAATTACTAAGTATGTTTTAATAATTAATTTGGTTTTGACACAAATTAATTTTGACCTCCATGATTTATTTATTTGTGAAATCTTTTGGAGAAATTCCCCTACGGGACGGTCAAAAGATAGCTTTCACATGAATAAATTCCCAAAAGGATGATTGTGAATTATTATTAGTGGCGACGATGACCCTCCCACGAGGCTCGATCAAAACGAAGTAATAATTCTGTATTTAATCATGGTTATTACTTAGGTATAAAATTGATATTTATATACTTCTCCGAAGTCCCTGTTAATTTTATATTGGTCAAGTGGGGGCCCGATTATTAATTTTCTTTAAAATTAAAGGTTTATAAATTTTTCTTGTTTGTAACTTTGATTGAATGTGATTTAAATGATGACCCTCCCACGAGGCTCATTTAAATCTGTTTTTTGAATGTTGGGCTGATGCATGTTCATATTTTTTGAGATTTTAATATGAATCATGTGATCGAATTATGTGATTTAATTTTGTGTTGATCTGGATATTGATACAAAATATATGTTTATTTCAGTTCATCATGTCGCAACATTTTAATCCAATTATTCAATATCTTTGAAAGATAACCTCCTCACTGGAGAAAAATTTGTTGATTGGTATCGAAAACTCACTATTGTCCTCACTGCACAAAGCCATAACTGGGCTCTTACTACACCCAAACCAGAAAAGCCATCTCACGAGTCAACCAAAACGGTTAAGAAAGAATATGTTGACTGGGAGCGTTCTAACGAAATGGCAAAGTGTACCATCTTGGCTTTAATGTCAGATGTTTTGCAACACCAACACCAAAATGTTGAGACCGCTGCGGACATCATGGTCAATCTTAAAACGATGTTCCAACATCAGAACTGTGTGGCTCGGCAGATCACCATGAGGGACATGCTCTCTATGAAAATGGTGGAGGGAACACCCGTAAGGGAACATGTTCTCCAGATGATGGCTCACCTCAACAAACTCGAGGTGCTTGGAGCTGAATATGACATCGAGACCCAGATCGATTTCATACTCCATTCCTTGCCTAAGAGCTTTGAACAATTCAAGCTGAATTATCAAATGAATAATCAAAAGTTCACTTTGCCTGATATGTTGCAAGCTCTTATCTCGGCTGAAGGAATTTTAGGAGAGAGCAGTCAAGCCTTAGCGGCAGTTAGGCCTTCTTCTTCTTCTAGGCCAAAGGGAGGCAAGAGGAAGAGGAAGCCCAAAAGCGAAAGCCAAGCTAACTCGAGTGTTGCCAAAGACAAAGGAAAGGTGAAGAGGGATGGTGGAGCAAAGAATCTGGCTAAGGGGAAGTGCTTCAACTGCGGTGAAAAAGGACATTGGAGGTCGGCCTGTTCCAAACCCAAGAGGAATGGAAAGAAAGGTAATTCACACTCACTAGTAGTTGAAACTTGTTTAGCGGAGTATGCTACTCACTCGTGGGTATTGGATACGGGATCCACTGATCATGTATGTTTCACATTGCAGGGTTTCAAGCAGACCCGGCGACTAAGTGAGAGTGAGATCCTCATCACGCTAGGCGATGCTACGAGAGTGACAGCTAAAGCAGTGGGAGAAGCGCACCTGTCCTTTGGAGACAATACGTTAATTTTAAGAGATGTTCTTTATGTTCCTGTTTTTTGGAAAAACCTCATTTCAATTTCTAAACTATTTATCGATGGATATTCTGTTCGTTTTAATAAAGATGTTACTGCTTTTCGTAACTATGTGATTATCTGTCGTGGAACTTTACGGAACAATCTCTATATTATTAACTGTGCACATCACTCACAAAATGCATCCTATAACACATCTACTATTTCTTGTAAACGAAAGCGCTTGGCTGACGTGAACGAGACACTTCTTTGGCACCTAAGATTAGGTCATATTAACCCGAAAAGGATTCAAAGGTGTTGGGGTTATACTGAAGAGTATGCTTTCACTTTGTATAACCAAACTGAAGTTTCTTATTTATTTACTGAAATAAATTATTTAATCACTTTTGCATTAAATATGAATGAATGTTATATATGTTTATTGCAAACCCGTTCAATAAGACAGTACGTATTACATTGTAGTTAATTTGGTGATACCCGATCACTGAAGATCAAATTAACAACCCTCGTAATTAAGTACAAATTAAGGACAAAGATATTAATTAATATAAAGCTTGTTCAGTGGCTTAATTAATTAATGGACTAAGATAATCTTAAAAGCGGAAAATAATGACCGGGAGTCATGTTATATGTGAAATCGTAATATTAATTTTATAGTGGAGTAAATTAATATTAATGGACTTGAACAATATTTGGCCCAAAATATTATAGCTTCATAGTCCATTGGAGGTCCAATCTTAATTCTCCTAAAGGCCCCCCCAAATAGCCCAAAATAAAGTCCAATTAATGAGAGAGATAAGAAAATATTTTGCTATATTTCCATGTTAATATTTTCAAAAATTATGTAGAAAAAAGGAAGAAAAGATTGTCTTGATTTTCTTGTAGATATTTTATTGAAAGTGATAATTATTGTAGGAATACATAATTATCCCATAAATTCAAAAAGTCAAATCTTGACTTCTTTATTCTTGTTAATTTCGAAAATAATAGGTAGAAGAGGGAAAGAAATTTTTATGGAATATTTAATTAAGGAGAAAAGAATATAGAAGATATATTCAAGATTTCTTAGAGACCAAGAAAAGATTTTCTTCCTTATATTTTGACCTAAATTTCGACTACCTCCTCCCTATAAATAGGAGATAAATTTTTCATCTCCAAGATAACACAAAAATTGATTTTTTCGAAAAAATATCAGCATCTACAAAATATCAATTGATTTTTTGAAACGTCGACAAATTGTGTTTTTTCGAAAAACTTCAATTATGAGTGTGCAATTCCATGTGTTGGAAATATTAGAAATCCACAAAGGTGGTAGCAAAATATTTAATTTCTCTCCCATTAAAATCTTTCGTTGAAATCTTCCCACCAGATAGCGTTCGTGGACTTTGGGGATATATTTGGGAAGGTTCTTAGTTTGATTCATCCGTTTGATTCTTCAAGAGGTTAGTAATTTTGTAACTCCTAGTTTCGCATGTTTAGGATTTACGTGAATTATGTGTACGCATATTGTTTATTATTATGTTGAATTGATTTAGGATTAATTCATGTTAGTAATTAACTGTTTAATTTAAATATGTATTTAAATAATCACCTCGAATAGATCCAGGCACCACGTTTATCCCAACAACTGGTATCAGAGCTCTGGTTTCGAGCTCTGATTTTTTTAATTGTTATTTAAATTGTTGGACATTAAATTGAAATTGGATAGTAGAATTGGTAGATCTGTTTTGCAGGTATCCAATTGTCATGGTATTTAATGTGTTTATTTTCATGCGTATGAATGAATGGTTTTTAATTTGACTCGTTCGGATTTGTTTTTCTCGTGAGAAAACCCACGAGTAGATTAGGCTATTTGATTTATTCAATGTAATAGACTAGTCTAGATTTAAGGTATTTATTTTTCCTTAAATAAATTGTAACCTGATCGAAGACGAAAACGGAGGCGAAGGGAATTAAAACAGATCCGGAACCGTACGTAGGCAACGTGCACCGCGCAAAACGTGCCAAAGGGAGGCCTTGCTGCGCCGTAACGGCGCTTCGGATACGGGCCTAGCGCCGCAGTCTTAAGCAGATTGCCCCCATTCGCGCGGAGATGCGGTAAGCGCGACAGAAACGTCTTTTCATGCCCGTGAGGGATGGGCGAAAGGGTGAGGTGGGCAAGGGGCGCTAGGCGTCGCCTGCCGAGGCCGCCAAGCTCCTCTGGCGGCAACGCGCCAGTGCCCTAGGCGCATGGCGCTGGCGCCCAACATGCCACCGGATCGCAGAGCGTGCATCCCACTCTGAAGCCGCTTGGCGTGGCGTTTCAAGATGGAGTTCTTTTCGAGATGAACGAGTGAGAGAAATTCAAGACGGCGTTTCTTCAAAATCAAGCCAAAGAAAATCAAACCATGACAGTTGGATAATTTGTGCCCAATGTGTTTATTTTCTGCTTTGCTTGATTTATTACTGTTGTATTTTCTTGTGCTTTATTTAATCTGTTTAAATGTGTTTGCATGAGAATTGCTCAACAAAAAATCTCAAATTCAAAAATTACTAAGTATGTTTTAATAATTAATTTGTTTTGACACAAATTAATTTTGACCTCCATGATTTATTTATTTGTGAAATCTTTTGGAGAAATTCCCCTACGGGGACGGTCAAAAGATAGCTTTCACATGAATAAATTCCCAAAAGGATGATTGTGAATTATTATTAGTGGCGACGATGACCCTCCAACGAGGCTCGATCAAAGTGAAGTAATAATTCTGTATTTAATCATGGTTATTACTTAGGTATAAAATTGATATTTATATACTTCTCCGAAGTCCCTGTCAATTTTATATTGGTCAAGTGGGAGCCGACTATTAATTTTTGAATTAAAGGTTTGTAACTGTTCTTGTTTGTAACCTGCTTGAATGTGATTTAAATGATAACCCTCCCACGAGGCTCATTTAAATCTGTTTTGAGATGTTGGCTGATGCATGTTCATATTTTTTTGAGATTTTAATATGAATCATGTGATCAAATTGTGTGATTTAATTTTGTGTTGATCTGGATATTGATTCAAAATGTATGTTTATTTCAGTTCAGTATGTCGTAACCTTTTAATCCACTGTTCAATATACTGAAAGAAAACCAACTCATTGGAGAAAACTTTGTTGATTGGAAATGAAAAATTATAATTGTCCTAACTGCACAAGAGCACAAGTGGATTCTTGACATACCAAAAATTCAGATGAGCCAACTGACGAGTCGAAAGTGTGGGGCTCGTCAGATCACCATGCGAGAGATGTTGTCGTTGAAAATGGTGGAGGACAACCTCGTAAGGGATTACGTCCTCAAAATTAATGGCCCATCTGAACAAACTTGAGGATCTGGGTGCAGATTATGATCTAGGACCCAGATCAATTTGCTACTCCACTCTCTGGCCAAAAGTTTTTGAGCACTTTGGCTTCGCTAGCTGATTTGTTGCAAGCTTTGGTCAAAGCAGAGACGTTGATGGGGCATAAAAACTCAAGCCTTGATGGCAAGGGGTCCATCTTCATCTTCTAGGTCAAGGGAATGCAAAAAGAAGAAGAGGACCAAAAGCCATAAGCAATCAAACTCAAATGTTGCCAAGGACAATGGTAAGATGAGGGATGCTGATAGTATCAATGAAATCAAGATGGCAAGTGCTTCAACTGCGGTAATGGACAATGGAGGTTGGCCTGTTCCAATCCCAAAAGGAATGGAAAGAAAGATAATTCTCATACACTAGTTGTTGAAACCTGTTTGGCATCGTACACTTCTCATTTGAGGGTAGTTGATACGGAATCCACTGATCATGTTTGCTTCACGACAACTTAGTGGGAGTGAAATCCTCATCACGCTAGGCGATGCTACGAGAGTGGCAGCTGAAGCAGTAGGAGACGTGCACCTGTCTTTTGGAGACAAGAAGTTAATTTTAAGAGATGATCTTTATGTTCCTGTTTTTCGAAAAAACCTTATTTCTATTTCTAAGTTATTTAACGATGGATATTCTGTTCGTTTTAATAAAGGTGTTATTGTTTTTCGTAACGATGTGATTATCTGTCGTGGAACTTTAAGGAACAATCTCTATATTATTAACTATGCACATCACTCACAAAATGCATCCTATAACACATCTACTATTTCTTGTAAACGAAAGCGCTCGGCTGACTTGAACGAGACACTTCTTTGGCACCTAAGATTAGGTCATATTAACCCGAAAAGGATTCAAAGGTTGGTGAAAGATGGTTCTTTGGGGTTTCTCCAAATTGAGCCATTTTCGACTTGTGAATCGTGCTTGGAAGGTAAAATGACCAAGAGGGCATTTGGAGCCAAGGGGCTTAGAGCTAAAGAAGTGTTAGAAATCGTTCACACCGATGTGTGTGGTCCAATGCAAATCAAAGCTAGAGGTGGCTACGAGTATTTCGTTACTTTTATCGATGATTACTCACTCTACGGATACATTTTCCTAATGAAGCATAAATCTGAGACCTTTGATAAATTCAAATAATTTAAGGCTCAAGCAGAAAATCATAAGGGAAAAAGTATCAAGTTTCTACGATCTGATCGTGGAGGCGAATACCTCAGCGATGAATTTCTGAACTACCTATCGGAAGTGGGGATTGCATCCCAATTGACTGCACCCGGTACCCCTTAACAAAACGGGGTGGCAGAACGAAGGAATAGAACGCTTTTAGAAATGGTAAGGTCAATGATGAGTTATGCGGATTTACCAAAATCGTTCTGGGGTTACGCATTAGAAACAACGGCTTATATTCTGAACCTAGTGCCATCCAAATCGGTACCTAAAACCACGAGAGAATTGTGGACGGGGCGCAAGCCCAGTTTCGGACACATCAGGATCTGGGGGTGTCCGGCATATGTGTTAGACAAGGAAGCCGGTAAATTGGATGCACGTTAGGAATTAAGGATGTTCATAGGGTACCCCGAAGGAACTAAAGGATGCATGTTCTATGGTCTCAAAGATCAAAAGGTGGTGATCAGTACCCACTTTAGATTTTTGGAAGAAGACTATATGAACAGTCGAAAGCCTAGAAGTGAAATTACCTTAGAAGAACTTAGGGGGCCAACTCCGTTGCCAACTGTACAAAATGATATACCAAATGTCACGCCTACACAACCAGAACCTCGTCGTAGTGGGAGGGTTATCAGACAACCTGAGAGATTCTTGGGGATCGGAGAGTCTTTTAACTTGATCTCCGCAGAAGAATCAGATCCATGGTCCTACAACGAGGCGATCCAAGACAAAGATGCTCATTCTTGGAAAACAACAATGGAAGCCGAGATGGGTTCAATGAATCACAACAAGGTGTGGGAGCTAGTCGAACCACTTGATGGGGTAAAACCCATCGGATGTAAGTGGGTATACAAGAGAAAAATGGGACCGGACGGAAGGGTTGAAACCTTCAAAGCAAGACTTGTGGCGAAAGGCTACACTCAGAAAGAAGGGATCGATTATGAGGAAACCTTTTCGCCTGTAGCCATGCTCAAGTCCATCCGCATTCTCTTGTCGATTGCTGCGCATCTAGATTTTGAGATCTGGCAAATGGACGTCAAGACAGCTTTCCTTAATGGAAATCTTGACGAAGTAATCTATATGCAACAACCCGAAGGCTTCATTTAAAAAGGCCAAGAGCATCTGGTTTGCAAGCTCAGGAAGTCCATTTATGGACTGAAGCAAGCATCCCGAGCTTGGAATCAGTGTTTTGATCAAGTTATAAAATCCTACGGATTCGATCAAAATGAATTTGAAAGTTGTGTCTATAAAAAGCGTGACGGAACTGCATTGGTATTTTTGGTACTATACGTAGACGACATTCTGCTCTCGGAAACGATGTAAAGGTGTTATCAGACGTAAGGGCATGGCTATCAAAACAGTTCGATATGAAGGACATAGGAGAAGCCGGTCACATCCTAGGGATCAAGATCACTCGAGATCGCAGGAAAAGAATGATTGGGCTTTCGCAAGCCTCATACATAGACACTATTTTGAAGCGCTTCAGCATGCAGGATTCCAAGAAAGGCTTTGTGCCCTACAGACACGAAATCCATCTATCCAAAGAGATGTGTCCCAAGACACAGAAAGAGATAGATGACATGAAGGGCATCCCTTATGCTTCGGCTGTGGGAAGCCTCATGTATGCAATGTTGTGTACGAGACCGGATATCTACTTTGTCGTAGGCATGGTGGCAAGATATCAAAGTAACCCTGGGAAAGAGCATTGGACTGCAGTAAAGAACATTCTGAAGTACCTGAAAAGGACACGGGACAGAATGTTGGTTTACAAGTCAGACAGTCTGATCCCCATCGGTTACACGGACTCGGATTTCCAATCAGACATTGACTCCAGAAAGTCTACCTCGGGTAGTGTGTTTTGCATGGTGGGAGGAGCCATGACATGGAGAAGCGTAAAGCAGAAATGCATCGCTAATTCTACCATGAAAGCCGAGTACGTCGCTGCTTGTGAAGCAGCGAAGGAAGCGGTTTGGCTCAAGAACTTTCTGGTGGACTTGGACGTGGTCCCGAATTTACTCGGCAAAATCAAGGTCTACTGTGATAACGCTGGAACAGTTGCAAATTCAAGGGAACCGAGAGCCCACAAAGCCAGCAAACACATTGAAAGAAAATACCATCTCATACGAGAAATCTTTAAGAGAGGAGACATTGAGGTGGCTAAGATTGCAACGGAAGACAACCTAGCAGATCCATTCACAAAGGGTCTGCCTCAGAGTTCATTCGAGAGACATGTGGAAGGAATGGGTGTCAAGGACGCTGCCAATCTGCTTTGAGTGTAAGTGGGAGAAATATTATTAGGTTCGTGTAGGGTGACATTAGATGTCACATAGAACACGAGACATGTTGTAGTATACTTAAAAGCTGACTTTGAGTATAAGTGGGAGATTGTTGGGGTTATACTGAAAAGTATGTTTTTACTTTGTATAACCAAAATGAAGTTTCTTATTTATTTACTGAAATAAATTATTTAATCACTGTTGCATTAAATTTGAATGAATGTTATATATGATTATTGCAAACCCATTCAATAAGACAGTACGTATTACATTGTAGTTAATTTAATGATACCCGATCACTGAAGATCAAATTAACAGCCCTCGTAATTAAGTACAAATTCACAACCCAGATGGAAATGAATGAATCATCATGAACGGTTGAAGTGTGAGACCCAGATTGGTCTGTCTTGACCAAGGGATCACACTAGCGCATTTAGGTGCGCTGAATGGGGACCTTATATCTTGGGCAATATTATTAATTACATGACGATTCTGACATTTAATCTGGAGAATCGCGCGTGCAAATCGTCTTTGCTTGATTTGTCCCTTGGTGGGCTCATATCCTTTATCATGTCAAATCTTGCAAGTGGAAATTTATTTCCCATGATGGATAATAATGTTGAAATTGCCTTTACTCGAGGACAAATATATTAATTAATATAAAGCTTGTTCAGTGGCTTAATTAATTAATGGACTAAGATAATCTTAAACGCGGAAAATAATGACCGGGAGCCATGTTATATGTGAAATCGTAATATGGGTTAAGATGGACAGTTCAATATTAATTTTATAGTGAAGTAAATTAATATTAATGGACTTGAATAATATTTTCTTTGTTGTTTTGGGATAAGCAACATTTTAAGTTTTGGGGTTGATTAGTGTAATAATTGCTTGAAAGTCACATGCATATTTTGTTTGATTTGATCTGATATCATTCATATTTTACATTAAAATTGACTAATTATACTTAAAATGTGAAAAATAGTATTTTATTGCTTTTGTTGGTATTATTTATTTGCGAAATCAATTGAGAAAGTGCATCAAGAAGCAAATAAAGAACCAAGAAGAAAACAAGCAAAATAGGAAGAGAAATGCATGCAACTTGGACTTCATTCAGACATGGCCCACACTTAATTGAAACAAATAAATGTCTCGAGAAATTAATCTCGAAACATATATAAAATGCCTTGTAAATTTATATAAAGACATTTAAAAAATTGTCCTTAACTCTATTAAGACACGATACTTGGAGGCATGTGTGATAAGTGCCCCGAAAATCATTGTCCCAATAGGGTATATTTCGGGGGCATTTTTCCGTGTCTGAAAATCTCTTTTTTTTGTTGTAGTGTCGGTGTACTTTTTTTTTTTTTTTTAATATATAATATATATATATATATAATAAATTACATATATATCCCTAAAAATCACAATGTTAATTTTAATTTTGGACTTGAACTAAAGGTAGACACGGCCCTGTATATATAGTTTTTCATTGGTTAGGTCTTATATGCACCTGGGTGTACCGTGGATTCATAGTGCATTTAAAAAGTGTGTAATTTATTATGCTGAAAAGTACGATATATTTACACAGAAAAATGCAATTGTTAATGTGGGAACGTAGTTGCATGCTTCTGTTTAGAGTAGTTGCACGTTTCTATTTTGTATAGTTGCATGCTTCTAAAATCTTGTTATGAGTCTTGACGTGTCTTACGTCTTACGAGAGACCCTCCTTTTCCTTATTTGTTTTATACCCAACATTGACAAATCCTCTATATATTATTTGCGAATCTCTTCAAATGCATGTGGTGCCTCCATTTCAAATCCTTGCAATTCTGTGAGAAGTTATTTATAGTAACTTATTTTTATAGTTTATTATATAATTTCTTTTGTTGTATATTTAAAACTTCTGAAATTAAGCATGTGAAAATTAAGGGAGAAAATTAAGTCGTACATTTAAGGTACCATTATATTCATAGTAGGGTGCTATTTTGGTGCCAATTATGTTAATTGTCTCTTTATTACTTTCTTATTCTTAGGACAAATTTTTCGCTCTCCCATCTATTTAAAGAGAGGTTTTACAATTATTTTTTTTCAATCTCATTAGTTGTAGGTTTCATTTTATTTTTGTGTTTTAAGAATTAGATTGTTTTACTCTCACCCAAAGTCATCTCCTTCATTTCTTGTGTTATTATTTTTTTAAAATATTATGAATCGAATTGTGTTCACTCTTAATTTTAAGAAAATTTTTAACAACTTAGTTCTGAAGTTAAGAATTTTATCAGTTTTATATGCTATTCAAGAGATTTGAACGGAGAGTGTACCTATTTTCAAGTTGTGTTTATCTCAACGAAACATGCATGTTGTACATGGTGAACTGTATGGATTTTCCGAAGAAGTTGAAAATGATGCAGCTTATCGGAAAATCAAATACTTGAAGGAAATTTATAATATTAGGATTATGAATTTTAACTTTTATTAATTGTATTGCACAACATTCGTTCTAATAAAATAATGTATGGTAAAAGGTCTTTTTTATTATATTGAAAGAAATTGATGATGATGCTTCTTATTTTGCATTTCCTCATATTAAAGATTATTTTAATGTTAATGTTAATGGTGTGAATAAAATAAGATTCATGGCTTAATATTAAAAACTGTGAATTTAATTTATTGATATTACATTTATAAATTATTAAATAATTATACTCCCCATAATCCATTAATAAAATGATGAAACTATTGTGGAAAGTTAACATTGTTCTTTACTACTTTTAATTACAAAGCGAATAAAGTATAGATTATTCCAATGATGTTTCATTTTAGTAGGCTCAATATTGTATTCCTTGAAAAATAATGTAAGTACCACCATATATATATATATATATATATATATATATAAAAAATCAAGAATTGTAATATAAAAGTTTAATATTAGTATATTTATGGCATAAGTAATTATAATCCACTTGGACAAAAAATTATAATTCTCAACTCATAAATATAAGAGAATTTAATTAAAAAAAAGTTAAGTAATTCCAAAAGTAATTATAAAATTAGTGCTCGAATGGAAACGTCAATTAAGTAAACGTATAAGTGCACAATTATAAACAAAAATTGTATGTTGATTAATTCTTATAAAATCTTATAATTTTAAAGTAGTTAATTTTTTTAAATTTTATATATTACTTAAACTTATAGTATTATTTAATATAAATGTCAATTATTATTCCATGTATTATTTTAAAACATTCTTGATATTTTTTATAAAAAAAATAGAAATGCTTAAACTACACATTCCCGAAGGAACTAGAAGAGATAGTTGGAAGAAGATTCATTGTCCGCTTCCATGTCAGCAAATTCAATTTATCACAAGGGTGGAATGCTTATACAGTTGTGAAGCTGTCATCTGGCCCGTCTTTGATAGGAAAAATTGAACATAAGGATTTCTCATCCAAGGTATTCATTTGATAACATCGTTTCACTAATTAATCTTAACGATTTATAGTTGTATTATTTTTATATAACATTTTACGATAAAGAAAATATAATAATTTTTTATTTTAATATATATTTGTTTAGTGCTCCATGGGATCTGAAGCCATGAGTAATGCTCACCATGAGTGTTCTTATCAAAATAAGGTATATTTTCTTTTGAATAATGAGTCCTAAGTTTATAAAAAAATAAAAAATGAAAAATCTTAATTATTTGTGTTAAATATATGTACACGGACAATTTCATCATCTGTTTGCTATAATCAAGATCCTGATTGTGTTGAGGTAACCCCCGACAAAAAGAGAAAGAATATCGGCAATGAAGTGGTAATATTGGATGAAGATATTGGTATTGAGTGTCGGATGTCAACTACTAAGTGAATGGTGAAGATTAAAACTGAGGGGGAGAAGTTTGAAGATTTGATTCAGTTGTGTGTTTTTCCAATATAATTTTAATTGTTAAACAATGTCTTATTAATTAATAATTCTTGATTGATGGTTAAAAAAGTGTTTAGGAATTTGTAATTTTTATTAAATTGTAATATTTTTTTTATTAGATTCAAAATTTTTTAATAAATTTGTCCATTAAAAGTTTTGCATTTCTTAATAAATTATATTTATCAATTGGATATTTAAATATTATTTAAATTAAAAAAATTATAAATGTTAAAATTTGAAAATTTTGAAAATATAACTATATGCAATTCCCAAAATTTCAAGATTAAATTTAAAATATAAATTAGAAATCATTTAATTAATAATTAATAAAATTTAAATAAAACATTTTTTAAGATTTAAATTAAAAAAATTAATAATAACAAATAATTAAATATATATGTAAAGAATCTATCTATTTTCCGCGTATTACGCGGGTTATGCACTAGTTAGCCTTAGATTACGAGTAATAATAACTAATAAGACAATATCTTTGTGCATATCTTGGGTAAATATATGTATATGATCTTTTCCTTTTATGTGTTGATCGCAATCTTATACTTGTATCTTTATGAATCACAGACAACCAGATCAGTTCCTTCCTTGAAGATTCATAACATCTTTTCCTTATCTTTGGTGATCACAATATATAAATAAATAAATAAATAAATAACTGGCCATGGCCATTATTTCCTATGAATTGTTGAATTATTAAACATGAATTTTTTTTCATCCCTATTTACATGAAAACCAAAATCTAAAATGTAATAGGGATAAAAACAAATCAAATATAAAAAGATTAGAAAATCCTAAATCAATATAAGGAATAACTTAAATTTGATGAAGATTTGGGGACAAGTTTTTCATATATGGGTATGTATTAGAAAAATATTTTTGTACATCTTTGGTAAAATATCTTCACAGATCTTGTTCTTGTAGTAGCTACCAATAATAAGACAGAGAAGATTCTTCGTAATATATTTTTAGTAAATATATATGTTTTCCTTATTTATTTTTATTAACACTAAATCTATACAATTAATGCTAAGTCAATACAAAATCAAAAAAAATCATTATTTACTCTTAATAGTTTTTTTATCAGAATCTTGTATTTATAGACAAATTATTATATATCAGTAATAAAAAAGATAAGATTCATAATATATATATATATGTTGATCGGTAAATAATATGATCTTTTCCTTATTTGACTATTGATCACAGTCTCGTACTTATACCTATATATATATATATGATTGGAAGAATAGAATACAGAAACTCAATCAATAAAAACCCTCGATCAATTCAGAAAACGTAGTCGTTCTTTTCTGGTCAGAATCGATGAATATCTCGGTTCCGAAAACAGCCAGAAGCAAGCGGTCGGTCGTGGTACTTGGTTTTGACAACAACATATTGGCTCACGGTCAGAAAAGAAAATCGGAGACAAATCGATGGTCCGATTTCCGTGCCTATATGTTCCGCGCTGCCACGTTCAGAAGACTCCTCAGTGGCAAACTGGGCCGTTGGCGCCGAAGACTTTTTGTAACGATTGCTTGCGGCGTGCGGTTCATTTCAGGTCGGCTTTTTCCTGAGTATGAACAAGCGTGCAGCCCGATTTTTTCACATAAGATGCATTCGAACTATCTCCAAAATTTCTGGTGACAATTCGAATTTCTCTCATGTGAAAAAATGGGGATGCACGTTGGTTTATATTCAGGAAAAAATCGACCCGAACTAAACTGCACATCGCAAACGTTACACAAAATTTTCGGACCCAGCAACCCCTTCGCCACTAAGGAGTCTTCTGAACATGGCAGTGCGAACATATACACTCGAAAATTGGATCGCCGGTTGTCTTTGGTTTTCTTTTCTGACCCTAGGCCGTTGTTGTTGTCAAAACCGTATACCACGTACGCGGAATCTCGTGGCATTTTTGGGAACCGGGATATTCACCTGTTCAGACCGGATATCGTGGTGGGCCGTTGTTTTCCTTGGTGATATTTTCAATCGGGCATATTAAGTCGTCTTTGAGATAACCACTCCATATTATTAGGTTGCGGTTTTCCAAATTATGTACTTGATTTTTGTTGTATTAGTCTCTTGACCCTTCTATCTAATTGTTTTTTTTTTCCTCTAGAATTTGGGTGCCCAATTTCTTGTTTTAATTTCGCAAAATAATGATGTGGCTCATTTTGCTACTGGATTTGGGTGGTAATGTAAAATTAATTCTTGAAGAAGGGTATCTCTGTCCATCTAGGTTAGTTTATGTGCAGTTTGTATTCTCATAGTAATTTGAATGTATTCCTCATCTTGTAGCTCGTACTAGTGCTTTTGATTAGTTGAATGCTAGCTGCATGTCCAAATTTAATCTGTTGGTTATGTAGCAATTAAATTCAACTAAATCAAATTCTCACCCGTTGAATTGAATGCTTATATACACAACATATAAATTTATAAATTTAGAATCAATAACGAGCAGAGATGCTATGGGGGTGTTTGCAAAAATTTATGGTTTTAAAAAAATAATTAAAATTAGTAATTATAGGAAAAATGATTAATAGTAGAAGTTGATAGTGTTTGTAAAAAATTCAAAAAAAAATTGATAGTGTCTGCAAAAAAAGTTAAAATTTTAAAAAAAAACTAATAAGCTACTAAAAACATCATCTTTGAAGCATATAACTTATAGCTTATGAGAGTTTATTTAAGCTACTATAAGAAAAATAAAACACTCCAAATTATTTTTGCATACAATTCTAGGTGACTATAATCACTTATAAGTTTTTTAAAACACCTCATATATATCTGAGTTGCTCGAAGAAAAATCTCATAGGTGATGTGCTTTACGGAACCTCCCACTTAGGGGGTGTTTGCCAAAAAATTAATTATCAAATTATTAAAATTAGTGAGTATGTAAAAAATAATTACTAATAAAAGTTGATGGTGTTTGTAAAATAATTAAAAAAAAGTTAATAGGGTTTGAAAAAAAAAATTAATACTAATACTTAAAAAAATCTTATAAGCTCCAAAAGCATCTATCTTTCAAGAGCTTATTTAATTTGTGGGTGTTTGAAAAAACTTATAGTTTAAAAAAAGTGAATAAAATTAATGATTATGGGAAAAGTGATTAATAGTAAAAGTTGATAGTGTTTGTAAAAAATTCAAAGAAAAGTTGATAGTGTTTTCAAAAAAATTGAAAAGTTTTTAAAAAAGACTAATAAGCTACTAAAAGCATCTTCTTTAAAGTTTCTAGCTTATAGCTTATAAGAGTTGTTGATGTTGCCATCGATGTTACAACATCAGTATTTGTCCTTTCTTCATAACCACTAACACTTCTATGTTCAATGTTGCCTTTGATGTTGTTGACTGCAGGTTGACGATCTAGGTTGTTCTGTAAGATTCCAGAAGGTTCCACAAGCTTCAAGAATCGAGTAGAAGGGACTAGATCATGCGGATGTTTTCATAACTTGAAGAACACACTAAGTGGCAGTTACAAAGATCATGGGAGAATGGATTGAAGAGTTTCTAGATCCTTCAAGCAGGCTCTATTAAAGCTACACGAAGTTTATAAATAGAAGACCTTGATGTTCATATCAAGGGCCGAATATTGCCATATATCATGTGTTGTTTAGTCGAAGCAACAATTAAGCATCAACTGTAGAGTGCGTGAGTGCATCCAGAGTGATAGGATCGTTGTTGTGGAGTTATTTTACCATACAGAGTAATTGTAGGGTTTACAATACCTCGAGTTTGTGAAACATCTTCAAATGTTGAGCAAGTGCCTATTGTGACTGAAGCTGATTCAGAGGATGGTGTTGCTGACATATGTTCCAACCTCGAGTACATTGCTTTTATGACAAGGCAATTCAAAGCTCTTATGAAAAAGAGGAATAGCAAGTTCAAAGGACACATTCAACCAAAGATTCAGATCAACAACTCTCCACAAACCATTGAAAAGAAAGGTAATGCGTTCCAACCAAGGAAAATTGGTAATGGAGTCAAAGGCAGGTATGACAAAGTTCACCCTGAGTATAGAAAGTCTGTTCAATGTAATGCATGTCATGGGTATGGTCATTATGCGAATGAATGTGCTAATACCTTGCTTAAACTGAAATTGAACTTCAATGTTACTTTAAGTGATGAATCTAATGAAGAGCATGAAGAACAAAATGAAGAACGTGCATTCTATGCTAGAATAGGCTATGATGATTCCTTGGATGATGATCTGGACTATTCTGATTCTGATGTTGAAACAGATGTTACCACATCTGGAGTAACATTAGATGAAGAATGTTCTGATAAAACTGTTAACTGTTTTAATGGTTTAAGTGGTGATAAAGGAACATCTGCTGTGAATATTGAATCATGTGTATCAGGTTGTAAAGATTTGTTGGATAAATGAGAATCTCAAAATCAGATTCTAAAGTCTATGACTAAGGAAAATGATGACTTGAGAGACTCACTAACCAAACTTGAAGCTGCCTTAACAAGAAATGATTTGGAAATTTCTAAACTAAAGGAAGAATTGAAAAGTTCAACTTTGTGTTTTAAGAAATATGCCAAAGGTACAGAAATGTTGAATGATGCTTTGATGGTTGGTAAATCTGACACTACTGGTCTTGGTTTTGAAACTACTTCTAAAAGTTTTAAACCTGTGAAATTTGTTAAAGCTGGAGAAAAGACAAATATCAAAACTCCAGTGGAAACAAAAGCTCACATTAAGAAGAAGAAAAAGAAGTATGTGTGTCACTATTGTTCTGGTCATGGTCATATTCGACCACATTGTGATAAATTGAAAGAGGACATGAAGGTGTTACAAGTTGAAGTTTCTGAGTCACAATGTGCTAAAACTGAATGTGTCAGTAAATAAGATGTGACTTGTAATGTTGTGTATACATCTCTGAAAGCATGTGTGTCTGGTTTATGGTACTTTGATAGTGGTTGTTCTAGGCACATGACTGGTCAAGTGAATTTCCTGTCTGATTATGAGAAATATATGGAGGAAATGTCACTTATGGTGGTGGTTCAAAAGGAAAGATTGTTGGGAAAGGTACTCTCAATGTTGAAGGATTTCCTAAACTGTCTAATGTCTTGAAGGTTTGCTTGCTAATTTGATTAGTATAAGTCAACTATGTGATGACAATTTGCATGTCAAGTTTGATAAGAATTCTTGTTATGTTCTGAATAATGAAAATGAGTGTCTTATGACTGGTAATAGGTCAATTGATAATTGTTATCTTATTGGAACTAACAATGTTTGCAATCTTGCCAAAAATGCTGAAGAAATTTTATGGTATCAAAAACTTGGACATGTTAACTACAGGAATATTCAGAAACTTGTGAAGATTGGTGTTGTAAGAGGTTTGCCAAAGCTGAATATAGGAGAAACCATGATTTGTGGTTATTGCCAGAAAGGTAAACATATCTGAATGACACACAAGATGTTGTCACATTGTTCGACAACACGGTGTTTTGAGCTGCTATATATGGATCTTATGGGTCATATGGAAACAGAAAGTCTTGGAGGTAAAAGGTATTCATTGGTTGTGGTAGATGATTTCTCTAGATATACCTGGATTGAGTTTTTGATAAAAAAAATCTGAAACTTTTGCTGCTTTTAAGGTTTTGTACAAAAGGTTTTAAACTGTATACAACTTGAAAGTGAGTAAGATTAGGTCAGATCATGGTAGGGAATTTGAAAATAGCTTATTTTCTAATTTCTGTGAAAAGAAGGGTATAATGCATGAGTTTTCTTCTCCTAAAACTCCACAACAAAATGAAATAGCTGAAAGAAATAATAGAACTCTTCAAAAAATGGCTAGGGTAATGTCGCAAGCTAAACATCTTTCTAAAAGGTTTTGGGCTGAAGCATTAAACACTGCATGCCATATTATTAACAAAGTTTTTATGATGCCACAAAGTTCAAAAACAGCTTATGAGATTCTGAACAACAAGAAACCAAATTTGAAATACTTTCATGTGTTTGGTTGCGTGTGTTACATTCTGAATGATAGAGACCAACTTCGAAAGTTTGACTCTAAAAGTGACAAAGGTTTTTTCTCAGTCTATTCAAGAAATAGTAAAGCCTATAGAATTTTCAACATTAGGTTAAACAATGTTCAAGAATCTATGAATGTTGTTTTTGATGATACAACTAACATAGCATGAAAAAGTACTGAAGAAGATGTGTCTGAGCATATTGAGATTTCTGCTGAAACTGGAAATTCTGAAAATTCAAAGGATGTTACACCTAATGCCACGGCATCTGGGACAACATTCTCTGAAAATCCAAAAACATAAAGTTCAGAAACAATACTCAATACACTCATGTCAAGGTACATGCTTCCAGAATCATAAAAAGTCATCCTTCAAACCAAATCATTGGTGATTCTTCTGTTGGAGTACAAACCAGAAGAATGGTAAGCTCAAAAGATGTGGTGAGATCTGTTTGTATGTCTTCTATATGCAACATGGTTAATTCTGAATGTTATTATTTTGTAATTGAGTCTAAAAATATCAAAGAAGCCTTAAATGATGAAAATTGGATAAATGTTATGCATGAAGAACTTAATCAGTTTGAAAGGAATGATGTTTGAACACTAGTTCCAAGACCTGGTAACACTAATGTCATTGGAACCAAGTGGATTTTTAAGAACAAAACTGATGAGTCTGGAAACATAGTAAGGAATAAGGCTAGATTGGTTGCCCAAGGATACACTCAAGTTGAGGGTATTGATTTTGATGAAACATTTGCACCTGTAGCTAGGATTAAATCTATTAGATTGTTATTGGCTATTGCATGTTATATCAATATCAAATTGCATCTAATGGATGTAAAGGCTGCATTTTTTAATGGTATCTTGAATGAAGAAGCTTATGTTGAACAACCCTTAGGATTTGAAGATCATCACTATCCTGATCATATTTATAAGCTTAAGAAAGCATTGTATGGCTTGAAACAAGCTCCTAGAGCTTGGTATGGCAGGTTAACTGACTTTCTTTTGCTGCTTGGTTTTGTTAGAGGAGAAGCAGACATGACTTTATTTATTAAATAGGTTAATGAAGGGTTGATGATTGCATAGATATATGTTGATGACATAGTGATGGAGATATGGATGAAGATATTTATGATTATATTTATGGTATAATTAGATTTATTTATTTATGTTTAGGATTTGATTTGATATTGCAATATTTATGATTTATTTATGTTTCTTGTTCCCTAAGTTAATTTAATATTGTAAATAGGTGTTTTTATTATTGTAAAAGGGAGTTGAATTGATTAATGAAAAACTAGAGTTTTATCTCAATATATCTTTTACGGTATTCTTGTGAGAATCAACGTATTTGAGTTTGTCACTTTTCTGGGTATTCTTAGAATCAACAGAATTAGTGTGTTCTTGTGTTCTTCGTATATCTTCTTTATTATACGCTCTCTCTGTCTACATCACATAGTATTTGGAGCAACATCAGACAAGATACTGAATGAATTTGTTGAGACAATGCCATCTACATTTGAGATGAGCATGGTTGGAGACTTGAATTTCTTTTTAGGTCTGAAGATCAAGCAAAAAGATGATGGAATCTTCATTTGCCAAAGCAAATATGCAAAGAACATGGTTAAGAGATTTGGTCTTGAGAATTCAAAGCATATGAAAACACCTATGGGATCAACTCAAAAGTTGAACAAAGACAGTGTTGGTCAAGATGTTGATCACACAGTGTACAGATCCATTGTAGGTAGTCTTCTTTATCTTACCTCTAGTAGACCTGACATTATGTATAGTGTTTGTGTTTGTGCTAGGTACCAAGCTAATCTAAATGAATCTCACATGAATGTTGTGAAGAGGATTATCAAATATGTTGTTGGAACAATAGATCTTGGTATATGATATACAAAGGACATAAGCAGTGTACTGACTAGGTATTGTGATGCTGATTGAGCTGGAGACATTGATGATAGGAAAAGCTCAAGTGGTGGTTGTTTTTACATGGGTAAAAAATTGATTTCCTGGCATAGTAAGAAACAAAATTGTGTTTCACAATCTACGACAGAATTTGAGTATGTTGTTGATGGTAGTTGTTGTACACAACTTTTATGGTTGAAAAAGATGTTTGATGACTATGGACTTGAGAATGATATTTTGACTGTGTTTTGTGATAATACTAGTGCTATTAACTTCTCTAAAAACCCAGTACAACATTCTCTTACCAAGCACATAAGTATAAGACATCATTTCATAAGAGACCATGTAGAAAAGGAAATTATGAAGTTAGAGTATGTTCCCACTGATAATCAATTTGCTGATATTTTTACTAAAGCCCTTGATCATGAGAGGTTTTCCTTTCTGAGGAAATCTCTTGGTTTGTGTACTATCTAAGTTCTGTAGGGTGGATGTTGCAACAAATGTTACAATATTTGAAGCAACATCTGGTTTGATTTTTGTAGCACTTGGTTGATTTGATCGATTCTCATGATTTGAATGAGATTCTGAGTATTATTTCTTATTGAGTCAAGTCATTGTGATTCTATCTGGACACACACTTCTTAAATGCACAAAAAGAAAAGAAAAGATACACACATTGGATGTAATCTCTCATCGAGGAACTATGGAGCACGGAGTTCGCTACTACGATGTCTTCTTTTCAAAAGGTGATTGATAAAACATCAATTTGCTCATAATCCATTGAGTAACTATGGGGCACGGAGTTCGCTACTACGATGTTCTCTTTCAAAAGGTGGATCAATATGAGTTAAGTGTATGAAAAGAAAAGAGGAAAAGTGCAACATTGGCTGTGTAAAACAGGTAAAATGAATGTTGAAGTGTGTGTGTCGTTCTTGATTAAAACAATTGACTTGATTTGACTGAATTTTACTTGGATGATTATTTAATTTGTGACTTTTTGATTAAATTGATTATTTATACATTTTACTTAATTTTAGATTGTACATTGTTTTTATTTATTTTTTTTCGGGCTATTTGGTTTTGTAAAAATGGGCAGACTTAGTGTGGTTTGGATATTGGAAGTAGTGGGAGTGATGGTTTCATCACATTGCATCCCATGATCTCCATTTCTAGAACATTCACTTTGTGGGATCATGGCTTGTAACATGCTGATTTCAGATTCTATATAAGGTTCGAATGGATGTCGGTTTTTATACTGAAAACTTGTTTTGAGTTTTGCGTATTGAAGTTTGAAGAAGTTGAGGTATTACTGGTTTTGTCATAAAGTATTAGTTGGAATTGATTTTTTAATTCTATTTTGTCACTAACACTTTTGATATATATAGACCATAATGGCTTGAAATCAGAACACTTCACCAAACACGCCTTCAAACCCTGAAATCGCGTATTCAGTTCACCTTCTTGCATCAATGGCGACTTCGATCGATTCACCCAATGTTACACCTACTGCTGAATCATCCAACCCAACACTCCAGAATCCGTTAAACTCAGAACCAATTTCGGTTGCATTCCCTGACACCGAACATCCGCTGAATGAGAGCGAGGCGATAATTTTGCTTCAACGCTCTAAAACTCCCGTGGCGATCATGTTTGGAGAATTCTCGGTGAACATTCTACCATTCTCGAATGTCTCATCCTCGAACCCTCCTCGTGGTGTTTTCCCAGACGATTCACTGTTGGGGCCGAAAATTCAAAACCTACTGCTGAAAATGTGAGCCCGTGCAACCCGATGCTCAAGCTGATGTTGAGATGGAAGATACTTCCATGGGGGAGCCCGTTGTGAAGGCTAAGGCTGACATTGCTGCTGCTGCTGGTCCTTCCTCCAAGAAGTCGAAGTCGAAGAGGAAGAGAAGCCCTATGAAAACAAGGAGAAGGTCGAACCGCTACAAGCCCAGGATTGACTACTCTGAGACAAAGAGGGGTAAGATTTCTAATTTGGGTCAAGCTTCAAAGCCCATTGAAGTGTCTGATTCAACTGAATCAGAGGAAAGTTTGAAAGAGGCTGAGGAAATTGAGCACTCTGTTGAGAAGAGAGTTGATGAGGAAAGTGAGAAGTTTGCTGAGGAGAGTGAAAAGTCTATTACTGAGGAGAGTGAGAAATCAATTGCTGAGGAAAGTGAAGCATTTGAGCCTGCGGCTGATGCTGATGATGATGATGATGAGACTGCTGATGTCCATGCTGATTCAAAAAGTTCTGATGAAATAATTCCTATTGCTGAGTTGTTATCAAGGAATGAAAGAAGAATAAAATTCAAAAAATGATCCTGAAGCTACTACAAATACTAGAACTGAGTTGAGGACAAAGAGGAGGCATGAACCTGTTGCTCACTCTGATATTGATGAAGATGTTGAGCAAGGTGCTGCAACACCATCAGGAGAACCAGATGACCCTGATGAATTAGACTCAAGTAGTTCAGGTAACACATCTTCTGAACCTGATGATGGTGATAGTGATGATGCTTATCATGGAATTGCTAGTCCCAAGTTTGCTATTATGAGAAGGAGACTTTCGTTGTCTGAGAGGAGAATAAGAGTTTATGAATTTGATAGGCAAAATTTGATTCAATTCTTTGAGGAAAGGAATCTCTTACATGTTGTACAATTTGCTTCACCTTTCTTTAACACTTGGGTATATGAATTTTACTGCAATTTAAGGAAAGGAACTGGTAGAAGAAATTCTAGGAGATATGGGCATGTGAGGTTTAGAGGTCGTAATGTAGGCTTCAATCCTGGTGTGATAAATATTTTCTTGAGAACACCTGATGTAGATGAAGAAGTTGTCCCTCCTATGAATGAAATTGTGACTGCTATTACTGGTGGAATGGTTAGAAGATGGACAACAAAGGTGTTGTCATTCAAGTTGACAAGTCTGTTTTCAGTTGTTCATAAATTTGTTGTGTGCAACTGGTTGCCAACTACCAACACTACCAAGATCACTGGAGCTCAAGCTATTCTAATGTATAGGATGGTCATGAACAATTTCAATCTAGGAAGAACAATCTTTGATAATGCTATGAAGTGTGCAGGTGGTAAGAAAAGTGATTTACCATATCCTTGTATGATCTTTGCTCTGCTGGACAAATTGGACATTGCTAGGGAACTTGTTGAAAGTCTTGGTGGCATGATTCCTGATTTAGGAATCTCCAAAGTTCTGTTGAGAGGAAACATGATTAGGGACTTACCATACAGGAGGCCTAATGCAGAGGAAGATGAAGCTGAGCCTGAGGTTGTTGAACATGCTGTTCAAAATCCGGATGTTGCACCAAATGCTGGCAACAATGATGGAGACACTGACTTGAGAAATTCTCCAGTTCAGTCTGTTACTATTCACATGGACTTTATACTTCAGCAAATTGAGAATTTGCAAGATCAGATTATTGAGCTAAATGTCATGAAAAGCTTCTGCAAGAGGTTGCTTTCTGCTCCACCAGGGAGAGTAGCACCTGATGCTCCTGAAGTTGCTCTGGATTCCCTACACGTATTGGTCATAAGAAACAAAAAAGATGACAAATGCTGAAAAGATTGTCAAATGCCTTGAGCGTATGGTTCACTCGATTGAAAATGATTCTGCTTCTATCTCAAGTACCACTCATGGGTCACAAAATTATTCAATCAAAGAATGCTTGGAAATTTTAAATGGCATATCTGGAATTCAGAGAGCACTTTATGAATGTATGCAACTCGACTTTTCCTCAAACCTGCTGTGAGAGAGTTGTTTGTGAGCATACAAGAAAATGAATTTCGCTTGAAATGGCTTCAAGAAGAGATGGAAAGAGACGTTTATCGGAGATCCTCTTCACCGTTTCCACGAGGAGACTCACGCTTCACTGACCAGGCCTCATCTGGTTGAATGACATGTCATTCTCCTTAGACTTTTGGTTGTAGTGTTTTGATATCAATTTCTAGATAATAGACATGGAGACGACGATTATATGATGACGTTGCTATTTTTTTGCATTTTATATTTTTACTACAACCATGTATTGATCCTTTTGCACTATATATTTTGTGAATACAATCATGTATGGTTGTTTGCTATGAAGCTACATTATTACTAGCAATTTTAAATTGTTATATGTCATGTTGCTGTTATTTTTGTATTTTGGTACTACTAAAGTTGTGATGACATGTTAATGTTTAATAAAGTTATGTTTCGAAGCCCTACAAGACTAGTTTCCAATGCAACACACAAAGGACCATTTAGAGTTTTCTACAAGAAATTATGCATTTTTTTGTTGTGTGTGACAAATTCACACAAAAAATGACTCTAGTGCATGAATCTTGGATATTCTTTGTAAAATTTGTATTAATTGGCATTGAATCAAACCATGAGTCATACATAGTTTCTAAGCCCTACAAGTCTAGTTTCCGATGCAATAAACGGAGTTTCATTTAGAGTTTTCTACAAGAAGTTATGTACTTTTTTGTTGGGTATGACAAATTCACACGAAAAATGACTCTAATGCATGAATTTTGGATTTTGGAATTCACACAAAATAGTTGGCAATGTCAAACCACAAAATCAAAATACATGTCATCTTATCAAAACAAAGGCATGTTTTATGTCCAAGAACATAACCATCAAAATGATTCTTTAGATTCAAGCTAATTTCCTGCCCAAGGAGAAGAACCAACGGAGGATTGATAAGACGATGTGGATCCATTCTTAACTTCAAAGTTGTCCATCTTCAATCCCATCATAATATTATCTAGAAAAGCTTTTTCAGTTGCATACGCGATTGAAACTGTTGAATTTTCCCACCCTTGTTTAGCCCCATTCTTTCTTTCCCCGACGAATGACGCGAGATCAACTAGAGCATTTTCCCCATCACCATAGTCATCAGATTTTTTAGTCTTTCCGTGTGAATGGATTGAGGTTAAGGAGGCCAAAAATCAACAAGTCGTACCACAATTTTTCCCCTCCAAACATGTATTTTCTAGCTTTGGGGTGTTCCTACATCAACGACAAAAACAAACAGTAATTTAACAAAATCAAATGAACATATATGGCGTAAAGACTTTGCAAGAACAATATTACATTTAAAATTGTCTCCCAAGTACTAGCAGGTGCTTCATACTTATTCTCACTTGTGTTGAATAAAACACCAGGCCACGTGGAAACAACATTCCACAGCTCATGATCTCTTGAAGCTGTCAAATTTATTTTTCCACCTTTACTAGAGAAAAGCTTTTGCCAAATGTTTTAGAGAGTGCAACCATTATTTTATTTAAAGCAGTGCTTTGAACTTCAGCACCAAACAACTTTCTACACAATGAGTAGTCAATCAACATGTCAAGCATGTATTTCTCCTCTTCTGGGCTCCAATCAACCATCTCAAACATATCCTTTATAGATTTATATTGATTGCCAGTCATAAAGTACCTATCCAAGCATCAACATTACTTCTTAGTAAAAATGGTGTAATACACTCAATATTTATGTTGTAATTATAAGTTACAGTAAATATATTTAAATTTAAAATAAACATGCAAAGAGATGTTTTCGATAAATTTAACAATAAGCAGAAAACTTTATTTTTTTATGCAAATATTCAGCTGTTGTGATTTTTTATGCACATCCTTTCAGTACAGTTTTGTTTAATTTTGCTTATATAATGTAAAATATGTTAAGTTTCTCTCTACATATGTTTCAACAATAACAAAATTTCTTATTTGTTGCAATCATTCACCCAAACAACAAAAAAACTTGGAGTACATTTATTGGGTCTTCTTCCTTTTTTGGATAGTATTAAAAGATGCATAACATGCTAGAATGGATTATTGTTCCTCAAATGTACTCATCTTATGGTGGTTGTTTGATATTAAATCAAAGAAACCATATGGGTATACCCTCAACATATACATCAAACATCAAATAACAAAGAGTAAGAAGAAAAAGGAGAAAAAAACTCCAAAACATCCCAACTAGCAATCTAACACCCAACATTCACATTCTCTACGTCATTTCTTAAAACCCATGAGGAAAACCCCTGCACTTCTCCTCTTGAATGCTGCGCTCTGTTTCTTCTTTCTCAAATGATTTTTCATTACTACTGATATATTATATAATTAAGTGGGGGTATAATAGTAATTTAATTATTTGTATAGCTTATTTTACAAACACTCCAAACTCTACTCCTACCAGCTTTTTAAATATTTTTACAAACACTATCAACTTCTACTATTAATCACTTTTCTCATAATCACTAATTTTAATCACTTTTTTAAAACCACAAGTTTTTACAAACATCCCCTTATTAGTCTTTTTTTAAAACTTTTAACTTTTTTTGCAAATATTATCAACTTTTTTTTAATTTTTCTTACAAACACTATCAACTTCTATTATTAATTATTTTTTTTATAATTACTAATTTTAATCACTTTTTTAAAACTTTAAGTTTTTGTAAACATCCCCATTAATTTATCTTTTAGTAGCTTAATATGCAACCTCCAGAATGCAGCAATCATCTCAAACCAAAGTTTGCTATGAGCACAAACATTATTCTGGGCCAAACCTAATTATGAAAATGATCACAATGATATAATACATAAATAACTCGAAGTTTTGGATAAATAACAAAGAAAGAAGATTAATTACTATTTAAGTTAAAATTTTAATCTGTCTCATAATTATTTATCCCACTTCCGTCATAAGTTATTGCTAAAGATTATCTTAATTATATAAAAACACATTAACCATTAATTTGTAATTGCATCAATTTTTCTTTCGTCTTTTTATATTTGAAGAAATCTTATATTTAAGAATATTAATATGTAAAATTAAAAGAATTTTAATTTGTGGATAATGTCGACAATAAAAATTATGTATTGAATTTATTTTATTTTATTCTATTAATGAATAAAATAATTATATTATGAAATTTATAAAGCCAAACCTGCTAAGCTTTATGTGGCACAATTATTTTATATTATGTAAAGTTTAATTCAACCAAATTATTTCATTAATTACTTAAATTTTTAATTTCAAAACGATTTATGCTACATTGGTTATATATCATTGTTAAAAGTTATCTTTATCGCATAAAAATGTAATAAGCATTGATTTGTGTTGGGAAATGAATTTAATAAAGAGGATTTTGATTAGATCCCAAAACCCCTGAGTATGACATGTTCAGGATAATCTTGATAGATGAGTCAGGATTCAGTTTTAGAGTGTTCAGGATGATATCTGCACCATGTATAGTCAGCAGATATAGAACAGGCTCAGAGAAACCTGAAGACTCAGAGAAACCTGAAAGCTCAGAGAAACCTGAAGACTCAGAGAATCTGAAAGCTCAGAGAATACTGAAGGCACAGTAATTACTGAAGACTCAGTAATGTACTGAATGCTCAGTATATCCTGAATGTTCCAAGGCACTGAAGCTGAGGAATATAGCCGTTGGAATCCAGCTGACGTGGACCAATGAGAGGAAGACAACCAGCCTGAAAAAGCTGCAGAACTTACAAAGAATAGTATGGATTTGAATGAGATTCTCTCCAACGGTAACATTCAAATCCACACTATAAATACAAGATCTTCCATCAAATTAAGTGTGGAGATTATGCACAAAATGCTACAGAGCCAAGAGCGTTATAGTCAAAGCATTCCCACCCTAGAACACAAGTCTGTAAATATACAAATATATTCAAAGAGTGTTCTAGAACCCAACCTAAGCAACCCACGATGTATCATAAGCTTAGAGAGATTTTCCCAACCTTAGCATTGAGGCTAAACCATTGTAAGGGAAAATCTCACCATAGTTGGAGACAACACCAAACCCAAACCCATTCTCGAAAGAGATAAGTAGTGGTGAAGAGAGGTAGTTGTTAGGCAATCCCGAGTGAGGGTGATAAGTCTCGTAGGAGTGTGAACTCGTTAAACATCTAAGAGGCGAGCCCGAGAGGGTGATAAGTCCAGTTTGAGTTAGTAAACTACGGAGGTAGTCAGAAAGCTCAAGGTCGGGTTGAGTAAGTAAACTACGTGGAGTAGTTAGAAAACTCAGGGCCGAGTTGAGTAAGTAAACTACGTGAGGTAGTCAGAAAGCTCAGGAAGTGTTTGAAGGAATTTCCCTAGGAACAGGGAGAGTGGATGTAGGAGCTTGAGTCTCCGAACCACTATACATTGTTGTGTTCTTTACTGCTTTACGTTCTTATCTTGTCATATGCACTCGATTATAAGCAAGACACAACACATGAGCTTAAAAGGTGAAAAATCTGGAATCACCATTCCTTCACCCCTGTTTTTATATGCACCGCAATGAAATGTTTTGCTTCCGCACGCGCAAAATGGGTTTTTCCCACCGGGACCATCAATTTGTCATTGCTTCAAATTTTCTTCCATCTCCTTATATTTGAAGAAATTATATATTTAATAATTTTAATTTGTAAAACTAAAAGAGTCTAATTTTTTGGATAATCTCAACAATGAAATTAAGTATATTAATAAATGAATTTATTCTATTAATGAATAAGATAATTATATTATAATTTTTTTACTAAATTGTATAAGAGCCCAATGATATTTGATACATTTAACAGTTTAAGAGTAAGCAGTATCATTTTTTATTTAAAGTTACTTAGTTTTTTTTATTCAGAAATATGTACCGCACGTTGAATTGCTAAAAAATATATTTATCTTATAAAAATGTATTAAACATTGATTTATAATTGCGTCAACTTTTCTTCTATTTTATATATTTGAAGAATCATATACTCCCTCTATCCACAATGAAATTTTAATATATTAAAAAGTTTAAATTAATTCTAAACTCTACATCATTATTTAAATAGTTGATGAACTTATAACCTATTTATCCCATATCAGTTATATATCATAGCTAAAAATTACTTTTATCATATAAAAATGTATTAGAAATTTTATTTTATTTTATTTTTAAAAAACAAAATTTATTAAAGGAGCATTAGGAATGCCCCCCAAAGTCCAGATTACAACTGAATATAAGAGAAGCAACCCACCCGCGATGTCATACTAGCTAATACATGGGATGGAGGAATTTGATTTAAGGAGGGATTTGAAATGAATTGATTTATGAATTCATGGATTTCAAATTACTTGTTTGGTTTCATAGTGTCCATTGATTTAAGAATCGGGAGAATTACTCTTAGGTACCATTTTTTAAGTGGTATTACTCTAAAGTGCAGTTTTTTAAATTGACATTTTTCTGCACCCCCATTTTTAATAATTTTATATTTTAAAAATGTAAATTGTAAATTCTAAGGTTTGAATTTTACTTACCTTTTTTAATTGTATGTCCTTTTATTGAATTGATTTTTTTTAGCCCAATTTTTTTTAATTATCTATTTTATTTAAAAAAAAATCGAGAACAAAAAATTCAAATTTCAAAAAAATTACATATATCGAACTATTCTCTTTTTAAAAAAAATTCTGCACACCCATAAAAAATTTTGCACACCTCAATTTTTTTTTTAATCATCAGTCATTTTATTTAAAAATTCTGCACACCCATTAAAAAAATTCTACACACCCGTAAAAAATCTGCACACCCATAAAATAATCTACACACCCCAAATTATTTTTTTTATCATCTGTCCTTTTATTCAAAATTCTTCACACCCGCAAAAGAAATCTACACACCCACAAAAAATTATGTTCGCCCATAATAAAAATTGCAATTGCACACCCATAAAAATCTGAAAAGAATTACATCAATAAAATTTTTAAAAATCAAATCTAAATATTACATCAACAAAAGAAGATTAATACAACCAATAACTCCACAATTATTCAACACATAATATTCACGGACAAGTTTCAAAGAATTTTAGGCACCGCAAAATATATCCACACGACAAGGACAAAAGTCTTTTATACATTTCCCTTTCGCTTGCATGCCACTCTGCTTCTTAAATCTTTAGCGAACACTTTCAATTCCTATTCACTACAATTCTGTACACACTACTTCTTTCCAGTAAATCTATGAGATTATACTTTGGATTAGATACAATTGTACCAAACCAAACAATTTCCATCGGCAAAACTTTGATTTCTAGTAATAAAGATTTTGAGATGGGGTTTTTCCCAAAATATATATATGGGGATATGACACAAAAACACCCCATATGATGTTGTAATTTGGATTGCAAATAGAAATAATCTCATCTCCAACTCAAAAGGTTCATCAGAGAGCTACATATGTCACTCCACACTCGAGCGCCCACCATCGTAGTTGTTTGATTTACATCACACGGCGGCGCTGCGTTTGGGGATAGATCTTCCGCCGCCGCTAGCCGCTCAACCTCCCCAAACAACCCCCGACGCGCCGCTGCGCTCAGATCCTTCGAAAACGCCGGCCATAAAACTCATATCATGACCAACGCCGCCGCAACCCCAGATCCGTCGGCATATTGTCGATCCGCCACTTGCTCACGCGGTGGGCGACGATGGCAGTGGCAGCGTGTGTTTTCGGGGGTGGGTTTTGTCTCCTTGATTGTTGCGGCCGTATAGATTTTGAGAGAGGCTTTTTCCTTCTTTTTTTTGGGGATCATTGATAGAATTTCAGAAATGAGGAAAAGGAAGTGGGTATGAGGGATTTATTTGGGCGACCGGGTGAGGGTTTGTGGATAGTGGGTGGGGTAAAGTTTGAAACTTTTGCACCTTTAGTAAGAGCAAAAAGGTATGGCAACTTAGAGTAGGAGGTGTGAAAAATGATATTTATGAGTAATTTTCCTTTAAGAATCACCGTTTGGCAAAATTAGTTCAAAATTAAAATTTTTATTTATTTTTTAATAAATAATAAAGTTATAATTTCTCTCCCCTCTCCCTCTTACATCTCTCTAAAAAATATTTAAAAAAATATTCTCTTTTTTTAAAAGTATATTTTTTTGGAAAAATTACTTAGAAGTATCATTTTCTATAACTTTTAGGTGCTATCATCTTTTGCTAGTACTCTAAAGTGCAAAACTAGATAATTATACCCTTTATACTCTCAGTCGGCTAACCTCACCACCCAAACAAATCTTTCAAATATCTTTAGAAATCGTTGAAATTTTTGAATATTTTTCTTTTCTAGTACATCTAATCTAATATTATACGTAATTTTCTATTTAAATTTATGAACTAATGAAATTATAGATATATAAAATAAAATTAGATGGGAGCGTGAATAGGGTGGGGTAAGGATACATAAAACAAATATATGGTTTGAAGAAAAAAAAAGATATATTGTCGTGCATATATATAAGGAATAAATGACTTATATAAAATCATATTACATCTTTTATAAATAAATATGGTAAAAATAAAAATAAATATAATTATATTATACTAGTATTTGAACTCGTGCGATGCACGCTTATAATGTATTAATCTCTCAAAAAATTTAAAGTTAATATAAAATGAAAATACTTGTTGTTGTTGAAAAATTCAAATAAAAGTTTAGGTTTGTAGGGAAAAGAGATAGGAGAAATAAATTTGTATTCAACTAATCTTTCTCAATCTTGACTTTGATCAATGTATTTTTTTTTTAAATTAGAAACTTTCTATATCATTGTTGAAATTAGAGACAAATTTTTCTTTCGCACAAATAATGCTTGAGTTGGTATGCTGTGAAACTTATTCACCGTGAAACTAATTTTTTTTTTTTACAGACATACTCTTTAGTAATATAAGTCACACCCTTTAGTAATATTAGTCACACCCTTCAGTTATCATTACGACACCCTTTGCTATAATATAAGTCACACCCTTCACTTTTATGAGCAATACTCTTTATAGTAAAAGTCACACCCTTTACAGTAAAAAGTCACACTCTTTAGTAATATAAGTCACACTCTTTGACCAGTTTCACCGTGAAACTTGTTCACACTATACTTTGTCATAATGCTTATAAAATTTAAATTTATGAAACTTAGAATTTAACATATAAGGTTGAGATTAGTGTTTTCATAACCGAACCGGTGATCAAACCGGACTAAGCACCGATTGACGGTTCAATCGGTCGGACCGGCGGTCCAACCGTTTAAATGGTTTTACCCATATATTTTTTCAATATTTTATTCTTATATTAAAAGTAGTAAAATAAATTAAATTTAAATTAACTTGCTGCCATTTTTCATTTCACGAACTACACTACATACATATTTTTGGGGACCACATGTCAGTTGTCACAATACAAATATAAAATAATTATGAATTAAGAAACAAAATGATAGATAAATGGGCTAAAACATAATTGAATCAAATTAAACAGCAAAGATAATTATAGGTGTATGGCTAAAATCTCTCTCTCTTTAATTAAGAGCAGTCGATGCTCCTTGGGATGGCTACCATCTTACATATTTTTTTCCCAATACAACCTCACACTATTTTCATCTTTTAGAAAGTGTATTCATCCTTCCAATATCACTTTCTCCCTCACCATACCATCTGTTGGTTCATCTTCTCCACCAATTTTTTCAAATTCCAACACAAAAATCTCAATTCCTGAATCACAGTCGAGCCATGTCCTTATATTGAAATTGAAGAAAACAATTTGTTGGATAAAAAGTCAGAATGAAGCATACCTGTTTGAAGACGCGGACGATAAGGGTGGGGATGCGGCCGACGACGGCGACGTCGTAGGGTGGATGTATAGAAGAGTGGTTTCTCTTAACCTACGCTATTTTTGTTCTGATTTTTGGCGAAAGGTGAAATAAAAAGTAAATTAGAAAAAACCGGTTCCCGGCGGTTCCACGGTTCGCCGGTTATCCAGTTTTTTCCGGTTTCCGGATGTTTGATCCGGGCTAACCGTAAAAGCGGTTATTTGGGTTGATTGGACTGGGTTCCTGGCCGGTTCCCGGTTGAACCGGCCGGTCCGGTCCAGTTCTGACAACACTGGTTGAGATTCTTTATTTTTTTTTTAAAAAATATTTAAATGTAGGGTTGAGATTAAATTTAAAATGAAATATTCTACATGTTTTTTTCAAAAAAATAAATCCTAATCCATTATAACTTTTTAATATTTATTCGATGCATATCTATTTAAAGGATTTTTCTCATATTCCATAGATTTGTTCTCAATTTAACATTAATTTTTGTGAAACCTAAAATAATTTTTATATAGAAAGTTTCCCAAAATAATATAGGAAGTCCATATATTTTTTTAGGGACAATAGTATGTATGATATATTTAACCAATTTTTAATTGGGTAAAAAGTTCGAATTATGTATATTTTTTATTGGAGAGTTTCCCAACATAATATGTAGGAATTGATTTGCATGAACCTTATAGAAAAATAATAATAAATTTGGAAGAAATCTAATGTAAGATTTTTTTATAAATCAATAGATTTATCATGATTTGTATATATTTTTTATATGGAGAGTTTCCCATCATTATTATTTCAAAGATTTTTCTCAATTCATTATTATTTGTTAATTGTTTTTTCAAATATTCGTTTTCCAATTTAGCAATTATTTTTTAATGAAAAATCCAATGTTTTTTTAATTTTGGGCCGATTTCTGCTAGATTTGATCATGATTTGTGTATATTTTTTATATGTGTATATCATTATTATTTATTGATATTTATTTTAAAGATTTCTCTCAATCCATTATTATTTCTTAATATTTTTTTCAAATATTCTCAAAAAAAATTCTCAATCTATTACTATTTGTAAATATTTTTTTCAAATATTCATTTCCCAATTTAGCAATTATTTTTGGCAGAAAAATCCAATGGTTTTCAGTAATTGAACCCATGCGATACACGGTTATATTTTCATAATTAATTAATATTAAATTTTTATAAGTATTTGTATTAAGGAGTTTTGTCATTCCGGAGATATAATATTATTGTTATTTTTATTGACGCGATGTTTCCAAAAAAATTATGATAAAAAAATCACTCGTGGGTGATCTGACTCTCGTAGTCCGAAGAACAGAATGACATGGAAGAATGTAATAGTGATTTTATAGGAGAAAAAAGGAACCACACAATCAATGTCCAAAACATAAAAAACTAAGAAATTCTGAATTAAAAAAAAAAGTATGGGGCATTCAATTTCGAATTTTTTGTAAACATTACATTCGATAATCTTCATGCGATTTAACACAGGAATTTGACATTTTTCATCAATTATAACATAAGTACGGAGATTAAGAATCTTGTATGGAAATAAATATCAAGAAAACAATATAGTATACCTTAAATAAAATAGTTCTGCAATATTAGTGAGTATTACCTGAAAAAGAAACCATTAAACCAACAGAAATTGTGTAGCAAATAAATAAATCAACATGAACTATAAGATCTGCAGTTTTAGTAAGTATTACTTGTAAAATAAACCATAAAACCAACATAAAATTTTGTAGCAATTAAATAAATCAACTTGATATCTTACCAAGCTAGGATGCATGGGTACTCAAAATTTTTGAATAATGCAGTGTCGGATACTTCGTGGGTACTTGGGTATGCGGATACGGGTGGGATACGCACCCGATACGCCATGTGGCGTGTCCCAATTAAAAATATTAATAATAATTTTGGGTACCTTGTCGGGCACGGCTGATCGGCGTGTTGGACACGAATAGGGTACACGTGAGGTCAAATTTGTACAATTTATTTTATTTTTTGCCTTGAGATAAATTTATTTTATATTAAATTAACCCAAATTAGCCCACAAACAGTAAAAAAATATTGACTCTCTATTACTCACACGGTCACACCACTGTCAAACTGTTAGTTGTTCACATATTTTTTACAATGTTCATCTCAGTTTGATTTTATATTTATTTAGGTGTTAAAAATTGCATAGGTTACAAAGACATATTTTTTTTTTAAAAAAAATTGTGAAAATATTTATATATACAATAAAAATATAAATAATTTAAAAAATTATAATCGTACCCAAGCCGTATCTTACCCAATTATTTTAAAAAATTAGTGTCCCAGTACCCGCACCGTATCATACCCGTATTGTCGTACCCGTATCCGTGCAAATACCATGTCATTAGATGTAAAATAAGAATCTGCAAAACATAAATTTTCAAAGCAACAAAAATATAAAAAATGTTGAATGAAATATAGATAAAAAAAATCATATCAAAAAATCATATAAGTATATTTTAAATAAAATAGATCTGTCAGTTTTAGTAAGTATTACTTGCAACAGAAATCAATAAACCAACACAAATTGTGTAGTGAATAAATCAATATGAACTATAAGATTGATATATAGTGAAGAATTATCTCACCAAATAATTAGATACAAAATAAAAACATACAATTAAAGTAAAAATCCTGAAAAATAAAAAATCGAGCATAAAAAACAAAACAAAAAATCGAACATAAAAAAGGATAAAAGTTATCCTGTGAATAAGAAGAAGAAAGAGACACAAGAAAGGTACGACAAAAAATTGAGAATTGTGAAATAAAAAGTAGACAAAAGAAGAGAATGAAATAATGTTATAAAATTGAAATTTATGTAACCTTAAATTTAACAAATAGGGTTGAGATTTATTTTTTTTAAATCTTTAAATGTAATGTTGAGATTAAAGTTAAAATGAAATATTTTACATATATTTTTCAAAAACTTTCCTCAATCCATTATAATTTATTAATATTTATTCTAAATTTAGGTGGATAATTCATTATCTAAAGTCGTAGTTTGATCACTTAGAAGATTCGAATCTTCAATCTCAATTTTTTTGATCGGTCGAATCTTCAATCTCAATATTCTTATTGCATTGTCCAATAATTATCTACGACAAATAAACAAAATTGAAATAATAGATTAACATTAAAATTAAATTAATTATTGATACATGATCTAGAAAATACAATAATTAAAAAATTAATTAATGATATAACGATTATTAAATTAAAATATATAAAATTTTATGTATATTTTTTTAAAAGATTTTCTCAATCTGTTGTAACTCGATATACATATAGATTGATACTTATTTCAAATAATTATCTCAATCCATTATTATATATTAATATTTTTTTTTTAAATTCTCAAAGATTTTTCTCAATCTATTATTATTTGTTAATATTTTTTTCAAATATTCATTTCCCAATTTAGCAATTATTTTTTAGCAGGAAAATCCAATGGTTTTCAAATTTGGGACGGTTTCTGCTTTTATATATATATATATATATATATATATATATATATATATATATATATAAATTTATAAATAAATATGACAAAAATAAAAATCTTTACTTTAATTAGATAGATTAAAAACTTAACTTAAATAACTTTTAATGGGAGTGCCCCATTTTAAAACGAAATAATCTGATTGAACTGAACTTTGCGCAAACTGGCTTGGTTTTGCCACATATGCTGAATCATAATGTTCCAAATATTAAAATTCTAATTTGATGAATTTGTTAATTTAATTTTGTGTTGTATATTTAATCGGATGCGATTCTTCTAATTTGATAAATGATCAGTTGTGATCTCAAATCTTCGATTAGTTTATCATATTGTTTGTTTTTAATAAGCTGCTTGAAGTATTACAATTGTTCAGTAGTCTAATAATAAGAGTCCACTAAATTAAAAAAAGTCAAAGCCACAAATTTGTTCTTTCCTGTATGTTAATATTTATATTTTTCGTCCCTCTTTATTCTTCTATTGGTTTGAGTTGTTTTCATGTATTAAAAATATGAAAACAAGACTAAAAAACTTGAATAGCATATCAATCCAATTATTTAGAATAAAATTGGATATAACTATATTGACCGAGTAACAAATTAACAAATACGAAGTACAAAATTTATCATATATTTAAACTTATCTGAGGAAGCACGCATCTGCCCTAAATTCTATGATATTAGTTATCCATAGTTTAGAGATGAGTCATGTTGTTTAGATTTTTTCACTATTAATTTAATTAGTTTCTAGATATAGAACATGATATATATTTTCTTAATAAGAAGATAAAAGAAGAGAATGAAATAATGCTTATAAAATTGAAATTTATGGAACCTAGAATTTAACGTTTTGTTTTCGATATTACAATAGTTGAAATTTTGATTTATACCGATTTTTTTTTAATTTTTTTTTAATTTGTAACAACAACTCTTTGTTATTTGTAGAGTTGTTTCAAGTGAGTTATCAAAATGTCTACAAACTTTTCTCTAATCAAAGAAATTGATTCTAAGAAAACGGGATGGTGTATGATGTTGTGTTGTGTTCGTGCATATGAAACGAGTGTGTTTCGAGATTTCCACTACTTAACGAATCAATTTAATTTAAAATTGTGAATTAAATATGAATTCGCTAAAACATTATTCTTAAAGAGTTTTTCGAAAACCATATTACTCATTATTAAAATAATTGTTCAATTACAACCGTGCATCGCACGTGTTCAATTACTAGTATACCAAATTTAGAAACCGTTGGATTTTCCCGCCAAAAAATATTGTTAAATTGGGAGACGAATCTTTGGAAAAAATATTAAGTTTGGGAGATACAAAAGGTGTTGGAAAAATCGGGGTTCCCGGATCTATTCGAGGTGATTATTTAAATACATATTTAAATTAAACAGTTAATTACTAACATGAATTAATCCTAAATCAATTCAACATAATAATAAACAACATGCGTACACATAATTCACGTAAATCCTAAACATGCGGAACTAGAAGTTACGGAATTACTAACCTCTTGAAGAATCAAACGGATGAATCAACCCAAGAGCCTTCCCATATATATCCCCAAAGTCCATGAACGCTATCCGGTGGGAAGATTTCAACGAACGATTTTAATGGGAGAGAAATTAAATATTTTGCTACCACCTTTGTGAATTTCTAATATTTCCAACACATGGAATTGTACTTGGGAATGAAGAGTTCATCCCCTATAAATAGGGAGGAGGGGGGCGAAATTTAGGGCTAGGAAAATAAGGAAGAAAATCTTTTCTTGATCTCCAAGAAATCTTTAATATATCTCCTATATTCTTTTCTCCTTAATTAAATTTTCCATAAAAATCTTTTTCCCCTCTTCTACCCAATATTTTCGAAATCTACACTATAGAAGGAGTCAAGATTTGACTTCTTGAATTTATGGGATAATTATGTATTCCTACAATAATTATCTATTTTCATAAAATATCTACAAGAAAATCAAGACAATCTTTTCTTCCTTTAATAGACAAGATTTTCGAAAATTACACTTGGAAATATAGCAAGAATATTTTCTTCTCTCTCTCATTAATTGGACTTTATTTTGGGCTATTTGGGGGGCCTTTAGGAGAATTAAGATTGGACCTCCAATGGACTATGAAGCTATAATATTTTGGGCCAAATATTATGCAAGTCCATTAATATTAATTTACTCTACTATAAAATTAATATTGAACTATCCATCTTAACTCATATTACGATTTCACATATAACATGGCTCCCGGTCATTATTTCCAGTGTTTAAGATTATCTTAGTCCATTAACTAATTAAGCCACTGAACAAGCTTTATATTAATTAATATATTTATCCTTGGAGTAAAGACAGTTCAACATTATTATCCATGCCGGAAATAAATTTCCACTTGCAAGATTTGGCATGATAAAGGATATGAGCACACCAAGGGGACAAATCAAGCAAGACGTACTTGCACTCGATTCTCCGTTTTAAATGTCAGTAATCGTCATGTAATTAATAATATTGCCCAAGATATAAGGTATCGAATCGCGTTGACTCTCTTCCCATCATAAGTCAAAGCAATAGTTATTAATTTCACACGATCCTATTTAAGGGACAGAGATTAAGAAACAACGCACCACTGAGGTCTAATTCTTGTATATTCAGTACCGAAGAATTTGTCCTCCTGTAGGTCCTCATTCAGCGCACCTAAATGCGCTAGTATGATCCCTTGGTCAAGACAGGCCAATCTGGGTCTCACACTTCAACCGTTCATGATGGTTCGTTCATTTCCATCTGGGTTGTGAATTTGTACTTAATTACGAGGGCTGTTAATTTGATCTTCAGTGATCGGGTATCACCAAATTAACTACAACGTAATACGTAATGTCTTATTGAATGGGTTTGCAATAAACATATATAACATTCATTCATATTTAATGCAACAGTGATTAAATAATTTATTTCAGTAAATAAATAAGAAACTTCAGTTTGGTTATACAAAGTAATAGCATACTTTTCAGTATAACCCCAACAAAAGGTATGTCAAAGATAACAGGTACAGGAACAGGAACAACTCTGATGGAGGGGACAAGTCTACTGAGAAGAAGAAGGACTACAAAGCTGAAGGATCTTCATCTAGAAAGAAGGACTCAAAATTCAAGGAAGAGAGTGATCAGGATGATGATACCAACAGATGCTACAATTGCAAGAAGAAATGTCACTTTCAGTATGACTGCCCTGAGTTGAGCTCCAAGGAAAGAAAGGAGAGGCAAGCCAAAAGAGACAAGAAGTACTCAAGCAAGAAGGCTATGGTTGCTGAGGAAGAACATACTGAAGAAGGATCTAGCTCTTCAGAAGAAATGTTTTCAGATAGTGATAGTGATGATGTCTGCCTTGTTGCTATTGAGGAGGTAAATTCTTCTATCTCTGTTGCTGCTCCTACACAAGCACCTGAGTTATCAAGTTCTTCTGTAACCAGTAATTTTGACATAATGGGTTCTTTTGAGAATCTGATGAAGGACTATTCTGTGTTACAAGTTCTTCTGTAACCAGTAATTTTGACCTAATGGGTTCTTCATGTCATCTATCTCTTTTTGTGTCTTTAGACACATCTCTTTGGACAGATGGATTCCATGTCTGTAGGGCACAAAGCCTTTCTTGGAATCTTGCATGCTGAAACGCTTCAAAACAGTATCTATGTATGAGGCTTGCGAAAGCCCGATCATTCTTTTCCTGCGATCTCGAGTGATCTTGATCCCTAGGATGTGATCGGCTTCCTCTAAATCCTTCATATCGAACTGTTTTGACAGCCATGCCCTTATGTCTGATAACACCTTTACATCGTTTCTGATGAGCAGAATGTCGTCCACGTATAGTACCAAAAATACCAATGCAGTTCAGTCACGCTTTTTATAAACACAACTTTCAAATTCGTTTTGATCGAAACCGTAGGATTTTATAACTTGATCAAAACACTGATTCCAAGCACGGGATGCTTGCTTCAGCCCATAAATGGACTTCTTAAGCTTGCAAACCAGATGCTCTTGGCCTTTTTTCAATGAAGCATTCGGGTTGTTGCATATAGATTTCTTCGTCAAGATTTCCATTGAGGAAAGCTGTCTTGACGTCCATTTGCCAGATCTCAAAATCTTGATGTGCAGCAATCGACAAGAGAATGCGGATGGACTTGAGCATGGCTACGGGCGAAAAGGTTTCCTCATAATCGATCCCTTCTTTCTGAGTGTACCCTTTTGCCACTAGTCTTACTTTGAAGGTTTCAACCCTTTCATCCGGTCCCCTTTTTCTCTTGTATACCCACTTGCATCCGATGGATTTTACCCCATCAAGTGGTTCGACTAGCTCCCACACCTTGTTGTGATCCATTGAACCCATCTCGGCTTCCATTGCTGTTTGCCAGGATTGAGCATCTTTATCTCCGATCGCCTCGTTGTAGGACCATGGATCTGACTCTTCTGCGGAGATCAAGTCCGAAGACTCTCCGATCCCTAAGAATCTCTCAGATTATCTGATAACCCTCTCACTACGACGAGGTTCCGCTTGTGTAGGCGTGACGTTTGGTATATCATTTTGTACAGTTGGCAATGGAGTTGGCCCCCTAAGTTCTTCTAAGGTAATTTCACTTCTAGGCTTTTCATTTGCTCATATAATCTTCTTCCAAAAATCTAAAGTGGGTCTTTTTTTTTCAGATTTTAAAGATCACCACCGTTTGATCTTCGGGACCATAGAACATGCATCCTTTAGTTCCTTCGGGGTACCCTATGAACATCCTTAATTCTGAACTTGCATCCAATTTATCGGATTCCTTGTCTAGCACGTATGTCGGACACCCCGTTCCAAATATTAAAATTCTAATTTGATCCCCGATGTGTCCGTAAAACCGGGCTTCTAATTTGATAAATCCACAATTCTCTTGGGGTTTTAGGTACCGATTTGGATGGCACTAGGTTCGAAATATAAGTTGTTGTTTCTAATCGTAACCCCTTGAATAGAATCGATTTTTAGGTAAATCTGCATAACTCATCATTGACCTTACCATTTCTAAAAAGCGTTCTATTCCTTCGCTCGCAACCCCTTTTTGTTGAGGGTTATAAAATTGTTTACCTAGATCAATTGGGATCTGAATCCCCACTTCCGATAGGTAGTTGATTTCATCAACTTTGAGGTATTCGCCTCCACGATCGAATCAAAGATCGTAGAAAACTTGATACTTTTTCCTTTATAATTCTCTTAATTGAGCCTTAAATTCTTTGAATTTATCAAAGGTCTCGATTTATGCTTCATTAGGAAAATGTATTTGTAGCGTTAGTAATCATCGATAAAAAAGTAACGAAAATACTAAGTAGCCACCTCTAGCTTTGATTTGCATTGAACCACACACATAAATGTGAACGATTTCTAACACTTCTTTAGCTCTAAGCCCTTGGCTCCAAATGCCCTCTTGGTCATTTTACCTTCCAAAAGACGATTCGCCTTAGTCGGAAATGGTTCAATTTGGAGAGACCCCAAAGAACCATCTTTCACCAACCTTTGAATCTTTTTTCGGGTTAATATGACCTAATCTTAGGTGCCAAAAAGTGTCTCGTTCACGTTAATTTCGAATAATTTTTTTCGTTTACAAAAATAGTAGATGTGTTATAGGATGCATTTTGTGAGTGATGTGCAATCATTAATAATATAGAGATTGTTCTTTAAAGTTCCACGACAGATAATCACATCGTTACGAAAAATAGTAACATCTTTATTAAAACGAACAGAATATCCATCGATAAAGAGTTTAGAAATAGAAATAAGGTTTTTCCAAAAAAATAGGAACATAAAGAACATCTCTTAAAATTAACGTCTTCTCTTCAAAAGACAGGTGCACTTCTCCCACTGCTTTAGCTGCCACTCTCGTAGCATCGCCTAGCGTGATGAGGATTTCACTCCCACTAAGTTGTCGTGAAGCAAACATGATCAGTGGATTCCGTATCAACTACCCACGAATGAGAAGTGTACGATGTCAAACAGGTTTCAACAACTAGTGTGTGAGAATTACCTTTCTTTCCATTCCTTTTTGGGATCGGAACAGGCCAACCTCCATTGTCCTTTACCGCAGTTGAAGCACTTGCCCTCTAGATTTCATTGACACTTCCAGCATCCCTCATCTTACCATTGTCCTTGGCAACAGTTGAGTTTGATTTCTTATGGCTTTTGGTCCTCTTCTTCTTCTTGCCTTCCCTTGACCTAGAAGATGAAGATGGACCACTTCTTTATCAAGGCTTGAGTTTTGTGCCCCCATCAACGTCTCTCGCCCACGCGACCAAAGCTTACAACAAATTTTGATCGTCGATTAAGCGAAGCCAAAGTGCTCAAAAACTTTTGGGCAGAGAGTGGAGTAACAAATTGATCTGGGTCCTAGATCATAATCTGCACCCAGATCCTCAAGTTTGTTCAGATGGGCCATTAATTTGAGGACGTAATCCATTACGGGGTTGTCCTCCACCATTTTCAATGACAACATCTCTCGCATGGTGATCTGACGAGCCCCGCACTTTCGACTCGTCAGTTGGCTCATCTAAATTTTTGGTATGTCAAGAATCCACTTGTGCTCTTGTGCAGTTAGGACAATTATAATTTTTCATTTCCAATCAACAAATTTTTCTCCGATGAGTTGGTTTTCTTTCAGTATATTGAAAAGTGGATTAAAAGGTTACGACATACTGAATGAAAATAAACATACATCTTGTGTCAATGTCCGGATCAACACAAAATTAAATCACATATCACATGATTCATATTAAAATCTCAAAAAAATATGAACATGCATCAACCAACATCTCAAAACAGATTTAAATGAGCCTCGTGGGAGGGGTCATCATTTAAATCACATTCAAGCAGGTTACAAACAAGAACAGTTACAAACCTTTAAATTAAAAAAATTAATAATTAAACCCCACTTGACCAATATAAAATTGACGGGGACTTGGAGAAGTATATAAATATCAAATTTATACCTAAGTAATAACCATGATTAAATACATAATTATTACTTAAAATTTGATCGAGCCTCGTGGGAGGGTCATAAATAACATCTCTTAAAATTAACCACTAATAATAATTCACAATCATCCTTTTGGGAATTTATTCATGTGAAAGCTATCTTTTGACCGTCCCGTAGGGGAATTTCTCCAAAAGATTTCACAAATAAATAAATCATGGAGGTCAAAATTAATTTGTGTCAAAACAAATTAATTATTAAACATACTTAGTAATTTTTGAATTTGAGATTTTTCGTTGGGCAATTCTCATGCAAACATATTTAAATAAATTAAATAAAGCACAAGAAAATACAAATAAAATCCACTTGAAATAAATCAAGCAAAAAAATAAACACATTGGGCACAAATTACCCAACTGTCATGGTTTAATTTTCTTTGGCTTGATCTTGAAGAAATGTCGTCTTGAATTTCTCCCACTCATTCATCTCGAAAAGAACTCCGTCTTGAGACGTCACACCAACCTTTAAATTAAAAAAAAAAAAATTAATAATTTATCTCACGGCCAGGAATCTTTGAGCGTTATACGCCATAATTATTTGAAGCGGCGCGCGCCCGCGCCACAACAATCGTCTCGTCGTCGCTCGTCTCTTCTCTCTAAATAAATCGGCGACCTCAAAATTAATTTGGTGGTGGTCATACTTAGTAATTTTTTGAATTTGAGGCGTCGTCGTCGTCCATCCATATCGCTTACCTCGCCCCAAAATAACGCCGCCCATCCGCTGCGCCGCTCCATTCGACCCAGAAATCGCCATGCTCCATCGACCCTCGACCCTCACGCTCGGCCCTCGACCTGCCCCCGTCCACGCTTTTTGCCGATGTCTCGCGTCGTTGTCGTTTCTCCTTACAGCACATTTAATGACGCCGCCTTGTGGCTGCGTCGGTTCGAATCCGTCTTTAACTCGTCTCCGTCTCTCGTCTCCGATCAGGTTACAATTTATTTAATGAAAAATAAATACCATAAATCTAGACTAGTCTATTACATTGAACAAATCAAATAGCCTAATCTACTCGTGGATTTTCTCACGAGAAAAACAAATCCGAACGAGTCGAATTAAAAACCATTCATTCATACGCATGAAAATAAAACACATTAAATACCATGACAATTGGATACCTACAAAACAGATCTAGCAATTCTACTATCCAATTTCAATTTAATGTTCAACAATTTAAATAAAATTTTTAAAAAAATCAGAGCTCGAAACCAGAGCTCTGATACCAGTTGTTGGGAAAATCGGGGTGCCCGGATCTATTCGAGGTGATTATTTAAATATATATTTAAATTAAACAGTTAATTACTAACATTATTTAATCCTAAATCAATTCAACATAATAATAAACAACATGCGTACACATAATTCACGTAAATTCTAAACATGCGGAACTAGGAGTTACGGAATTACTAACCTCTTGAAGAATCAAACGGATGAATCAACCCAAGAGCCTTCCCAAATATATCCCCAAAGTCCACGAACGCTATCCGGTGGGAAGATTTCAACGAACGATTTTAATGGGAGAGAAATTAAATATTTTGCTACCACCTTTGTGGATTTCTAATATTTCCAACACATGGAATTGCACTTGGGAATGAAGAGCACATCCCCTATAAATAGGGAGGAGGGGGGGAAATTTAGGGCTAGGAAAATAAGGAAGAAAATCTTTTCTTGATCTCCAAGAAATCTTTAATATATCTCCTATACTCTTTTCTCCTTAATTAAATTTTCCATAAAAATCTCTTTCCCATCTTCTACCCAATATTTTCGAAATCTACACTATAGAAGGAGTCAAGATTTGACTTCTTGAATTTATGGGATAATTATGTATTCCTACAATAATTATCTCTTTCCATAAAATATCTACAAGAAAATCAAGACAATCTTTTTTTTCTTTAATAGACAAGATTTTCGAAAATTACACTTGGAAATATAGCAAGAATATTTTCTTCTCTCTCTCATTAATTAGACTTTATTTTGGGCTATTTGGGGGGCCTTTAGAAGAATTAAGATTGGACCTCCAATGGACTATGAAGCTAGAATATTTTGAGCCAAATATTATTCAAGTCCATTAATATTAATTTACTCCACTGTAAAATTAATATTGAACTATCCATATTAACCCATATTACGATTTCACATATAACATGGCTCCCGATCATTATTTTCCGCGTTTAAGATTATCTTAGTCTATTAATTAATTAAGCCACTGAACAAGCTTTATATTAATTAATATCTTTGTCCTTGGAGTAAAGACAGCTCAACATTATTATCCATGCAGGAAATAAATTTCCACTTGCAAGATTTGGCATGATAAAGGATATGAGCCCACCAAGGGGACAAATCAATCAAGACGTACTTGCACTCGATTCTCCGTTTTAAATGTCAGCAATCGTCATGTAATTAATAATATTGCCCAAGATATAAGGTATCGAATCGCATTGACTCTCTTCCCATCATAAGTCAAAGCAATAGTTATTAATTTCACACGATCCTATTTAAGGGACAGAGATTAAGAAACAACGCACCACTGAGGTCTAATTCTTGTATATTTGGTACCGAAGAATTTGTCCTCATGTAGGTCCTCATTCAGCGCACCTAAATGCGCTAGTATGATCCCTTGGTCAAGACAGGCCAATCTGGGTCTCACACTTCAACCGTTCATGATGGTTCATTCATTTCCATCTGGGTTGTGAATTTGTACTTAATTACGAGGGCTATTAATTTGATCTTCAGTGATCGGGTATCACCAAATTCACTACAACGTAATACGTACTGATGGTCCCGGTGGGAAAACTCATTTTGCGCGTGCGGAAGCAAACATTTCATGTGATGCATATAAAACAGGGGTGAGGGCAGAGTGATTCCAAATTTTTACGTTTTAAGCTCATGTGTGTTGTTTTGCTTATAATAGAATGCATATGACAAGTATGAACATAAAGCAGTAAAGAACACACGATTTTATAGTGGTTCGGAGTCCAACTCCTACATCCACTATTCCCTATCATCAGGGGCACCAACTTAACCAACTGGACTTAGTTTAACGTGTTAGTCCAACACCCAACAGATGTTTACCGAGTTCACACTCAAACGGGACTTATCACCCTCACGGGATTGCCTACCCTCCCTTTCGGGATTGCTAGATGTTTACCGAGTTCACACTCACCTACAAACTTAACCGACTCTTGGGTTTGGGTATAAGATTGTTTGGTTTCCAACTAGGTTGAGATTTTCCCTTACATTTGTTTAGCCTCGATGCTAAGGTTGGGAAAATCTCTCTAAGCTTAGGATATGGCATTTGTGCTTAGATCTAGGGTAGAACACTTTTGGATATGTATGTATTTCTTGCTCTGTGTTCTATGGTGGAGATGTTAGATGATTTGGCTCTGTAGCTTCAATGGTGTTTTTCACACACTTCTTCACATTTCCACTCCGAATAATGATGGAAGAACTTGTATTTATAGTGTGGATTTGAATGTTACCATTGGAAGGAGTCACATTCAAATCCATACTATTCTCAGAACTTTTTGCGCCTTTTCCAGTTTGGTTGTCTTCCTCTCATTGGTCCACGCGTCGGTTTGAATCTAACTTGCTATACTCTTCATGATTATCTGATCCTCAGCTTCTTCAAACTCATGCTTCCTTGGACTCAGGATTCTTGATTGGCAGACTTCTCTTGGCGGACCTTGTACGTCGGGCATCTTGACACTCGGTAACGAGTTCAGCTCTTCGATTTGGAGACATCTTGACCCTCAGTCCACTAGCTTTTCGAATAACCCGATCATCCGATAGCATTCGATTCTCGATGAACATGACTTGGATGACTTCTCTTCGATGACTTCTCACTTTGATCGATATCACGATTTACGGTTTTCGATATCGATTTCTTCTTTGTGCTTTGATCGATCAAATTTCACATGATCGGATCGATTAAGATGCTCATCGAGTCGACATATCGGTTTATGCGCATCAGTTAGTACATCGAGTTAGCATATTAGGTTAGCATATCGGTTTAGCACATCGATCTTAATCACGTCGATCTTGATCATCTGCTCATCTTCATATCGATCTCGATCACGTCGATCTTGATCGGTCTCATCTCTTCCTCTTCCGATCGCAACCTTCTTTTTACGATCTTACGGTTTTTTTACGATCGGCTTATGCGCTCTTCCGATCACCATATCACCGATTGTTCTTCCGATCATCGATCGGTTCTGCATTCGACGGTCATCCGATCTTCGATCACCGGCTTAGCTTTTCTTCTTTTTTACGATTTTGCCGCAAATTTCATCGATTTAACTTCGGAACTCATCTAACTCATCTCTCGATGGGTCTAAATCTGCGACCTCGTCGATCTCGATCATCTAAGTCTGATTTCGTGAGTTCCCCCTCAATTTGTTCTCTCGTTCCCCCTCAACTTGTTATCTGTAGATTAGCTTCAAAAATACAAGTTGATAATGTTTTGGCATAATTCATCAAAACTAAAATATCCCAACACGTACTGTCTTATTGAACGGGTTTGCAATAAACATATATAACATTCATTCATATTTAATGCAACAGTGATTAAATAATTTATTTCAGTAAATAAATAAGAAACTTCAGTTTGGTTATACAAAGTAAAAGCATACTTTTCAGTATAACCCCAACAAAAGGTATTGTTGGAGAATAAGTTGCACGGATCTATTCGGGATAAATATTTAAATACAAATTTAATTCTTATAATTATTACTAGCATGAATTAATCCTATATTAATTCAAATAATAATCCAACAACAAATCATGCATATAATCAATTCACGTAAATCATACGAATGCGGAAATTCTACGAGTTTACGTGAACATACCTCTTGGGACGGCAATGGTCTTGTTGATTAGACACACCAAAATAACTTCCCAAGTATTCCCTTAATCTAGGTCGTGAATGGCGTACTTTTAGTTACAAGGGACTGTTAATTTAATCTTATGTGATGTGGTATCACTAAATTAACTACAATGTAACGCGTACGATTTATTGAACAGTTATGCAGTAAATATATGTAACATTCGATGATATTTAAAGCATCAGTGATAAACAATTTATTTTAGTAAATAAGTCTGAAATTCAGTTTTGATTATACAAAGTAAAAGCATACTTTCCAGTATAATCCCAACAATCTCCCACTTATACTCAAAGTCGCTTTTTAAGTATACTACAACATGTCTCGTGTAGTTCTAATCGTGACATCTAATGTCACCTACAACCTAACCTAATAATTTCTCCCACTTATACTCAAAGCAGATTAGCAATGGTCTTGACACCCATTCCTTTCACATGTCTCTCGAATGTATTCAGGTAGACCCTTTGTGAATGTAGCTGCTCGGGTTTATTCTCGACGCTTATCTTTGCCACATCTATATCTCATCTCTTAACGATATCTCGTATAAGATGGTATTTCCTTTCAATGTGTTTCTTTGGGCTTTGTGGGCTCTTGGTTCCTTTGAATTTTACAATCGCTCCCCAAGATTGTCACAATAAACAATGATTCTGGCCGGGCAAATTCGAACTACATTCAAGTCCACTAGGAAGTTCTTGAGCCAAACCGCTTTTCATTTGCCTGCCATAGCGCACTACATATTTCGCTTCCATGGTAGAATCTGCGGACATTTAAGCTTGACGACTTCTCCATGTCACGGCTCCTCCTGCTTTGGGGAATGAGTTACCTGAGATCTGTTAGGGGTGAATATTTAAATACAAATTTAATTCTTTAATTATTACTAGCATGAATTAATCTTGTATTAATTCAAATAATAATTGCAACAACATATCATGCATATAAAAAGCCACGTAAAACTCAAGATGCGAAATCTCTGAGTTTACGTGAACGCACCTCTCGGGATGGCGTGAATTCGGTTGGACGGACTAACCAAAAGGACTTCCCAAGTATTCCCTTAGCCCTTGCTCAACTATCCGGTGGAAGGACACTTGTCGAACAATTAACAAAAGGAAAAAATAAACTTTGTTGCACCACCTTTGTGGATTTGCTAATTTTTCCAAAGACATGGAATTGTACTTGGGAATGAAACAATCATCCCCTATTTATGGGAGAGGAGTGGTCGAAATTTCTAGTAGAAAATCAATGTGGGAAAAGACTTTTCTTGATCACCAAGAAATCTTGAATATATCTCCTATATTCTTTTTCCCATAATTAAAATATTCCACAAAAATCCCACCTCCTCTAATTATGGATTTTTCGAAATTAATGATGCAAGATTCCAAGATTTGGATCTTCTTGAATTTATGAGATATTCTTGTATTTCAAGAAATACATATCTTCCATAATATCTTTTCAAGAAAATCAAGAAAATCTTTCTTGCCCATTATCTTCAAATTTTCGAAAATTCTATATAGATAACCAAGTGGGAGATTTCTTGAATTTAATGAGATAATCTTGTATTCCAAGAATACATATCTTCATTCCATAACAAAATTCAAAGAAAATGTTTCTCCTTACTATATCTATAATTTCGAAATATTTAGGAAAAATTAAGCAACAATACTTATTTTATTTTAATCACCTTTTCAGTTAATGAACTATATGTTGGGCTACTCAGGGGGCATTTAGGAGAATTAAGATTGGACCTTCTAATGGACCTTGAATATCTAATATTGAGCCACAATATAAATCAAGCCCATAAATATTAATTAATCCCACTACATAATTAATATTGCACTATCCATCTTAACCCATATTACAGTCAATATGGCTCCCTGTCATTATTTCCCGTGTTTAAGATTATCTAGCCCATTAATTAATTCAAGCCACTGAAATAGCTTTCCGTTAATTAATATCTTTTATCCTTGGTCAAGGAACGGTTCAACATTATTATCCATACCGGAAACTAATTCCACTTGCAAGATTTGGTATGATAAAACTTATGAACCTCCCAAGAGGGCAAATCGAACAAGCGTACTTGCACACGATTCTTCGTATTAAATCTAAGCAATCACATGTGACTAATAATATTGCCCAAGAAAAAAAGTATTGAATCTCTTTGATTCGCTACCCATGATAAGTCAAAGAAATAGTTACCAATCCCACGTGATCCTATTTTAGGAACGAAGATTAAGAAACAACAAACCACTGAGGTCTAATTCTTCCTTGTTCAGTTCTGAAGAATTTATCCTACTGTAGGTCCTATTCAGTGCATCAGTCATGCACTAGTGTAATCTCTTGGTCAAGACAAACCAATCTGAGTCTTACACCTCAACCTTTCGCGATGGGTTGTTCATTTCCATCTAGGTCGTGAATGGCGTACTTTTAGTTACATGGGACTGTTAATTTAATCTTCTGTGATCTGGTATCACTAAATTAACTACAATGTAACATGTACGAATTATTGAACAGTTATGCAGTAAATATATGTAACATTCAATCATATTTAAAGCATCAGTGATAAACAATTTATTTCAGTAAATAAGTCTGAAAATTCAGTTTCGATTATACAAAGTAAAAACATACTTTTCAGTATAATCCCAACACTCCCCCCATGCAAAACACACTACCAGAGGTAGATTTTCTGGAGTCTATGTCTGATTGGAAATCCGAGTCCGTGTAGCCGATGGGGATTGGACTATCTGACTGATAAATTAACATTCTATCCCGAGTTCTTTTTGGATACTTGAAATGTTTTTTAATCGCCATCAATGTTCTTTCCCCGGTTACTTTGATATCTTGCCACCATGCCAACGCAGCCAGCGATATTCGGTCTCGTACACAAACATTACATACATAAGGCTTCCGGCAGTAGAAGCATAAGGAATGCCTCTCATGTCATCTATCTCCTTTTTTTAACGTCTTAGGGCACATTTTCTTGGATAGATGGATTCCATGTCCGAAAGGTCTGAAAGCCTTTCTTGGAATCTGCATCTTTGAATCGTTTCAAGACGATTAATACATGTAAGAAGCTTGTAGGAATGCCTTTTCTTGCAATCTCGAGTGATCTTGATCCCAAGGATGTGTGCGGCTTCCCCTAAGTCCTTCATATCAAACTGTTTTGAAAGCCATGCCCTTACGTCTGATAACACCTTTACATCGTTCCCGATGATCAGAATGTTGTCTACGTATAGTACTAAGAATACCAATGCAGTTTCGACATGCTTTTTGCACACACAACTTTCGGACTCATTTGATCAAACCCATAAGACTTTATAACATGATCAAAACATTGGTTCCAAGCTCTGGATGCCCGTTTGAGTCCGTAAATGGACTTCATGAGCTTACAAACTAGGTGTTCTTGGCCTTTTTCAATGAAGCCTTGGGGTTGTTGCATATAGATCTCTTAATCAAGACTTCCGTTAAGGAAAGCTGTCTTGACATCCATATGCCAGATTTCAAAGTCGAGATGCGCAGTAATCGATAAGAGAATTCGGATGGACTTGAGCATGGCTACGGGCGAAAAAGTTTCCTCGTGATCGATCCCTTCTTTCTCGAGTATAACCTTTTTTGCCCACGAGTCTTGCCTTGAAGGTTTCCACCTTCCCGTCCGGTCCTCTTTTTCTCTTATACACCCACTTGCAAACAATGGGTTTGACCCCATTAAGTGGTTCGACTAGCTCCCACACTCTGTTATGATACATAGAACCCATTTCGGTTTTCATTGCTGTTTGCCAAGAATCTGCATCCTTGTCTTGGATTGCCTCGTCATATGTCCATGGGTCTCGATTAAATCTTGTCCGGGAATCAAGTCCGAGGACTCTCCTATTCCCATGAATCTCTCGGGCTGTTTCACAACCCTCCCACTACGACGAGGTTCCGGTTGTGCAAGTGTGTCGTTTGGTATGTCATCTTGTACAGTTGGCATTGAGGTTAGCCCCCTTAGCTCATTTAAGGTAATCTCACTTCTGGGTCTTCTTTCGTTCATATAGTCTTCTTCCAAAAATCTAAAGTGGGTGCTTATTACGACCTTTTGAATCTTGGGACCATAGAACATACACCCTTTTGTTCCCTCGGGGTATCCCACAAACAACCTTAATTCTGATCGAGGATCCAATTTACCGGCTTCCTTGTCCAACACGTAGGCCGGACACCCCCAAATCCTCATGTGTCTCAAACTAGGCTTGCGCCCGGTCCACAATTCTTTGGGAGTTTTGGGAACCGATTTGGATGGCACCAAGTTCAGAATGTAGGCTGCTGTTTCCAAGGCATGACCCCAGAACGACTTGGGAAGATCCGCATAACTCATCATAGATCTAACCATTTCCAAAAGAGTTATGTTTCTTCGCTCTGCAACCCCATTTTGTTGAGGAGTTCCGGGTGCAGTTAGCTGGGATGCAATCCCTTCATCAGATAAGTAGTTCAAAAACTCATCGCTGAGGTATTCGCCTCCACGATCGGATCGTAGAGACTTGATATGTTTTTCCCTATGATTCTCTGCTTGAGCCTTAAATTCTTTGAATTTCTCAAAGGTCTCAGATTTATGCTTCATAAGGAAAATATAACCATACCTTGAGTAGTCATCAATAAAAGTGACGAAATATTCATAACCTCCTCTTGCTTTGGTTGAAATTGGACCACATACATCTGTGTGAACGATTTCTAACACTTCTTTGGCTCTATTCCCCTTGGCTCCAAATGCCCTCTTGGTCATTTTATCCTCCAAACATGATTCGCAGGTTGGAATTGGTTCAACTTAGAGAAATTCCAGTGAACCGTCTTTCACCAACCTTTGGATCCTCTTTGGATTAATATGCCCCAATCTTAGATGTCATAGAAGTGTCTCGTTCACGTCTGATGAATGTTTTCTTTTCTCGGAAACAGTTGATGTGTTATAGGATGCATTTCGTGAGTGGTGTGCACAGTTAATTTTATAGAGATTATTCGACAATGTTCCATGACAGATAAATTTATCAAAAAAAGAGAAATGGTAACAACTTTATTAAAAGTAACCGAATATCCATCAAGAAAAAGTTTAGAAACTGAAATTAAATTCTTTCTAAAATTTGAAACGTAAAGAACATCTCTTAAAATTAAAACTCGCTCTTCAAAAGACAGTGCACTTCTCCCATCGCTTCACCGCCACTCTCGAAGCATCGCCCGGTGTGATGAGGATCTCACTCCCACTAAGTTGTCGGGTCCGCTTGAACCCCCAGAAAGTGAAACAAACATGATCGAGTGGATCCCAGATCCACCACCCATAAATGGGAGGCATCGCCGCTAAACAAGTTTCAACAACTAGTCGCGTGAGAATTACCTTTCTTTCCATTCCTTTTGGGTTTGGAACAGTGACCTCCAATGTCCTTTTTTCACCGCAGTTGAAGCACTTCCCCTAGTCGACTTGCTCACTCCTCCACCCTTCTTCACCTTTTTCTTTGCCATTGGCAACACTTGAGTTCACTTGCTTGTGGCTTTTGTACCTTTTCTTGTTCTTACCACCCCTTGGCCTAGAAGAAGAAGAAGGTCCATTTGCCACCAAGGCTCGGCTCTTTGCCCCAATATCGCCTCCTCCGAGACTAAAGCTTGCAAATGCAGATCGCATCGAGAACTTCGATTATTCATCCGGTAGTTCACCTGAATCTGCTCAAAACTTTTCGGCAGAGAGTGGAGCACGAATCGATTTGGGTCTCGATATCGATTCAAATACGAAAGTACCTCAAGTTTGTTAAGGTGAGCCATCATCCGGAGAATGTGCTCCCTTCACGGGCGTTCCAAAGATTTTCATAGAGAGCAAGTCCCTCATGGTGATCTGACGAGCAACACGGTTCTGATGTTGAAACATCGCTTTAAGACTAGTCATGATGTCTGCAGCGGTCTCAACGTTCTGGTGTTGGTGTTGCAACACATCTGACATAGAAGCCAAGATGGTACACTTTGCCATTTCGTTGGAACGCTCCCAGTCAGCATACTCTTTCTTAACCGTTTTAGTTGACTCATCTTTTGGCTTTTCTGGTTTAGGTGTAGTGAGAACCCAGTTATGGCTTTGTGCAGTGAGGACAATAGTAAGTTTTCGATTCCAATCAACGAAGTTTTCACCAGTAAGCAAATTGTCTTTAAGTATATTGAATAGTGGATTAAAAGGTTGTGACATGATGAACTGGAATAAACAATAATATGCATAAGCACAAATATATCACAAGGTTCGATCACATGCATCATATTAAAATCTCAAAAAAATATGAACATGCATCAGCCAACATCTCAAAATAGTTTAAATAAGCCACGTGGGGTGGGTCATTATCTAAACACATTCAAGCAGGTTACAAACAAGAACAATTACAAACCTTTAATATCCAAATTAATAGTTGGCTCCCACTTAACCAATATAAAATTGACAGGGACTTCGGGGAAGTATATGCATATCAATTTTATACCTAAGTAATAACCATGATTAAATACAAAATTATTATTTTGCTTTGAACGAGCCTCGTGGGGAGGGTCATCATCGCCACTAGTAATAATCCACAATCATCCATTTGGAATTCATTCATGTGAAAGCTAACTTTTGACCGTCCCGTGGGGGGAATTTCTCCAAAAGAATTCACAAATAAATAAATCATGGAGGTCAAAATTAATTCAATTTTATTTTTTGGAATAAAATTGTCAATTAATTATTTAAACATGCTTAGTAATTTTATTTTTTTTGATGGTGAGATTTTTCATTGGGCAACTCTCATGCAAACACATTTAAACAAATTAAATAAAGCATAAGATAACACAATAATAAATCAAGCAAAGCGGAAAAATAAACATATTGGGCACAAATTATCCAATTGTCATGGTTTGATTTTTCTTGGCTTGATTTTGAAGAAAAGCCGTCTTGAATTTCTCCCACTTGATCGTCTCGAAAAGGAACTCCGTCTCGAAACGCCACACCAAGTAGCTCACAAGGATGCACCGCCCGATCCGGAGCCCCTGGCGGCGACAAGCGTCCGTCTGCGCCTTAACTGCAGATCGCCAATAATTTCGGCGACCTCGCAAAGCCGCGCCAAGATCGGCCTCGGCAAGGATCAAGGAGATCAATAGCGACGTCCGCTTGGCCTTGTCCACCGTCAACTTCGCGCCTGGCAGACGGCAATAGCCTTTATCTTATCCAGCGCGTAGGCGCGGCGACCCTCGTCTTGGCCTTCGGCCCCGGCCCGTACCCCATGCCCATGCGTGCTGCCAGCGTCCGCGTCGTCTTGGTGCCTCCCCACGCACGTTCACGACACAATCCGCTTCGCCGGTTCTAGATCTTATCCTTTAATTCTTCGTCTCGCCTCCGTTTCCGATCCGGTTACAATTTATTTACAAAAAATAAATAAACCTGAGATCTAGACTAGTCTATTACATTGATCAAATCAAACAAATCCTAATCTACTTTCGTGGATTTTCTCACGAGGCAAAAGCGAATCCAAATCGAATCAATTAAAACCACAATTTATATGCATGCATAAATAAACACATTAAATTCCATGACAATTGGATACCGCAAAAAAAAGATCTAGCAATTATACTATCCAATTTCAAATTTAATGACAAATAATTAAATTACAATTTAAAATTGAGCTTAAACCATGGCTCGATACGATTGTTGGAGAATAAGTTGCACGGATCTATTCGGGATAAATATTTAAATACAAATTTAATTCTTATAATTATTACTAGCATGAATTAATCCTATATTAATTCAAATAATAATCCAACAACAAATCATGCATATAATCAATTCACGTAAATTCTACGCATGCGGAAATTCTACGAGTTTACGTGAGCATACCTCTTGGGACGACAATGGTCTTATTGATTAGACACACCAAAATAACTTCCCAAGTATTCCCTTAATCCTTGCTCGACTATCCGGTGGTAGGACACCTGTGAACAATTAACAAAAGGAAAATAAATTTTGTTGCACCACCTTTGTGGATTTACTAATTTTTCCAGCCATGGAATTGTACTTGGGAATGAAAGAATCATCCCCTATTTATAGAGTAGAGGTGGTCGAATTTTTAGGGCAAAAATAATGTGGGAAAATCTTTTCTTGATCTCCAAGAAATCTTGAATATATCTCCTATATTCTTTTTCCCATAATTATAATATTCCACAAAATCCCACTTACTCTTTGTTATGGAGTATTTTCGAAAAATATAGGGCAAGAATCCAAGATTTGGATTTTCTTGAATTTATGAGATATTCTTGTATTTCAAGAAATACATATCTTTCATAATATCTGTAGGTCCCGAACGGGTTTTGTGAGGGCAGAAGTCTAGAGGGGAGGGGTGAATAGACTTAAAAACTTTTTCTTGAATCGGTGTGATGGCGATTAGCCCTTTCATCAGTGCAAATGAATCAATTTTGGGTGATAACCAACTTACTAATCGCGGAAAAGCGGATCGATTCGGTAACTATCAGTTTAACTGATGTGTGCGGAAGCTTAAGTTTTACCCGTGAAAAACCAGTTTTTATAAATCAGATTCCAAACTTAGTCTTTTAACCAGTTGACTGAAGTGTCAAGCTTGATCAGATCAGAAGCTTGGTGTTAGCTGATCTCAACTTAGAATATGTATGCGCTTTAAAGGTTGTGCAATTGTGTAGACCGTTAATCAAAGCGGTAAAGGCACACAAGATTTATAGTGGTTCGGACAAACCAGTCCTACGTCCACTCTTCCCTATCACAAGGGGCACCAACTTAACCAACTGGAGTTAGTTTTATGTGTTAGTCCAACACAGTACACCGACAGATATTTAAAGAGTTCTCTCTCAATCCGATCCCAGAAATCACAACTAGAAACCCTAGTCTGAAATCTTGCTAAACAACTTAACCTAACTTTGGGTTTTGGATAAGATTGTTTTGGTTCCAACTATGAAATCTTTTCTAGTGTTTAAGGTAGCCTTTTCAAATTAGATGAAAAGATTTATATGCTAAGAACTTATGGGATGAACACTTAATAAAATAATCTTCTTGATCGTGTTCTTCGTGCGGAAATCTGATAATTGCTTGAGCTTCTTGATTGTTCAGTGTTTCCGTATCTTCACTCTGAAGTGTGATCCCATATTTATAGATCTTGAAATCAAAGAGCCGTTGGAGAGCAATTTGAATTTCAGGCTATATTTGGTAGGTTTGCAGGATTGATGTGATTTGCTTCAGGAACGGCATGGCTGAAAGCGTGAACTTGTATTTTATAGCCATTAGAGAGCGACATCAAATCCGTAATTGCTTGGCTCAGATCATACGTGTCTGGTTCTTATTGGTTAGCAGACGCACTTTTCAGTGTTGTTCTTCCAACTAAGGTTGACATTCTTCTTGTTCAGATCATAGACGTATGACTTAGGTGAAACATCAGTTTTCACTGGTGAAGTGACTTTGATCGGTCGAAGCGATCGATCTACTGATGGAGTCTTCGGTCTGCCGGTTGACTTAGCTTCAACTAGCGATTTCGGTGATGTAGGTCTTGATGCGATCTTACGGAAGTCATCGATCTTCAAGTATTACGAGTTTGAGTTTTATGACTTGGTGAGATATCGACTAGATCGGATCGATCGATCTTCTTTTCTTCTCTAGCGATTACGGCACATGTCGGATGTCGGTGTTCTTTGGATCTTGGATCGACTTATACATATTGAGGTTCCCCTCAATATGTGACCTATCTATTACATCGGTTGTTCTATCTGATAATTATCAACCGGTATTCTATAAACGGTAATATAAACATCAGTCAGCTAACATGTCTGACTGGTCCTATTACATGTGTTTTTGGAACTTTTATCAAAACTATAAATTTCCCAACAATTTCCCCATTTTTGATAAAACCAAAACACCTGAGAAACCAAACACAGTTGATAAATATAGAACAGTAAAGAGCACATAATCAGAAGACAATGAGATTTTGTCTTAGGATCATAAAATAAACTTTTCTCATTAGATATGTTGATTACATGTTACATCGAGAAAAGTTTGAATTTAAAAAGCAAATGTGATCCCGAGAAGTCTTCGATTCTTCACTCTTTGAGAAGATCCTATCATACGGAATCTCTCTTTGATCTTGAGGTGCGTTGAAAATCGATATAGTTTCCATTTGACATCATTGGTCCTGCCGAGGATCGATTATGTGCGTTTTGCTTTCGTAATGTCAAAATAGAATCTCTGAAATGCCGATCTGTCAAATGAGCCATCTGTCTTCTTGAGTAATCCAATGGATCATACTCTTGGCGAGATATTTTTACATTGATAAGTTTGGCCTCATTTTCCGGATACTTGAAAAATCTGGATATTTATTTTCTAACCAGGTTGAGGAATTCATCATCCGGAGATTCTTCTCGTGGAACAAGATCAAGAACAAAAGCATCCGAAAGCCATTCACTTACGATCTTATTCCATTCCTCAAACCTCTTAAATGTGCGGCGGTTTTTGGAATGATCTCATCAACTCTTCTTTGGCGGTGAGGTTAAATACAGATTTTCCAAATTTTCCTTTCTTCGCTCTCGATCCGAATCTTTTCTTGATTTTTACGCCTCTGTCGAATTTTATGCCCTTCTTTCTTCTTCGTTTTTTTTTGCCTCTTGAGAATCTGCTCTTTGGGATGTTTTCTCGGCCGATTCTTATCGGCAATGTCTGGCTATTTGTCTTCTTGTGACTATTTTAGTCCGAGTGGTTTGGTCTGAGTTGTGATGTCCCAACCCCATAGTGCCTTTCTTGCCTTTGACTTTTCCATCTTTTTCGAGACTTCGTTAGCAAAGAGATCCGAGATGGTCTAGTCTTTGTCCATAGGCTTCAACCTATGCGAATTAGGTCTTCATTTGTTCTAATCATGTCGGGTTGGTTTCTCACTCCGTCCTTCCCCCTTTTTGGTTTGATCAAAAAAAGTCGTGAGGTGGAAGTTAGGGATCCAAAATCGATATTGCCTGTTGAGATCGCAATGATAAACACAGAACTTGAGCGGTTAGATGTTGAACCTTCGAGATCATTTCGATCTTGACAGATTCCATGGCGATAGAGAGTGTAAAAAATCGGTTTGTCAAGTTTCTCTTACAAATTCGAGCTTTTCGGTGAGCATCGAAAAAAAACTTGTTGTTGGTCCACGAATCGACTTGTCATCAACGGATTTTATAAGTTCGGCGGAACCACGGTGGTCACGATTTGGGAGAAGCGATCTTTGATTGCCTCAATCTGGGAAATAGCCAATTCCGCTTTGATCTGTTATTTCTTTGAGGCCAATCTGCCTCGATCGGCTATCACTCCCTCAACTTCTTCTTTTCGGGAGATCTTTGAGACAAGATCGATCTCACGAAGTTGATCGTGATGATGTGAGATGTTGGAATGTTTTTGCGTCACCGAATCTTTTTTTGTTGTTTTTGCCTCGGTGGTTGGTCATGAAGCTGCGACACCGGTTCCACTATCATCGGCGACTCCTGCATCCTTCATTGTAACATATCTTGGAGCTTCTTGGCCGATCTCAGGTTCGCCTTGATCGATTAACCCGAACTTGTGGATCAGAGCTTTGATAGATTCAGTAGTTATCAGCTCAGCTGGTGATCCTACTTTAGCAGATTTCCTCATATCAAAATCAAAATCTGCCAAACTCATCGGCCGCATCCCATCGTTCAATAATCATTATAAAATCGAGAAGCTTTTTAATCGAGATCTATCTAGGTGAGGATCTCCATAACTTCTTCTCTAATAGCGGGATGGGCGACCCGATTACGATACATCTCATCAATTTCTCGTTCGATTTGCATTCTGACCATTTTCCCTGTGATGGTCTTTGATGATCTAGACTCAGGAATTGTTTGTCCAGATTCCGGTTGATGAGAAGTGGAGGGTTCTGGTGGTGCTTGAGTAGGTGGAAGTTGTCTGATTGGCTCGACTGCGAGAGGTTACTCATGGAGGCAGTCTTTGGTTCCACAACAGTAAGCTTTTCGGTTACATGAACCGATATAGTTTCGAGTTCAAGGGGCGGTGGGAGTGAAGGAGAAACATGCTCAATGCCCGATGGTCCGGCGGTGAATCATTTCGAGTTGGAGGAGAAGGAGATCGTTAAGTCTCGTCTTCTTCCTCGAAATGTTACTGGCGAGCTCTCGGCTGAGAAGCTTTGTCGATTTTTCACTGATTTTTGTGGCGCTTGTCGGTCGATCTGGCGCTCCTTCTTCATCTGACTCATCTTCTAGAAACAGAGTCATGGAGGCCTGCTTCGCCTTCTTCGGCCTCTTCTCCTGGGCCTTCACCAGTTTTCTTTTCTTTTTTTTTAAGGCATCCGGTGTAGGCGTGGTTTGCTTTCTTGCTCTTTCCCTTCTTCGCCTTTGGGGGGTGGGCGCATATCATCGTCACGGTGGTCCAAATATGGTGAAGTGGTGGAGAGGAAAGCCTTGTAGGACTTGATCCATTCTGGTCCCATTTGGCATTTGGCATTTTGTCCTTTAGGATAACTGCAACCTTGTTGAGATTGCTGATCCTCTTCTTCAGATAGACCTGTCTCCATTCATCAATTCCAAATTTCTCATGTTCTTGGAGTAGAATGGCCTTTAGGAACCTATGCGATTGATGTTCTTGGCTTCATCAATTATTGCGACCATCTTTGTCTGGTTTAGCCGGATGTAAGAGCATCTGGGTTGAACGCAATACCCATGATTGTTTTTGATAATATGTCAAACAACAGTCGGTATTTCCTCTTGAGCATTGGTCTGACAAAACCTCCGCGGTCGATGTTTGTCGACCTCTCAAGAGTTCGTTTCGATCGACTCATCTTCATTTTCCCTGTAAGTAGTGTGTAGGCGAGATTCATCCTTTTGGCAAAATCAGCAGACGAGTTATGTCCGTGCGTTAAATCGATCGATATCTTCTCCGCTTGGTGACGAAAGTAGTTCTTCTCCCGGGCGTCAGATATCACTCTTAAATTCCTTAGGAATTGAAAGTGCTTCATCTTTGCATCAATTGGATTGCAGCGAGCAAACAAGAATATTTCTCAAGACCTCCTTTCTTCAGAATTTGCTCCACTTCCATTGATTCCGGATCCCTAGTAATGTCAAACTGCACGAACTTGTCGTCGACAATCTTTAATGCCAGTTCCGCATAGTTGCACATTATTTTACCCATACCGTGAGTGGCCATCTACAAATAAGATAGACTCGATTAAGATTGTGCATAAACATAGAGATATGATATATTGATTATCAGACCTATAAATAGGCCTAGTAATCGATAAACACATGCGGAAACCAAGAAACAATAAAGCATAACACAGGATACCATCGATTGACAAAATCTTTAAGATCAATGGATTTTAAAGAAAAAGGACTCATCAAATAATCAGAAATTACCAGATTCTGTTTTTCGGGAAGATAATTTTGAAACTTTAAGAAAAACACTTTGAATCGCAGAGAAGTAATCTGGAGAGTTTTCAGAAAAAGAACGCAAGTTTGTGAATTGGAAAAACTCTGGTAGGGTTTTTGATGAACCTTATAAAGATGAGGAGGGAAAAAGACAAGATTTGGAAGATCAACCGTTTGAAAAGATTAAACGATCCAGATTAAGCGGTTTTGATCGAATGGTTGGGAAAAGCACGTACGAAAACCTTTTGGATTTAAAAGCTCATTTTGTAGCAATTAATACAGGTACCCCACGTCCGCGTTAAATGATTTGCAGGGAATACGTCACATGGGTAATGCGTACAGTAAGGCAAATAAAAACAGATAAGATCCGATAAATAAGCAAATAACAAGGGAAAAGAAAAGCGTATCTGGTTGACTGATATAGTAATCAGTCAATACCACTTGAAGTTGATTCCACTTGTTGATCTTAGTTTTCTGCCTAAGCCTTATAATTTCCCAACTGTTCTTTTCAACTGATCTGTTTCATTTTGCGTCTGATTTCCCTTCTGATCCTCCTCGATCAGTTGAAGTTCCCCCTTCAACTGATATTTATGTTTTCTCATAGACTGATATATCTGATTTGTTGAGGTTTCAAGTTCAACTGATCAGTTTCGTATGTAATCAGATTTTGGTTGACCTAATCTGATTCTTCTCAGATCAAGCCAATTCTTGGGATAAGTGTTACCGCCAAAACTTAGTCTAGAATAGTAGTCTCTATTCCCTAAGTTGGCGCGATTTGACATGCGTAATTATTGTCTGTATATCTCGATATGTCAATCCGCCGTAAATTTATCCAATTATCAGTCGCGTGATTCCTACACGCTGTCCTTGTGATGCAAATTTCTCTAATAGGCTTTTTGAAATCAAATTTGCATTTGCACCCTTGCTTGGCCTCTATAAATTGGACCAATGTTTTACACAACATAACCCATTCACCATACTTATCTTCTTTGTAGAATCATGTATTCTGGTGAACCCTTATTTCCGGTGAGACTTCCGGCAAACACTTTTACCCCTTTTTCAATGATTTCAGCTTCTCAAATCAACCCTTTTTGTCCCTTATCGCTGTTTTCGTCGTCATCAAAGATTTCACATACAATTGTTGCCAAGCTTCTCTACCACCAAGGAGGTGGGTATGCTGTCGCAACTGAGAAGACACTTCTCCTAACCGTATGCACCTTGTGTGTCTATCGAGATGACGAAACTAGCATCAACAGACTCAGTCTGATATAAAACATGAGTTTGATATACGGTCTGGATCAGACAACAGCTGATCTTCATCAACTCAATTTTTGCATGCAACACATGTGCCCATAAGGTCTTTGAACCAATTTCTTGGCACATGTGCTTCATTTAACAACTGGAGAGTCCATTGACTTCAGGTCTAAGGGCTCCTGGCTTAGAAATCCTATCAACGCCGCTCTCGCTCCACTGGTTTTAGCTTCAGCTAGCGGCTTTAGGATTACTTTAAAGCCTCTCTCACCCTTGTTAAGTGGGGGAAATGAGAGCATCAGATTTAAAATCTCTCTCTCCCCTGCTCTTCTTGGGTTAGGATGAGGGTTTAGGGTTATAAGTTTTAGGGTTTTCGGTTATGACTTATGTACTGACCTCCGGGTCCTTTGTACTTGTAACTTGTAATGTAATCTGACCTTCGGGTCTTTATCAATGAAAAGTTCTATTATTCCATTGTTGTGTAAATTCTCTGCTTTCTTATGCGATTGTAGGCTTTAATCTGTGAATCTTGCTTGTTGAATATCAGCTAAATCGACTTACAAAGATGTAAAATAACCCAACTGATTTAATCAGATATTCCTTTTAAATTGAGTGTTTCCTTTAATCTGATAAACCTTAAATCTGATCAGTTCCTTTAATCTGATAGCTTGTAAATCTGATCGATTTCTCATATCAGTTCCTTGACTGATCTTCTGATCAGTTGAGATACCAAACTCAACTGATTCCTTTCAACCTGATTAGTCTCTTAACCAGCTGGTTCTGGAGAACAATCCATCAAGCATTTTAGGTGTTTTTTCTCCAAGATCCAGAAGCCATAGCTCATTGCACAATTCTCTGAATCTGATATCAGCTAGTGGCTTGGTTAGAATATCAGCTTTCTGTAAATCAGTGTGAATCTTTTCCATTCTGATATTCTTCTTTTCAACATGATCTCTTATGAAATGGTGTCTGACATCCACATGCTTGCATCTTGTATGTAGAACATGATTCTGAGTGATTGCAATAGCACTATTATCACACGTAATATAGGTACATTCTTAGCTACAATGTTATAATCCTCACCATTTCTTTGACTAAGCCGTGAGCAGGTTGGGAACAATGACTTCTGCGACCATATATTCTCGCGATTAGTAGATGTGTCATAACCGATGTCTCTTCTTTTTGAAAACCACGAGATCGGTTTTACTTCCTAAAAATCGACATGTTCTCGAGGTTGACTTCATCAATCTTGCAACCTCCATAATCCCGAATCGAGAATACCCACTAAGCTCTAGATTATCATCGATGGGTAAAATAAACCAAGATTTATTGTCCCCTTCAGATACTTAAGAATCCGCTTAAAATTCTTCTAGGTGGCTTTGCATTGGATTTGCACGAAATCGCACATACACCTACTTGCAAAGGTGATATCTGGTCTGCTGGCAGTTAGGTATAGTAGAGATCCAATGAGAGCCCTATATTCTTTTCGATTTGTTTTACGACCATCCTCATCTGGATCCATCTTGAATCCGATCATCATAGGAATTTTGGCTTCCTTGCAATTTTGAACTCCAAACTTAGCCAATAAATTCTAGTGTACTTTTTTGCTTGGCGATGAATATCCCTTCTTCACTTTGCTTCACCGGAGACCCGTAAAGTAATTCATCTGTCCCCATCATGGACATCTCGAACTTCCCTTGCATCGGTTCTTTGAATCTTTCACATAGACTCTTGTTGGGAGATCCAAGATGATGTCGCCCACGTGAATCCGAACCATCGTAATATCTTCTCCATCTTCTATTCTCAATAAGGTTACGTCCCATTGTTCCTTTAGTGAACCCACCGTCGATCAAGAACCCGAGAGAGTGTATCATACCAAGCTCGAGGAGCTTGTTTCGTGCCATAAAGAGCTTTTTCTTAAATGGTACACTTGGTTGCTCATTTGAAGCTCCGGAGGTTGTTAGACATAAACTTCCTCTGCTAGTACCCCGCTTAAAAATGCACTCTTTACGTCCATCGATACCGTGAACCCTCTCGTGGGGAAGCATATGCGAAAAAATGAATGGCTTCTAAGCGGCGGCCCAGTGCAAAGGTCTCATCATAATCAATTCCTTCGATTGTGAATACCCCTTAGCAACAAGTCTTGCCTTATTTCTCGTGATGACATTTTTCTCATCTCTTGTTCTTGAAAACCCACTTCGTGCCAATTACGTCTTGATGATTTGGTGCGTCTACCGGTTCCCAAACTTGATTTCTCTCGAACTGCTCCAGCTCCCTCCTGCATGGCTAGAATCCGACTTGCGTCTTGTAGAAACTTCCTCTATTGTTGTTGGTTCCTTCATAGACAAATAACAACAATACATGGCACTTTCACCAATCGATGTCTAGTTTTAACTTTATCGGATGGGTCTCCGATGATCGGTCGGTTGGATGACCGGTTATCCAGTCCTTCGCTTACGATTTAAGGTCGGTTTGGAGAACATCATCCATTTCGATAAAGGTTCACTACTATCGATTTGAGTGGTGCGTAATTATGATCCACTTGATAAGAACATGTCTCGGTGATGTTGGACTCATCATGTCTTGATGTCCGTTCATGGGAACTTCAGTGTTCCCCGAACCAAATGGTTCGGTTGATCTTTTCTCGGTATGCCGAACTTCTTCATCGGCGTTTTTTAGTACCTTAGGATCTGAATGATCGGTGAATCGATTAGATCTGGGCGATATCTTTATTCGGTTTTTGATTCTTTTTCCTTGATCGTTAGGTGATCCATTTTACGAGCATCAGTCTTGGTTGATCGAGTGCGTCTTGTTCGAGGCGATTTCTCTTGTTCGGAAGATGCTTCATCAAAGACTACATGGGGTGTTTCTTCCACAAGTAGGGTTAAATGCATTTGTAAACCACGAAAGCCTTGCTAGATGAGGAATATCCTAAGAATATACCCTCATCGACTTGGCCTCAAAAGTCTTCAACCCGACTCTTCTCATTGTTGTGTATGAAACACTTACACCCAAAAACATGGAAGTAAGAAACCACGAGGTTTTACGCCCCCACGATTCATAAGGGTGTTTTGTAGTGAGCCTTAGTCGGAAGACATCATTACGAGTATGGCATGCAATGGTTGATTATACGCTTGAAAAACGGCTTGGTATTGCATGTTCAGCTAACATCGTGCGAGCAGCTTCTTTGAGAGTTTTGTTCCTCCGTTCTGCTACTCCATTTTGTTGTGGCGTCCTTGCAGCTGATGTTTCATGTTGTATACCAAACTTAGAGCAAAAATCGAATAAAAAGAGTTCGAAAATTATGTACCTTTATCCGATCGATTTTTACTACACCGACACCCTTCTCATTTTGTAATCTTTTTAGCAATTTCGGCATATCTTCGTTTGTCGTCTCATTCTTCTTATGTAAGAATATAACCCGTAAATTGGAATAGTCATCCACGATTACGAGTATATTTAAATCCGTTGAGATCGACCGACCGTGTAATCGGTCCAAATAGATCCATATGAAGCATTTCGATTACTCTGCTTTGGATGCGGTCCGGAATTTCCTTGAATGAAGCTTTGACTGTTTTCCCTTCCGACATCGGAAGACATATGTCGATCCTTTGAAAATACTTCATTCGGAAGTCCTTCCACTAGTGACATCCTTGCTATCTTATTAAGAGTTTTAAAGTTCAGATGGCTCATTCTTTTGTGCCAGAGCCAACTGCTACTTTTGGAACTCTTGACAATCAGGCATGCATTTCTTGGGCAACTGCTCCAATCACCGTGTAGATCGTCCCTTTCCTTGAACCGGTTAGCAAAATCTGTTGAGTGGCTCTATTCTTGATAGTGCATTAGTCGATCGAGAACTCAACACTTGAATCATTCGCCGAATTGTGAAACCGATAATAGGTTGTGCTTCGGACCTTCCGACATCTGAGACTCAGGTTACTTGTACATCATCATTCTCTAAGTTCGGAATCCTTTGGTATAACCAAAGTTATCATCACCGAAAAGAGTACACGCGGGCCTTCGGGTTCTATGTAAGAGCTGAGGAGATGTTTGCTTCCAGTCATGTGCCTTGAGCATCCACTATCGATGTACCAGATAGTTGCTTGCACACCTCCTTTGTTGGTCAGACCCACGCGATCCTGCAGCCAAATCAGGCTTTAGGTACCCCTTTTGGATAGGGTCCTGAGGGGTTAGGATTAGTTTTGGGGATCCATACAAACAGAGCACTTCTATTGTGATCAGTTAGATCAGAAGGCCTGATTTGTCTCCCATACCTATCAACATAATCATACGTCTCTTTATATGCTTTCTGATTAGTATGATTATTAGTGTGAACCTTGGATGACTTAGAAGACTTGAGATTTATCTTTTCTATTTGCCTTTTTTTCATCCAGTGTGGTTCAGGTGCAGCAGCCCTAGATTTCTGATTATAGGGGTAGGTACGACTGCTACCATCAAAAGATTCATATCTTTTCGACATAGGTGGTTTTTGCAGTTTACCTGAAGCATGCTTATTAGGCAGCTGACCTTGATTGAGTCTCAGATTAGACTTCCATTTTACAGGTTGTCTTTTCTGATTCCTGATCTGTTGATCAGGTTCAGGTCTCTTCAGAAGAACTGGGTTCTTCTGTTGATTCCTCGATTGATGCTTTACCAGTTGGGGTCCATTTCTGTTCCCCTTCTGGTTAGGCACCTGCCTTACCTGCTCAACTGGTCTTTTTCCCTTATTAGATACATGTTTGGCTTTTGGTGTATCTTTGTCAGAAACTCGTCTGATTACACCTTTTTGAGATGAATCAGCATGGCTTTTGAGGATGTGGAAGGGTTCTCATACCCAAGTCCCTTCTTGTTAATCATTGTTCGAAAATAGGTGTTCATGTCTTGAACGGTTTTAGATGATTTTGTGAAAACCTCTATTTTCTTACGCAGATTATCCTCAGATGATTTTAGACTTTCATGCTTTAATAGCTCATCGAATTTTGCTTGCAAGATTTTGAAGTCATCGACTTCTTTGTTTGTTAATTGCCGGTGATCTACGATCTGCTTCTCTGATCGAAGCTTTAACTTTCGAATTTTAAATTCTCGGTTTTCTTACGGCGGTTTGAAGATATTTAAGTTCGAGGGCTTTCTTGAGATCATTCTCTTTATGGTGATTATTTACGGTCCTCGGCTTGTCATTTTCGAACTTCCACTATAGCATAAGTGTCTCTTGCATTGGAGAGATCCTCAAGCAATTGCTTTCGAGTAGAGCTGCGTCAATCTCCCGGCCCAAGCGTGCTAATGATAGCGGTGTAAAGCGAACAAAAGCGAGTTTGGAGGTTACCTCGATTTGGTCCTCCTTTGCCATCGAGCGAGATCTCATCATCATCTGAAGAGAATATCGGATCTTCATTTCCATAAAGTCAATGCAGATCTTGATCGGGCCAATCTTCTCTGAGAGTATCCGAGAATCCTCGGAGGGCGGAATCTGAATCGTCGATTCTGACGGTCGTCGGCAACCATAGTTTTTCGTCACTGTCTGGTTGCTCTCTTTGTTCCTCTTCTCTTCCCTTTCTCTTGGCGTCCGTGCAGGCGTCTGCTTATTTGTAGTGACTGAAACTTCTCACGGTTGAAGCACGCCCTTGATCCACGGAACCTTTTCTTCCGGTGAATCACTCCGTCTGTATGATCTATCGGTGACTTTCCTTTCGATAGTAGTCGAGCTTCTTCATCGATTGGTTATCTCTTCTCTCATCATTTAGATTATCTCTTTTCCTTTCATCTCTGTGATCTCTCCGATCATCGATCACAGTTCTTTCTGGAGATATGTTGTCCGATCTCCTATCTCTTCCTCGGTATGTTGATAATCTTTATAGAATCTTGATACTTACCCGTTAGTATTTGATTTTTCTAGTTTCTGGTAAGCGGAAGCGTCTGTTTCGCGACTTATGATGTTTCCAATGGGTTCATTGGTCTTCAATCTCTTCTTTGGTTGCCTTAAAAAGCAAGCGATTTGGAAGTTGAGGCTTCAACCGGGCACCTCATCTTCATCTAACTTGTCCTCTCTCAATTAAATCGAACTCGTGAGCTTTAAGGCTCAAGAACAAACTACTTGGCTTCATTTTTGAAATGTCTTGGCAATCCTTGATTCTGGTGACCTTCATGTCCCATTTCTTGGTGAGAGACCTTAAAATTTTGTAGTTGATATCTTTATCAAACATCTCTACCAAGTTCTCGAAGCTTGTTTATTGACATTGTAATCCTTCCATCGAGTTCGTTGATGGTTTCGTTGGGCAACATCTTGATTTTTGAACTTCACCAGTTAAACTTGCGACGATTTGTCTTTTATCTGGTCATTTCCTCGATATTTCAAATTAGAGTATCCCACATTACTTTTCAGATTTTTGAGATACTTAACCTTTTCCTTGGTGACCTTATCCATTGTTTTCATGATAATATGCCTTGCGATAGTATCTAGAGTATCTGATTTCCTTTCCTCTTGCATCCATCAAGGCCGGGCTTTTTTAATACAAGACTTCCCGGCAAAATCTGGATCTCCTCCAACCTAACAGGGTTGTCGTAATATATGATGATGGGTCCTCTTTCGATGACTTCCATCATTCCGCCACTAATCGAACCTAGATGGTTGGACATATATATGGCCCAATCTGCATACTCATCGATTGAGAACTTTACAGATCATGATACATACCGAGGTGTTATCCATGCCGAGTTTTTTTTTTTTTGAATGAATGAGTTTTAAGAAGGTTTTTCAAGGTCGATTCGATCGACCACAAAGATTCTTCCTCAAGAATCGATGATACACAAAAGTCGATGGGTCGTAGAACCAACCGCTCTCGATACCACTTGTAGGTCCCGAACGGGTTTTTGTGAGGGCGTAAGTCTAGAGGGAGGGTGAATAGACTTAAAAACTTTTTTCTGCAGATCGGGTGTGATGGCGATTAGCTTTGATCGAGTCTTGAGTGAATCGATTTGAGTGATAACCAACTTACTAATCGCCGGAAAAGCGGATCGATTCGAGAACTATCGGTTTAAAACGATGTGTCGCGGAAGCTTAAGTTTTTCCCGTGAAAAACCAGTTTTTATAAATCAGATTCCAAACTTAGTCTTTTAACCAGTTGACTGAAGTGTCAAGCTTGATCAGATCAGAAGCATGGTGCTAGCTGATCTCAACTTAGAATATGTATGCGCTTTAAAGGTTGTGCAATTGTGTAGACAGGTTAATCGTAGCCGGTAAAGGCACACAAGATTTATAGTGGTTCGGACAAACCCGATCCCCACGTCCACTCTTCCCTATCACAAGGGGCACCAACTTAACCAACTGGACTTAGTTTTATGTGTTAGTCCAACACAGTACACCGACAGATATTTAAAGAGTTCTCACTCAATTCGATCCCAGAAATCACAACTAGAAACCCTAGTCTGAAATCTTGCTAAACAACTTAACCTAACTTTGGGTTTTGGATAAGATTGTTTTGGTTCCAACTATGAAATATTTTCTAGTGTTTAAGGTAGCCTTTCAGCTAGATGAAAAGATTTCTATGATAAGAACTTATGGGATGAACACTTAATAAAATAATCTTCTTGATCGTGTTCTTCGTGCGGAAATCTGATAATTGCTTGAGCTTCTTGATTGTTCAGTGTTTCCGTGTCTTCACTCTGAAGTGTGAACCCATATTTATAGATCTTGAAATCAAAGAGCCGTTGGAGAGCAATTTGAATTTCAGGCTATATTTGGTAGGTTTGCAGGATTGATGTGATGTGCTTCAGGAACGGCATGGCTGAAAGCGTGAACTTGTATTTTATAGCCGTTAGAAGCGGCATCAAATCCGTAATTGTCGGGGCTCGGATCATACGTGTCCGCGGTTCTTATTGGTTAACGAGCGCACTTTTGGTGTTGTTCTTCCAACTAAGGTTGACATTCTTCTTGTTCGGATCATAGACGTATGACTTAGGTGAAACATCGGTTTTCACTGGTGGTGACTTTGATCGATCGGAATTGATCGATCTACTGATGGAGTCTTACGGTGCCGGTTGACTTAGCTTCAACTAGCGGACTTCGGTGATGTAGGTCTTCCGTCCGATCTTCCGGAAGTCATCCGATCTTCAAGTATTCTGAGTTTGAGTTTTATGACTTCAGCTGAGATATCTGACTAGATCAGATCGATCTGATCTTCTTTTCTTCTCTAGCATTCTGGCCTGTCGGATATCAGCTGTTCTTTGGATCTTCAGATCTGACTTATACATATTGAGGTTCCCCTCAATATGTGACCTATTTATTACATCGGTTGTTCTATCTGATAATTATCAACCGGTATTCTATAAATCCATAATATAAACATCGATCGAATAATGTGTCCGACCGGTCCTATTACATGTGTTTTTGGAACTTTTATCAAAACTATAAATTTCCCAACAATATCTTTTCAAGAAAATCAAGAAAATCTTTCTTTCCCTTTTTTTCTCAAAAATTTCGAAATATACTATATGAATGACTAAGTGGGAGATTTCTTGAATTTAATGAGATAATCTTGTATTCCAAGAATACATATCTTCATTCCATAACAAAATTCAAAGAAAATCTTTCTCCCCTTTTAATCCATAAATTTCGAAAAAATTAGGAAAAATAAGGCAACAATATTTATTTGATTTTAAACACCTTTTTCAGTTATTGGACTTTATGTTGGGCTACTTAGGGGGCCTTTAGGAGAATTAAGATTGGACCTTCCAATGGATCTTGAATTATCAATATTGAGCCACAATATTATTCAAGCCCATAAATATTAATTAATCCCACTACATAATTAATATTGCACTATCCATCTTAACCCATATTATAGTCAATATGGCTCCGGTTATTATTTCCGTGTTTTAAGATTATCTAGCCCATTAATTAATTCAAGCCACACCAAATAGCTTTCCGTTAATTAATATCTTTTGTCCTTGGTTAAGAAAACGGTTCAACATTATTATCCATACCGGAAACTAGTTCCACTTGCAAGATTTTGTATGATAAAGCTTATGAACCTCCCAAGGGGGCAAATCGAACAAGCGTACTTGCACACGATTCTTCGTATTAAATCTTAGCAATCACATGTGACCAATAATATTGCCCAAGATAAAAAGTATTGAATCTCGTTGATTCTCTACCCATGATAAGTCTAAGCAATAGTTACCAACCACACGTGATCCTATTTAAGGAACGAAGATTAAGAAATAACGAACCACTTTGAGGTCTAATTCTTCCTTGTTCGATTCTCAAGAATTTGTCCTCCTCATAGGTCCTATTCAATTACATCACCATGTACTAGTGTAATCTCTTGGTCAAGACAAGTCAATCCGAGCCTTACACTTCAACCTTTCACGATGGATTGTTCATTTCCATCTAGGTCGTGAATGGCGTACTTTTTAGTTACAAGGGGATTTAATTTAATATTCGTGATCTGGTATCACTAAATTAACTACAATGTAACACGATGATTTATTGAAATGTTATGCAAAGAAATATATGTAACATTCGATGATATTTAAAGCATCAGTGATAAACAATTTATTTCAGCAAATAAGTCCGAAATTCAGTTTTGATTATACAAAGTAAAAGCATACTTTCCAGTATAATCCCAACAAGTATTTCAAAGATAACAGGTACAGGTACAGGAACAGGAACAATTCTGATGGAGGGGACAAGTCTACTGAGAAGAAGAAGGACCACAAAGCTGAAGGATCTTCATCCAGAAAGAAGGACTCAAAATCCAAGGAAGAGAGTGATCAGGATGATGATACCAACAGATGTTACAATTGCAAGAAGAAATGGTCACTTCCGGATATGACTGCCCTGAGTTGAGCTCAAGGAAAGAAATGAGAGGCAAGCCAAAAGAGACAAGATGTACTCAAGCAAGAAGGTTATGGTTGCTGAGGAAGAACATACTGAAGAAGGATCTAGCTCTTCAGAAGAAATGTTCTCAGATAGTGATAGTGATGATGTCTGCCTTGTTGCTATTGAGGAGGTAAATTCTTCTATCTCTGTTGCTGCTCCTACACAAGCACCTGAGTTGTCAAGTTCTTCTATAACCAGTAATTTTGACCTAATGGGTTCTTTTGAGAATCTGATGAAGGATTATTCTGTGTTACAAGAACTGCTCATAATGAGGAACTGATTGCTGACAATCTTAAGTGGAAAAACTCTAATGTTGCTGAGATTACTTCTCAATTGATGGGAGTTACTGATGAACTTGATGTTCTGAAAGTACAGCTCTCAGAAAAAGAGAAAGTGATAGAGGCCCTAAAAGGAAAGTTAGAGAAATCCACTGAACAAAATCAGTTCATCAGGACTGAATTCAATGACCTCTTTGAGAAACATGAAATTCTAAAGAAAAGTGAGGATAGTTTGCGGAGAAAGTTAGCTCTATTGAATTCTGCATCTAATGCAATAGATGAAATTCAGAGTTATCAAAGACCTGCAACTATAAAATCAGGATTGGGATATAATCCAGGGGAAACCTCAAAAGGTCTTCTAAATGCTACTTCTTCTAGTGGCACTAAGACTGTCTTTGTTAAACCGACAGTTCGTATTGATCTTCTTATTGAAGAACAACCCCGTGCTTTGGACAAGGGTAAAGGACCTATGGTTTCGTAGAACCTTAAGGTTCATGAAGGAAAACCCAAACCTCAGGAAAAGGCTAGAAAACCTGAACACTCAGTAGGAAATCCTCAGGCCAGTACTTCGAAGCCTCAGGCTAAGAACACCAACCTGAAGAGATCTGCTCTGAACCATCATAGGAATCTTCAAAAGAGAAACACTCAGCCGAGAAATTCTCAACTGAGGAGACGAAGTCCTTAGGTTACTAAAAGACCTAATTTTTAGTACAAGCAACCTAAACCCCACTTGCCTAAGGGTAAAGGTTTCCTGAACCCAAGTAAGCAGAGACATAGACCAGCTGCACCAAGGCCCAAGCATTGGAACAAGAGGCCTGGACCCAAGAAGAACTCTAAGGCTCATATTGATGCTAAGGTTGGCACTCATACACAGGATACTACCAAGGCACCTAGGGTGGTGAATGTGTATGTAGATGTTTATGGAAGATAAATCAGTCACTATAAAGTAATTAGAGTTGTTAGGCAGATTTTGGTTTCAAAAGGTACAGCTAACCTGGTAGGACCCTACACCAAATGGGTACCTAAGGCCTGATTTTGTTTCAGGTGAAGGAGAAGGGCACTGAGCTGAATGAAGACAACATAGCCCTGATGAGTGGAAGTGAAATGACACTTGTTGCATGGTATCTAGACAGTGGATGTTCAAGGCACATGACATGATATAAGCAATTGCTCACTGACTATGTTGAACAAAAAGGCCCTCAGATAACTTTTGGAGATAATTCCAAAGGACAAACTGAAGGATATGGAACACTTGAAGTTGATACTGTTCATATCCATGATGTATCATATGTGTCTGGTTTAAAGCATAACTTGCTTTCTATCATTCAATTCTGTGATAAAGGATTCAGTGTTGAATTCTCAAAGAACTTGTGTTATGTGAAAGATAATGTTTCACAACAAGTATTACTGACTAGTACTAGAAAAGGAAATGTGTATCTTGCTGATTGGAGACTGAATCCTATGGATACATGTTTAGTTGCTAAGAAAGCTACTGAAACCAATTGGTTATGGCACAAAAGACTAAATCACTTGAACTTCAAAACCCTAAATAAACTTTCAAGATTAGCACTTGTGAGAAGGTTACCCATTGAAGTATTCAGTAAAGATCATGTGTGTAATGCTTGCAGAAAGGCAAACAAATCAGAGCATCATTCAAAAGCAAAGTAGAAGTATCTACTGATAGAATACTTCAATTGTTACATATGGATCTATTTGGTCCAGTAACACCTGTGAGCACTAATGGCATAAAATATACACTTGTGGTAGTTGATGACTACTGTAAATACACATGGGTCATATTCTTACTCAGTAAGAAAGAGATTCAGACTTCTCACACATCCGATGATTAGGAGTTCCAAATATGATGTCATCCACATAAATCTGAACTAGTAAGATATCTTTCACATCTTCTATCCTAAACAAGGTTCTATCAACTGTACCTTTGGTAAAACCATGATCAGTAAGAAACTGAGAAAGGGTATCATACCATGCCCTGGGTGCTTGCTTCAAACCATACAAGGCTTTCCTGAGCCTGTAAACTTGGACATTCTGACAAAAACCAGGAGATTGTTCCGCAAAAACCTCTTCTTTAAGCACACCATTCAGAAATGCACTCTTCACATCCATTTGGTAGACTGTGAATTTCATGTGAGCAGCATATGCAAGAAGCAATTTGATGGCTTGTAGTCTTGCAACAGGTGCAAAGGTTTCATCATAGTCCAAGCCTTCTTCTTTGGAATAACCTTGTGCAACTAGCCTTGCCTTGTTTCTTACAAATAATATTGTTCTCATCTCTCTGTTGGGGAATTAATTGCCCGGATCTATTCGGGATGAATATTTAAATACAAATTTAATTCTAACAATTATTACTAGCATGAATTAATCCTATATTAATTCAAATAATAATTCAACTACAAATCATGCATATAAACAGTTCACATAAATCCTACGCATGCGGAATTGCTACGGGTTTACGTGAACTAACCTTTTGGAGTGGTAATCGTAGAGAAGATGGACTTCGTTGACACGAACACACCAAAAGACCTTCCCAAGTATTCCCAAGTCCTTGCTCGTCAATCCGGTGGTAGGATGCTCGCGAACAATTAACAAAAGAGGAAAATAAATTATATGTTGCACCACCTTTGTGGATTTCTAATTTTTCCAACACATGGAATTACTAGCACGCAATTGAAATTTTTTGAAAAAGCACAAATTGTCGATGTTTCAAAATATTTGATATTTTATCGACGCTGATATTTTTCCGAAAAAAGATCAATTCCTGTGTCTTGGGGATGAAACATTCATCCCCTATTTATAATAGAGAGGGGGACGAAAATTAGGGCTCAAAATAGGGTTAGGAAAGATTTTTTCTTGATCTCCAAGAAATCTTGAATATATCCCATATATTCTTCTTTCCATGTGTATTTTTTCCACAAAAATCTCACACCCTTATTTAACCCATTTTTTTCGAAAATAATAGGAGGTTTTTCAAGATTGGATATTTTTTGAATTTATGAGATATTTTTATATTCCAAGAATACATATCTTTTTCCATAAAATCTTTTCAAGAAAATCCTTCTTCCTATTATTACTCTATATATTTCGAAAATCACAATTAAAGAAACCAAGTGGGAGATTTCTTGAATTTATGGGATAATCTTGTATTCCAAGAATACTTATCTCATTTCCATAAAATCTTTTCAAGAAAATTCTTCTCCCTCTTTTTTTTTTAATAATTTCGAATTTTAAGGAAAATAATGCAACAATAATTTATTTTATTTTAAACACCTTTTTCAGTTATTGGACTTTACATTTGGGCTACTTGAGGGGCCTTTAGGAGAATTAAGATTGGACCTTCCAATGGATCTTGAATTTCCAATATTGAGCCACAATATTATTCAAGCCAATAAATATTAATAAATCTCACTACATAATTAATATTGCACTATCCATCTTAATCCATATTACTGTTAATATGGCTCCTGGTTATTATTTCCCGTGTTTAAGATTATCTAGCCCATTAATTAATTCAAGCCACTGAAATAGTTTTCCATTAATTAATATCTTTTGTCCTTGGTCAAGGAACGGTTCAACATTATTATCCATACCTGAAACTAATTCCACTTGCAAGATTTGGTATGATAAATCTTATGAGCCTCCCAAGGGGGCAAATCGAACAAGTGTACTTGCACACGATTCTTCGTATTAAATCTTAGCAATCGCATGTGACCAATAATATTGCCCAAGATATAAAGTATTGAATCTCATTGATTCTCTACCCATCATAAGTCAAAGCAATAATTACTAACCACACACGATCCTATTTAAGGGACGAAGATTAAGAAATAACGAACCACTGAGGTCTAATTCTTCCTAGTTCAGTGCTGAAGAATTTATCCTCCTGTAGGTCATATTCAGTGCATCAGTCATGCACTAGTGTAATCTCTTGGTCAAGACAAGTCAATCTGAGTCTTACACTTCAACCTTTCACGATGGATTGTTCATTTCCATCTAGGTCGTGAACGGTGTACTTTTAGTTACAAGGGACTGTTAATTTAATCTTCTGTGATCTGGTATCACTAAGTTAACTACAATGTAACACGTACTATTTATTGAACAGTTATGCAGTAAATATATGTAACATTCAATTATATTTAAAGCATCAGTGATAAATAATTTATTTCAGTAAATAAGACAGAAATTCAATTTGGTTATACAAAGTAAAAGCATACTTTCCAGTATAACCCCAACACTCTCTTGTTCTTGAACACCCATTTAGTTCCAATCACATTGTGCTTCTTAGGTCTGTCCACCAGCTCCCAAACTTCATTCCTTGTAAAGTGATTCAGCTCCTCTTGCGTAACAGTAATCCAATGAATCTTGAAGAGCTTCTTCAATTTCAGTAAGTTCTTTCTCAGATAGGAAGCAGCAGAATAAAGCACTTTCACCATGGAACCTTCTTGTTTTAACACCTTCTGATAGATCACCCACAATCTGACTTGAGGGATGACTATCTAACCATGTTCTCCTGGATGTTCCCCCTTCAGTAGTATCCTCAACATCAGAAATGTTAGGTTCAAGTATTTCATTAAACTCAGGGAACAACAGAATAGGAGAAAAGAAATCATCTTCCTCAGAGGAAATTCCATTCAGAACATTGTCAGTGACATTTGTTCCCCCTTAGTTGATAGATTCAGAATTTGCCTCAGCTGTGACCACATCTTCATCGACACTACATACCTGAGTCTGAACTGGGGTTTTTTCAGATTGGTCAGCTTCAGTGTGTTGGCTTTCCTTCAGTGGAGAATTATCATCTTGAGTTTCACCAGCCTGATTATCTTCATCTTGAGCTTCTTTATCTGAGTCTGACTCACTCCATTCATAGAATATGATTGGTTTCTTCTTTTCATGCTCAGAGGATGTTTTGGTATTTTTCTTCAGGCTAAGTCTGGTGATCCTCTTTGTCAAGTCTCCTGAGTCATGTTCCTGTTTCTTCTGAACACAAGTAGATTCATCAAAAACAACATGAGGTGTTTCTTCCACAATAAGGGTCCTACAGTTGTAAACTCTGAAGGTTTTACTGACTTCAAAATATCCCAAGAATATCCCTTCATCAGCTTTGCTATCAAAAAAATTCAACTGATCTTTACCATTATTGTGTATGAAATACTTACAACCAAACACGCGAAAGAAAGAGACAAGATGCTTCCTTTCATTCCATAGTTCATATGGTGTTTTTCCTTGGTTCTTTGTCAGCATGGATCTGTTCTGAGAGTAGCATGAAGTGTTGACTGCTTCAGCCTAAAATCTCTTAGGAATGTCAGCTTCAGCAATCATTGTTCTTGCAGCGTCTTTCAGTATTCTATTTCTTCTTTCAGCAACACCATTTTGTTGTGGGTTCCTTGCAGCTGATGTTTCATGAGTTATTTTATTGGCTGCACAATAATCAGATATAATATGGTTGATAAACTCAGATGGAAGAAAAATTAATACAATTACAAATTAATGCGTAAAACTCTACAGGAAAAAAAAATCAATTAGATAAAATGGTCAACATACTAATACAACAAAAACACGAAGCTTACAAATTTCAATAGAGGAAGAATGGGGTTGCTATTACTCTGGGATCCAAACCTGGGGAGAAATAAAGCATAGAAGCTTGAAGTAATATCAAAACAACGGACCACCACGATATTCGGTCTGAACCGGTGACAATATCCTGATTCCCAAAAATGCCAAAAGCAAGCGGTTAAGACCACGCGGCCGGTCGTGGTATACGATTTTGACAACAACATCGGCTCAGGATCAGAAAAGAAAACCAGAGACAACTGACGGTCTGTCCGATTTTTTCCAGGCATATTAGTTCGCACTGCCATGTTCAGAAGACTTCTCAATAGTGAACCGGACCGCTGGCGCCGAAGATTTTGTGTAACGCTTACAGAGTGCGGTTTAATTCGGATCGACTTTTTCCTGAGTATAAACCAGCGTGCATCCCGACTTTTTCACATGAGATGTATTCGAATTGTCACTAGAAAGTTTTGGAGATGCAGTTGCGGGATAAGGAGATTTCCGGTGACGCTACGAATGCATCTTATGTGAAAAAATAATCGGACTGCACGATGGTTTATATTCAGGAAAAAACCGACCTGAACTGAACCACACGCCGCAAGCATACACAAAGTCTTCGGCGCAAGCCAACCGGTTCGCCATTGAGGAGTCTTCTGAACGTGGCAGTACGAACACATACACCCAGAAATTATCGAACCATCGATTTGTCTCCAGTTTTCTTTTCTCGCCACTACAAAAAATGCGGGTTTTAACGACGGATATTAGCGACTGCTAGACAAACCGTCGCTACTAGCGACGATTTTAGAGATGGATTAAGTCAGACGGTCAAAGTCACCGTATTTAGCGGCGGTTTAGCGACGAAAAATTCAAACCGGGTCAAATCAGGTCGTTTAGCGACGGTTAAATCCGTCGTTAAAGTCGGACCCGGAGCACGAAGCGTCTCGGCACTTGGACCACCGCCCAGGCTGAGTTTAGCGACGGTTTTTTGAACATAGCGACGGTTTCTGACCGTCGCTAGTAGCGACAGAAATTAAGTATATGTCGCTAAATTCCTATTATATAACCTGCGAGTTCAGCATTCTGACGCGATTTTTCCACAAGAAAGAAAGATATTCCAAAGTTCTAAAGATATTTCAAAGATTTTTTTAATTGTATTAGGAAAGAAAGATATTCCAAAGTTCCAAAAATATTCCAAATATTTTTTCTCAAATCCAATATTTGAAATTATCACAAAGATTTGATATCTGAAGAAATTCTATATTTAAAAATATTAATATGTAAAATTAAAATAATCTTAATTTGTGAATAATCTCAATCAATGAGAATTAAGTATATATTAAATTTATTTTATTTTATTCTACTAATTAATAAAATAATTATATTATGAAAATTTTAAAGCCAAACCTGCAAAGTTTATGTGGCGCAATCATGTTATATTGCGTAAAGTTTAATGCAACCTAATTATTTTGTTAGTTACTTAAAATTTTTATTTCAAAACTATTTATCCTATATTGGTTATATATCATTGCTAAAAGTTATCTTTATCATATGAAAATTTAATAAGGATTGATTTGTCATTGCATCAAATTTTCTCTCAACTCCTTATATTCGGAAAAACCATATATTTAGTAATCTTAATTTGTGAAAAGAATCTTATTTTATGAATAATCACAACAATGAGAATCAAGTATATTAATAAATTAATTTATTCTACTAATGAGTAAAATAATTATATTATGAAATCTTCATTGAATCTTAAAAGAACCCAATGATATTTTGATACATTTAATAGTTTAAGAGTAAGCGGTATAATTTTTTTTCAAGTTATTTAATTTTTATCTAGAACTATGTATCCCACGTTGAATTGCTAAAAAAATATCTTTATCATATAAAAATATATTAAGCATTAATTTATACTTGTGTTAACTTTTCTTCATCTTATATTTGAAGAATCGTATACTCCCTCTATCCACAATGAGAATTAAGTATATTAAAAAGTTTAAATAAATGTACATCATTATTTAAATAGTTGATGAACTTATAAACTATTTATTCCACATCAGTTATATATCATAGCTAAAAGTTACTTTTATCATATAAAAAAGGTGTTAGACATTAATTGTTAATTACATCATTTTTTTTCCCATCTCTTTAAATAGTTGATGAACTTATTAACTAGTTATATCACATCGTGTTATATATCATAGCTAAAAGTTACATTTATCATATAAAAAAAATTTAGACATTGATTTGTAATTATATCAATTTTTTTTCCTTCTCCTTATGTTTTAGAAAAATTAATACTTATAGGAATCCTAATTTATGAATAACCTAAGCAATGAAAGGTATATATATATATATATATTAAAATAAATTAATTTATTACTAGTGAATAAAATAATAATAATATTATAAAAATCTTAAATTTTCATTGAATTGTAAAAATAACCCACTGAAAATTTTGATATTAAAAAATGTGAACTAAAATTATCGGGGAGTAGGTTTTTTGTGAAACTAAGGCCACGCAAAACTAAGGCGTGCAACCGAAGCAATTCCAATATTTCATTTCCTACACACACTTGTCCTAATTCTTTGTTCTTAACTTGAACCTTTTTCTTCGTTTCTTTGAAAAAGTGGGCAGCTTAATTTAGACATGTACAAGTACGGTATATAAAATATAAGCATGTCTGTATTCGTACAGAGTCAATTACCATATATTGGGGTTAGAAACCAAAATAGTCTCATAACTTTTCACATTTTTTAAAATGGTCCAAAAAAGTTTGATGTATGAAATTCCTCTCATTTTTTTACGCGAATTGTACCATTTTAATTTCGTTCAAAATTCGTCGGAATTGATGAAACTACGTCCTTTTGCGCGTTACATGTGAGCATTCAATTTGGGAAATTAAATAAAAGAACTAATTTCACATCTCTCTACAAGTTCGGACTTTTAGATGAGATGTAATTCTTTCATGGTATCAAAGCCTTCAGCCTCACGCCCATGTCCTGGGTTTTTATTCTCGTTAAAGGCACTTCCACCCAGTGTTTTCATAACCGAACCGGTGATCGAACCGGACTAGCCACCGGTTGGTGGTTCAACCGGTCGGACCGGTCGGACCGGCGGTTCAACCGGTGATATAATCTTTGCCTATATTTATTTTAAATATATCCTATGTAACATATAAAAAAAAAATCTAACACTTAAATAAAATCTTCTAATATTCATATTAAAAAAACATAAGAGGATCATAGTCATAATGATAGATAACAAAATAGGGTCATAGTCATACACAACATAATAGAATAATAGTCATGAGCAACACAATTTCAAATTTTCAAACAATTTTAATCATATCCTCTCATCATCTATGTCATGGCAATCTTTCAATCATTCTCGCCGCCATACGTTCCTCTTCACATTCCTCCATCTCTTCCAAAGGATGCACTTCATTTTCAACCTTATCCATATCTATAAGAGATACAAATGAATTTAAAAAGAAAAAATAAATCAATCATTTAAATTAATACAAGCATTGAAAATAGGTACCTTCATCAAGAGCAATTATTGGAATGCCATCATTTCCATAAAGCATACTATTCAATTCATCAACATCTATAATAGGTGGATGATTTTCCTCTTCCTCTTCCACAACCCAAAAGTTAGTTTTCTCAATGCTTTCGTAATCAATAGGATCATAACAAATCCTTTTTTGCTCAAGCCTTACATATAAATGATAAAATAAATGAGTTAATGACAAAAGATAAAATATAAGTTGTAAGAATAAATTATAACAATAGAAAATTAATGTGAAAGAATTAATACCTCTCTTGCAAACGTAAATTATAATGGATAAACACAAGATCATTGAGTCTCGAATGTTCCAACTTATTTCTCTTCTTTGTATGAATTCTTTCAAATACACTCCAATTTCTTTCACATCCCAAAGAAGAAGAAGTTTGACTCAATATCTTAGTGGCCAAATTTTGTAAGTTTGGAGCACTACATCCAAAAAATTTCCACCATTCATCTATAAATACAACAATAAAGTAATAAGCTATATTAGTCAAAATAATATTATTAGTATAAAATTGAAGTATATTAATATTAACACATACCGGGATGCATAGTTTTTGATGATTCCAAAGCAAGTGATCGGCCAAAACTTCCAATCCTATCTTGAAAAATACCCACTTCATCAATGCACTTCCTTTGAATAGTTTTGTCCCTAATCAAGGTTGTGACCATCTCAACAAAGCCATCCATTATTTCTTTCTTTTTGCACATGTTTTCCCTATCATATGCAAAAGCAGGGTTCAGGAGATAAGCTGCAGCGTGAATGTCGCGTCGAAGTTGTTTGTCCCACCTTGCCTTGATGATATTCGTGACGGGCTTGTACAATGTTTTCTTATGCCTAAATATCTCCTTTATTGTCTTCTTTGCCCGATATATTCCATCATAAACATACCCAATAGAAGGCCTCTGATCAGTATCCATTATACGTAATACACGTATAAGTGGAGCAACAACACCTACTACAATCGTACAATCACTCCAAAATTTTGGATCAAGAACTACTGCCAACACTGCACTTGCTTTTTTGTCTCTATAGTATCGAGATTCCTTGAATGTCTTACTCGTAAAAAAACCTTGCAAATCATGTTGATGCTCAAGTATACTCTTCAATGCAATGAATGTTGTAGCAAATCGAGTTGGTCCCTGGTAGCGCAATCTCTGTCCATCCATCCTTCTTTTTCCTCAACCAAGCAAGTAAGAATGCATGATTGTACACAAACTTGTCACTAGAGATGCCCAGTTTGCTAGACCACTAACAAGCTCCATTTTGCCAATATCACCAAGTAGCAAATTTAAACAATGTGCGGACAAAGGTGACCATTTGATGGAACGATACTTATCATTAAGCAAGACACCAAAGAGACTTTGTAGTTAGCTCCATTATCGGTCACCGATGAATAATATTCTTTGCTCCAACCCAATCAACTAACTCCACAAATAGATTACAAAGAGTGCTTGCATCTTTCACGATATCAGAAGCATCAACTGATTTCACAAATATTGTTCCTTTCTTACAATAAACCATGAAATTTATAAGTTGCCTATTTGATCTATCTTGCCAACCATCAGCCATAATAGTGCAACCAAATTCTTCCCAACTAGCTCGATAGCTATCAACCAACAATTGAACTTCCTTTTTTTGCGTTCCCCAAAGAGTTTACTCTCAATTGGTTATATTTAGGTAACTTATAACCGGGACCAACAAAAAAGCAATAGCATCAATCATTTTTTTTGAAAGTAAGGAGAATTTACAACATTTAAAGGAATGCATTCATTGTAGACAAATCGCAAATGACCATATCAACATTATGCAAAGCTTCCTTACTTACAAGAACACTTTTGATTGAAGGTTGTGCACCTGGAGTTGTTCTTGGAGCAAAGTAACTTCCCATTTTCTCATCTCTTTTTCTTTTTCCTGTTGATGTTGCAAGCGGAGCCTTTCTTGTGTGCACTTGTAGAGTATTCAACTCTTCCTCAACATCAACCACATCAAAAACATCATCTCCCACTGATTTTGCAGCTTGACTTTTTTCATCAAGCTCCTTCAATGATTCTTCCATTTGGTATCTTACATCATGAGTTACTTTTTTTTGCACGGAGCAATATCCCCTTCGACCCGACTAGGTGTTTCTTCATCCTATTGATTCCCCTCCTTTCCAAGTATTGTTGCGGTCTGGCAAACAAGTCCAACTTTTCTTTCCATCAATTGTATTCTCTTTAAAATGAGCCCAGTCGGATCGACTTTTTGCTCTAACCTAAATTGATGATTGAGTTGAACAACTTGAACCCCATTGAAGCATTAGATTGTTGACCACTTGACGAGGAATCCATCTGAAACAATAGTGATAAGATATTAAATTTTACTCATAAATCATAATCTGAAATTATAAACAACTTATGTTTTCATCACAATTTGCAATTATAAACAACTTATGTTTTCATCACAATTTGCAATTATAAACAACTTAATGAATGCTTATGAATATTTAATAGTAAGTAGTAACTACCAATTTGAAATTTCATAGAATGCTTACATACAACATTATAATGTATTTCCAATTTTACAGAAGGCATATTTTTTTTCACAAATATGATAAGAAATTCATTAATCCCTTGATGATTTTACTAAATCTGTAAATTAAAGTATCAAACAACAATATCTTGTTATATATTCCCCAAATTGAACCTTAACTAACAGTGAATGTGAACAACAAATATTCCCCAAATTCAAACAACAAATTGAAACAACAATATCTTGTTATATATTCCCAAAATTCACCAACCATATTATCAAAATAAATCAAAGTATCAAACACAAAATGACCAAATCACCATAATAAATCAAACACCAAGTTAATACCAAATTCACCAACCATTCTGATTTAAAATTAATGAAAGTGAACAATACCTTTTAGAGAAATAGGGTTGCAATGTTTTTTAGAAACGCAATTTGATTTGGAATGTCATGGGCGGGCGGGCGGTCTTGGCTTGTCTTGGCCGGGTGGCGGGTGGTGTAATTTGCGGCGGCCTGAATTTGGGAATTTGGGCGGTTTTTAAATCAAAATGGAAAAAGCGAAACTCAGTTTCTTGAAACTTCTGATCTGAGTTCTGATTCTGAATTATAAATCTAAAAGTGAATTTTTAATATATATAAAAAAAAAAAAAAAAAAAAAAACCGGTTTTTCCAGTTTGGCCGGTTGAACCGGTTTTTGACCGGTCGAACCGGTTTTTGACCGGTTCAATCCGGTTCAACCCTAAAAGCGGTTTTACAAGGGTTTTCTGACCGGTTTACCGGCCGGTTCCCGGTCCAACCGGTTGAACCGGCCGGTTCGAACCGGTTTTTAAATCATTGCTTCCACCCATATTAAATTGTCCACTTGATGGGTCTCCTCCCAATGAATGAGTAATTAAGAGAATTCAGCCCACGGGTGAGGGGGGTACATTAAGAAAATTAAATTAAATAATTAATTTCAAACCTCTCTACAAATTCGAACTTTTAGATGAGATCAAATTCTTTCACCTCAACCTTTTCCTTCTTTTGTCTGAAAAAGTATAGGTAGCTAGCTTAATTTAGACATGTACACGGTATATAAACATGTGTGTATTCGTATAAAATCAATTACCATATATTCTTGCATACACTATTATTCTACACATACATACATACACCATGGATGATACCTCCAAAAACTATCTAGAATTGAAGCCTAGAAGAGTCAATCTTATACGCATTTTTCGTGTTCTATCTTCTGCAGATATAGAAGAATGCCAAGATTTTATTGACTCAAACCAATCCAGCTTTGAGGGTAGATGGATGGTATTTTTCTCTGTTTTTGTTCAAAAAGTGCTTCACTACAATGAAAAGCCCTTGTCATTGCTCGGATCCACCTCCGAGATGTGTCTTAATATTTTTGGAAATGCAACTAACTTCAAAATCTTCTTCAACAACTTGTTGAGAGGTTGGTATATATGCAATTTATATTTTCTCTCTAAATTGATTCTATTTCCATTGCTTTTGTAAAAAAATATAGATAAAGGTAAATATTTTAATTTGTGCATGGTGTAATTTAAAGTATATTTTTAAATAATAATAATTACTCACTCTGTCCCTGAAGACTTTGCACAGTTACTGTTCCGCTCGTGTTTTAGCGAGCGAGTTTTTTATTACTATTTGAAATGATAAAGTAATTTTAAGAAATGTGTATGACAGAGGAGGGGTAGGACTATCATAACCCACCTTAAAAGTCACTTTATTATTTTAAATACTAATAATCAACTCGCACGTAAAAACACGAGCAAAAAGTAAGTGTGCTAAATCTTCTGGGACGGAGGGAGTATATTGCTAAAAAGTATTAATTGATCAGTACTCCCTCCATTCCGGATTTAATGTCACGTTTGTCAAAAAGGTCCGTCCTAAATTCGTTATTACATTACTTTTTTCATATTAAAGTCAACTTTATTTCCTTTCGTTTACATCAATGTTATTACTTAACCATTTATGCCCTCTACAAAAAACCAATTAATATTAATAAATATTTCTTTCATTAAACTCCGCGCAAATAGTAAATGTGACATTAAATCCAGGATGAATGAAATATTAATTATTTTCACTGGATGTTATTAAATTTTTTCACTAAATATTAATATTAAATTAGTTGTGCATTAGTTGAACCGGTGCACGGACAACTAATGCATCCATATGCATTGGGATAAATTATAAATTAATTTACAATTCTCAAAGTTTTTACCGTTGCCCTTTTATATTAAAATGTCATAAGCCATTTTTTCTGATTTTTGCATGAATTTTTTTTTGATAATTTTGTAGTTGACGTGATAGTCGAGATTATTTATCACCCAGCAAATTATCATAAAATAGCTTTGGGTATCAAATTATAAACAATTACAATGATATGTATACATTAAATTAAAATTAATTTCATGATTAAAGTATGAAATACATCAAAATAGTGTTAGTATATATAATTTGTTTTTACCCAATAATATATGAGACACGTTCTTGTAAAACTGTCTCACATGCTATAAAACACTATCAATCAAAAAAATATAAAACGTGTTCACATACAATACAACATGTTTTTATTCAGTTCGATTCCCTGTTTCACTTTTCGTATTTCATTGGTGTTTCATTTTTCTGGATCTTTAACACATGAATCAGAGTATATATGGTGGTTAGTTGTATATCTTTTATTATTCAAAATGTCATTCATTCATATTATGAAATGCAAATTGAAACATCAATTATGAAATAGGTGATTTCATTCCGTTTTTATTGTAGGGAAAGTAGAGGTGCCACGGGCGAATTTTTTGTCAATTGTTGGGCTTCTAGATAAGAGGGTGGAGTTGGATAAAAACATCAAACCTGGAAGTAGCAAATATTTTCCCGCCCTCTGTGCTTTGGCATCAAAAATAGCCTACGAGAACGATGAATTCATCAAATTTACAGTTGAAAATACATGGAAGGTTACTATCTAATTTTCATATATCTAACTATAGTGCAGGTGCATGCTTTTTTCCCGGGAAACTTATAATTTTAACAGTCCATTTTGTCATATAAAAATTAATTTTCAACTAAACCTTGGTATATTTTTCAATTTGTCATGGGTGACATTTGCCAGGGAAAATTTTAATTTCTGGCAAAATATGACAAAATCCACCACCAATTAAAAGACAGTGGATTTCATGATTTGGATAGAACCAGAATTGGAAAACCTAGGGAAATAATCAACTAAAAAATTAGGTCCCAACTTTAGATCGAGACCTAATTTTTGCTTTTATTTCTTGGTTAAGTCTCGAAAAAAATAATCTCAATTCAAATCACACTCTACTCCACTCCACTCCAATTTATCAAGAAATGCTGATTAAAAACAATACTACTTCTGTTTCGTAAGTATCATTGTAGAAGTTTAAAAGAAAATTAATTAAGAAACATAAAATTTAGATTTCACCTTCAATCATTTAAAGAAAAAAGTAATTTACGTTATACGAGAGAGAGAGAGAGATAATTGAATAATTAAATTAATTTATAAGATGAAGAAATAATTAGGGATAAATTATTAAAAAAAAAATTAGGAATATAATTTAAACTCGAAAAAAATACTTGTGCAAATTTTTCACCACTATTTTCTGGCACACACTCTTATACATGGTTTGAGAAAAATATTTGTGTTCGGTCTAATTAATTTGAGTTTTGAAATTTTCCCACTTGCATCTTGCAAATTTCTTGTGATCACCATGTATTAGGTAATATTCCAAATATCATATATAACTTAATTATAAATATGCAGATGGAATTGCTGGGAACGTATAGCTTCTGGGATGGTAAGACATGACGAACTTTTATAGAGAAAATGTCATTTTTAGTCCTATAATTTTGGACGATTTTATTTTTAGTCTTTTAATATTTTAATAACACATTTCAATTTTTAGTGAAAATATCACATGCTTATTCCGGCGAAATTTAATATTTTCGATAAAAAATGACTGAAATTGACACATTCAGGACTAAAATTTAAAAAGTAAAAAATTGGATTAAAAATGATATTTTCTCAATATATATATATATATATATATATATATATATATATGTGTGTGAATTTGTAATTTGATAAGACTATATAATTAATATTGGCAGAAAGATACGAAGGGAATACAACACAAGCATTCATGTTTCGAGATAAAATCACTAATCCCGCCACAATCATTGTGGCCTTTAGGTGCACTGAACCATTCACCGCAGATGCTTGGATCACCGACTTCGATATATCATGGTGCAAGTTAAAAGGAATGGAAGGTAGGGTCCACGGCGGTTTCCTGAAAGCCCTCGGGTGGCCCCAAAATGGAGGTCGTCCGAATGCTTACAACACCATAACGCAGGACCTAACTTACCATTCGAATATCAATATCCGGACGAGGTTCATCCTGACTGGTCATAGCCTGGGTGGGGCCCTCGCTGTTCTGTTCTTCGCGGTTCTTGTGATGCACGACGAGATGAAGTTGTTGGAAAATTTGGAGGCGGTGTATACGTTTGGACAGCCTAAGGTTGGAGATGAAAGATTTGGGAGGTTTATGGAAGAGCAGTTTAGTGTTTATGGTGTGAGGTATTGCAGGTTTGTGTATAGCCATGATGTTGTGGCTAGACTGCCTGTTGATAACTCTGCCCTGATGTTTAAGCATTTTGGGACATGCATCTACTTCAATACCCTTTATGAAGCCAGAGTAAGTGCCTTTAAACTAACACAAATAGTAAATTTTATGACATATTCATCTTTGTAAATTAATTTTCATCCCTCCCACTAGACTGCGTGACCTATACAAGACTTTTTTTAGTAAATTTAAATGTGTCATAAAAGAACAAAAATTAATTTTTTTTCACCAACATGAAGCAAAAAAAGAGTTTTTGGTCATATTAGGCATTTTTGCCAGTTTATCTTCTATTTTTTTAATCTTGAAATGGTATAATGGCCTAGAAACAAGTTTAAAATGAAAGATATCACATTTGAAAAATATAGGGGCATTTTTTTAGAAGATAAAATCATGTATTTTACTTTTTTGAATATGTTTGTCCAAATTTGAGTGTAGTTGCAATCTTTGGGTGCAAATAGTAAGCATGATAGAGAAATTAAAGTGATGAGGATTTGCTACACATGCAGATTAATGAAGAAGAGAGATTGAAGAAGTGGTGTTCATCAATTGTTAGTAATAGAGTAGATGCATTGTGGGAGTTGATAAGAAGCTTTCTTCTTCCCCGTATGTTTGGACCAGATTACAGGGAAAATTTGTTGCTCCGGATGTTTCGACTCGTCGGCTTGCTATGTCCCGGATTAACTGTGTTGGGATTATACTGGAAAGTATGTTTTTTACTTTGTATAATCGAAACTGAATTTTCAGACTTATTTACTGAAATAAATTGTTTATCACTGATGCTTTAAATATTATTGAATGTTACATATATTTACTGCATAACTGTTCAATAAGTCGTACGTGTTACATTGTAGTTAATTTAGTGATACCAGATCACAGAAGATTAAATTAACAGTCCCTTGTAACTAAAAGTACGTTATTCACAACCTAGATGAAAATGAACAACCCATCGTGAAAGGTTGAAGTGTAAGGCTCAGATTGGTTTGTCTTGACCAAGAGATTACACTAGTGCATGACTGATGCACTGAATAGGACCTACAGGAGGATAAATTCTTCAGAACTGAACAAGGAAGAATTAGACCTCGGTGGTTCGTTATTTCTTAACCTTCGTCCCTTAAATAGGATCACGTGGGATTGGTAACTATTGCTTTGACTTATCATGGGTAGCTAATCAATGAGATTCAATACTTTTTATCGTGGGCAATATTATTGGTCACATGTGATTGCTAAGATTTAATGCGAAGAATCGTGTGCAAGTACGCTTGTTCGATTTGCCCCCTTGGGAGGTTCATAAGCTTTATCATACCAAATCTTGCAAGTGGAATTAGTTTCCGGTATGGATAATAATGTTGAACCGTTCCTTGACCAAGGATAAAAGATATTAATTAATTAGAAAGCTATTTCAGTGGCTTGAATTAATTAATGGGCTAGATAATCTTAAACACGGGAAATAATGACCGGGAGCCATATTGACTGTAATATGGGTTAAGATGGATAGTGCAATATTAATTATGTAGTAGGATTAATTAATATTTATGGGCTTGAATTATATTGTGGCTCAATATTAGATATTCAAGGTCCATTAGAAGGTTCAATCTTAATTCTCCTAAAGGCCCCCTGAGTAGCCCAACATATAGTCCAATAACTGAAAATGTGATTAAAATAAAATAAATAATGTTGCTTATTTTTCCTATGATATTTTCGAAATTTATGGATAAAAGAGGGAAAAAGATTTTCTTTGAATTTTGTTATGGAACGAAGATATGTATTCTTGGAATACAAGATTATCTCATTAAATTCAAGAAATCTCCCACTTGGTTATTCATAAGGATATTTCAAAATTTTTGAAAATAGAGGGCAAGAAAGATTTTCTTGATTTTCTTGAAAAGATATTATGGAAGATATGTATTTCTTGAAATACAATAATATCTCATAAATTCAAGAAGATTCAAATCTTGGAATCTTGCAAGACTCAATTTTCGAAAATTCCATAATTTGAAGAGGTGGGATTTTTGTGGAATATTTTAATTATGGAAAAAAGAATATATGAGATATATTCAAGATTTCTTGGTGATCAAGAAAAGTCTTTTCCCACATTGATTTTTCATCAAAAATTTCGACCACCTCTTACCTATAAATAGGAGATGATTCTTTCATTCCCAAGTACAATTCCATCTTACTTGGAAAAATTAGCAAATCCACATAAGTGGTGCAACAAAGTTTATTTTTTTTCCTTTTGTTAATTGTTCGACAAGTGTCCTTCCACCGGATAGTTGAGCAAGGGCTAAGGGAATACTTGGAAAGTCCTTTTGGTTAGTCCGTCCAACCGAATTCACTGCCATCCCGAGAGGTACGTTCACGTAAACCCGTAGATTCCGCATGCATAGGTTTTACGTGGCTTATTATATGCATGATATGTTGTTGCAATTATTATTTGAATTAATATAGGATTAATTCATGCTAGTAATAATTAAAGAATTAAATTTGTATTTAAATATTCATCCCGAATAGATCTGTGCAACTCATTCCCCAACAATTGGTATCAGAGTCACGGTTTCGGGCTCTGAATTTTTTAAATTGTAATTTAATTCGTGGACATTAAAATTGAAATTGGATAGTAGAACTTTTAGATCTGTTTTGCAGGTATCCAATTGTCATGGATTTTAATGTGTTTATTTATGCATGCATATAAACTGTGTTTTTTTTTAATTTGATTCGTTCGGATTCGTTTTGCCTCGTGAGAAAATCCATGAGTAGATTAAAATTTGTTTGATTTGATCAATGTAATAGACTAGTCTAGATCTAGGTTTATTTATTTTTTGTAAATAAATTATAACCTGATCGAAAACGAGGACGGAGACGAAGAATTAAAGGACAAAATCCAGAACCGGGCGTAGGCGGCGCGGGCGCACGCTGGCACGACGGGCGCAGGGCGAGGCCGAGGCGGTCGAGCGAAACGAGGAATGTCTGTGCTAAGACGGGCGGGCGCTAAGCGACGCCGTCTTGGCGCTTGATCGGGCCGAAGCGACGGACTTCGGACGCTGGCACGCTGGATACGCTCTGTGGCTGAAGTTCGGGATTCATGCGAGGCGAAGATGGGCAGCCTTGCCTTCGAACTCGCTTGAACCGCTTATCGCCATACGGTAGAAGCGTCTTTGGGCGCCTTGCCGAAATGCCCGTCAGCGCTACCGAGAACTCTGGTCTAGGCTAAACAATGGGCCGGGATCTTGAGGCGTGCATCCGGCCGTGAGTTTGCTGGGCGTGGCGTTTGAGATGAAGTATTTTTTCGAGACGAACGAGCGGGGGAGAAATTCGAGGCGTGTTTCTTCAAGATCAAGTCAAGAAAAATCAAACCATGACAATTGGATAATTTGTGCCCAATATGTTTATTTTTTCTGCTTTTGCTTGATTTATTTGTGCTATCTTGTGCTTTATTTAATTTGTTTAAATGTGTTTGCATGAGGGTTGCCAAATGGAAAAATCTCACCTTAAAAAATTACTAAGTATGTTTAAATAATTAATTGACAATTTTATTCCGGATAATAAAATTGAATTAATTTTGACTTCCATGATTTATTTGTTTGTGAATTCTTTGGAGAAATTCCCCAACGGATTCGGTCAAAAAGATAGCTTTCACATGAATGAATTCCAAACGGATGATTGTGGGTTATTACTAGTGGCGACGATGACCCTCCCAACGAGGCTCGATCAAAGCGAAATAATAATCATGTATTTAATCATGGTTATTACTTAGGTATAAAATTGATATGCATATACTTCCCCGAAGTCCCTGTCAATTTTATATTGGTCAAGTGGGAGCCAACTATTAATCTGGATATTAAAGGTTTGTAATTGTTCTTGTTTGTAACCTGCTTGAATGTGTTTAAATAATGACCCACCCAACGTGGCTTATTTAAACTGTTTTGAGATGTTGGCTGATGCATGTTCATTTTTTTTTTTTTGAGATTTTAATATGATGCATGTGATCGAACCTTGTGATATATTTGTGCTTATGCATATTATTATTTATTTCAGTTCATCATGTCGCAACCTTTTAATCCACTGTTATATACACTCAAAGAACACCAATTAACTGGAGAAAACTATAATGTTTGGAAACAAAATATGAACTTTGTCCTACCTGCACAAAAACATTATTGGATTCTTGATGTACCCAAGCCACGTAAGCCCACTGATGAATCAACTGATGTGGCAAGACATGAGTATAATATTTGGGAGCAGGCCAATGAACCGTGTAATCTTGACTTCACTGTCTGATGATTTGAAACACATTCATGAAGGTGTTGAGTCCGCTGGAAATTATGTAAAGTCTTGAAGAAATGTTTTTAACAAAAGACTGCATGATCGATCAGTTTAAAAATGACGACGTGGCTAAAATTTGAAAATGGCCGAGGAACACTGTAGAGAGCATGTTCTCAGAGTCAAACACCATTTTCTAAAATTGGCTTATCTCGGAACTAAGTATTGTGATGAGGCCCAAATTGAATTTCTGTTGCTTACTCTGCCAAGGAGCTTCGATGGATTTTACTGTGGTTTTGTGATGAGTGATCACATGTTTACTATGGATAATCTACAAGAAGCCTTGGAGAAAGTGGAGAAGCATTTAGGAAAGAAAGACGAAGCATTGGTGACCAAAAGTCTTTTCTCGAGATCTAAGCCAGTGGAAGGCAAGTCTCAAGAAAAGGAAAGTGGTCAGAACCAAAGCAAACTCATCACTAAGAAAAGTGAGAAAAAAAGGCGGTTAGGTTTGGTTGGGTGTCAAGAAAGAACCAAAAAAGAAATATGTTTTAATTATGGGAGAAAGGACATTGGAGGTCGACTGTTCGAATCCCAAAAGGAAAGGAAAGAAAGGTAATCCTCACTCACTAGTTGTTGAAACTTGCTTAGCGGCGTATGCCTCCCATTTATGGGTGGTGGATCTGAGATCCTTGATCATGTTTGTTTCACATTACAGGTTCAAACGGACCCGACAACTAAGTGGAAGTGAGATCCTCATCACACCGGGCGATCTTCAGAGTGGCAAATTTGAGCGATGGGAGAAGTGCACATTTCTTTTGAAGACGGGGTTTTAATTTTAAGAGATGTTACATGACGTTAAGTTTTAGAAAGAATTTGATTTCGGTTTCTAAACTTTTTTCATGATGGATATTCGGTTACTTTTAATAAAGTTGTTACCATTTCTCTTTATGATAAATTTATCTCGTCATGGAACGTTGGCGAATAATCTCTATACAATTAATCGTGCACACACACTTACGAAATGCATCCTATAACACATCAACTCATTTTTCGAGAAAAGAAAACGTTCATCGACGTGAACAGAGACACTTCTTTGGCATCTAAGATTGGGTCATATAAATCCAAAGAGGATCCAAAGGTTGGTGAAAGACGGTTCACTAGAGCTTCTCCTAGTTGAACCATTTCCAACTTGCGAATCATGTTTGGAGGGTAAAATGACCAAGAGGGCATTTGGAGCCAAGGGGAATAGGGCCAAAGAAGTGTTAGAGATCGTTCACACGTATGTATGTGGTCCAATGTCAACCAAAGCAAGAGGAGGTTATGAGTATTTTGTCACTTTTATTGATGATTACTCAAGAATGCGGTTACATTTTCCTTATGAAGCATAAATCGAGACCTTTGAGAAATTCAAAGAATTTAAGGCTCAAGCGAGAGAATCATATGGAAAAACGTATCAAGTCTCTACGATCCGATCGTGGAGGCGAATACCTCAAATGATGATGAGTTTTTGAACTACTTATCTGATGAAGGGATTGTATCTCAGCTCACTGCACCCGGAACCCCTCAACAAAACGGGGTTGCAGAGCGAAGAAACAGAACTCTTTTGGAAATGGTTAGATCAATGATGAGTTATGCGGATCTTCCCAAGTCGTTTTGGGGTCATGCCTTGGAAACATCGGCTTACATTCGAACTTGGTGCCATCCAAATCGTTTCCCAAAACTCCAAAAAAAAAATTGTGGAGCGGCGCAAGCCTAGTATGAGACACATGAGAATTTGGGGGTGTCCGCCCTCGTGTTGGACAAGGAAGCCGATAAAATTGGATCCTCGTCGAAATTAAAATTTGTTTGTAGGATACCCCCAGGAACAAAAAGGGTGTATGTTCTATGGTCCCGAAGATCAAAAAGGTGGTCATAAGCACCCACTTTAGATTTTTGGAAGAAGACTATATGAACCAAAGAAAACCCGTAAGTGAGATTACCTTAAATGAGCTTAGAGGGCAAACCTCGATTACAACTGTTGTCTTAGATGATATACCAAACGATCGCTTTCACAACCTGAGCCTCGTCATAGTGGGAGGGTTGTTAGGCGACCCCAAGAGATTCATGGGAATAAGAGAGTCCTCGGACTTAATTCGAGACAAAGACGAATCGGACCCATGGACATATGACGAGGCACTCCAAGATAAGGATCTGATTCTTGGCAAACAAAGAATGAAAAAAGCGAAATGGGTTCTATGTTTCATAATAGAGTGTGGGAGCTAGTCGAACCACTTAATGGGGTCAAACCCATTGGATGCAAGTGGGTATATAAGAGGAAAAAGAGGACCGGACGGGAAGGTTGAAACCTTTAAAGCAAGACTAGTGGCGAAAGGATATACTCGAAAATAAGGGATCGATTATGAAGAAACTTTTTTTCCAGAAGCAATGCTTAAATCCATCCGTATTCTCTTATCGATTCTTTGCTCATTTCAACTTTGAAATCGCGAAATGGATGTCAAGACAACTTTCCTTAACGGAAGTCTTGATGAAGAAATCTATATCTGACAACCCCAAGGTTTCATTGAAATGTCCAAGAACATCTTGTTTGTAAGCTCAAGAAGTCCATTTACGGACTCAAACAGGCATCCGTAGCTTGGAACCAATGTTTTGATCATGTTATAAAGTCTTATGGGTTTGATCAAAACGAGTTTGAAAGTTGTGTGTATAAAAAAGCGTGTCGGAATCGCATTGGTATTCTTAGTACTATATGTAGATTTACATTACGATCATCGGGAACGATGTGAAGGTGTTATCGACGTAAGGGCATGACTTTCAAAAACAGTTTGATATGAAGGACTTAGGGAAGTTCGGACACATCCTTGGGATCAAGATCACCGAGATCTCAAGAAAATGATGATAGGCTTATCGCAAAGCTTCATACATAGACACCTTTGAAACGCTTCAAAGATGCAAGATTCCAAGAAAGGATTCGTACCTTTTCGGGCATGGAATCCATCTATCTAAGAAAATGTCCTCTAAGACGCTTGAGAGATAGATGACATGAAAGACATTCCTTATGCTTCGGCGGTCGGAAGCCTTATGTATGCAATCTTTGTATGCGAGACCGGATATTTGCTTTCTTGCGTAGGCATGGTGGCAAGATATCAAAGTAACCCCGAAAAGAGCATTGGAAGGCGATTAAAAACATTCAAGTATCTGAAAAAGAACTCGGGATAGAATGTTGGTTTATCGATCGAGTAGTCCAATCCCCATCGGTTACCACGGACTCGGTTTCCAATCGACGTATACTCCTAAAAATCTACCTCGGTAGTGTGTTTTGCATGGGGAAGGAGCCGTGACATGGAGAAGCGTCAGCGAAATCGTCGCAGATTCTACCATGGAAGCCGAATATGTAGTAGGCGCTAGGCGAAGCGTGAAAGAGAGAGGTTTAGCTCAAGCACTTCCTAGTGGACTTAGATGTGGTTCCGAATTTGCCCGGTGAGAATCATTTTTTATTGTGACAATCTTGGGAGGCGGTTGCAAATTCAAGGGAACCAAGAGCCCACAAAAGCCGACAAAACACATAGAAAAAGAAATACCATCTTATACGAGATATCGTTAAGAGAGGAGATATAGATGTGTCAAAAATAGCGTCGAGGACAACCCTATGAATCCATTCACAAAGAGTGCATCTCTGAATACATTCGAGAGACATGTGGAAGGAATGGGTGTCAAGACCGATTTGCCAATCGACTTTGAGTATAAGTGGGAGAAATTATTAGGTTCGTGTAGGTGACATTAGATGTCACGGACTCGCCGAGACATGTTGTAGTATACTTAAAAGCGGACTTTGAGTATAAGTGGGAGATTGTTGGGATTATCTTTGGAAAATATGCTTTTTACTTTGTATAATCGAAACCAATTTTTTCGACTTATTTATTTGAAATAAATTGTTTATCATTGATGCTTTAAATATTATTGAATGTTACATATATTTCTTTGCATAAATCGCTCAATAAGTCGTGCGTGTTACATTGTAGTTAATTTAGTGATACCGCACCACGAAAGATTAAATTAACGGTCTCTTTGTAACTAAAAAGTACGTTATTCATGACCTAGATGGAAATGAACAACCCATCGTGAAAAGATTGAAGTGTAAGGCTCAGATTGGCTTGTCTTGACCAAGAGATTACACTAGTGCATGACCGATGCCTTTGAATATGACCCTCTGAGGAGGATAAATTCTTGAACCCGAACAAGGAAGAATTAGACCTCGATGAGTTCGTTATTTCTTAACGTTTGTCCCTTAAATAGGATCACGTGGGATTGGTAACTATTGCTTTGACTTATCATGGGTAAATAATCAATGAGATTCAATACTTTTTATCTTGGGCAATATTATTGGTCACATGTGATTGCTAAGATTTAATCTGAAGAATGCGTGTGCACGCTTTGTTCGATTTGCCCCCTTGGGAGGTTCATAAAGCTTTATCATACCAAATCTTGCAAGTGGAATTAGTTTACGGTATGGATAATAATGTTGAACCGCTCATCGACCACCAGGATAAAAGATATTAATTAATTAGAAAGCTATTTCAAAGGCTTGAATTAATTAATGGGCTAGATAATCTTAAACACGGGAAATAATGACCGGGAGCCATATTGATTGTAATATGGGTTAAGATGGATAGTCTTGATATTAATTATGTAGTGGGATTAATTAATATTTATGGGCTTGAATTATATTGTGGCTCAATATTAGATATTCAAGGTCCATTAGAAGGTCCAATATTAATTCTCCTAAAGGCCCCCTGAGTAGCCCAACATATAGTCCAATACCTGAAAAGATGATTAAAATAAAATAAATAATGTTGCTTATTTTTCCTATGATATTTTCGAAATTTATGGATAAAAGAGGGAGAAAGATTTTCTTTGAATTTTGTTATGGAATGAAGATATGTATTCTTGGAATACAAGATTATCTCATTCAATTCAAGAAATCTCCCACTTGGTTATTCATAAGGATATTTCAAAATTTTTGAAAATAGAGGGCAAGAAAGATTTTCTTGATTTTCTTGAAAAGATATTATGGAAGATATGTATTTCTTGAAATACAAGAATATCTCATAAATTCAAGAAGATCCAAATCTTGGAATCTTGCAAGACTCAATTTTCGAAAATTCCATAATTTGAAGAGGTGAGATTTTTGTGGAATATTTTAAATATGAGAAAAAGAATATATGAGATATATTCAAGATTTCTTGGTGATCAAGAAAAGTCTTTTCCCACATTGATTTTTCATCAAAAATTTCGACCACCTCTTACCTATAAATAGGGGATGATTCTTTCATTCCCAAGTACAATTCCATGCGCTGGAAAAATTAGCAACTCCACATAAGTGGTGCAACAAAGTTCATTTTTTCCTTTTGTTAATTGTTCGACAAGTGTCCTTCCACCGGATAGTTGAGCAAGGGCTAAAGGAATACTTGAGAAGTCCTTTTGGTTAGTCCGTCCAACCGAATTCACTGTCATCCCGAGAGGTACGTTCACGTAAACCCGTAGATTCCGCATGCGTAGGTTTTACGTGGCTTATTATATGCATGATATGTTGTTGCAATTATTATTTGAATTAATATAGGATTAATTCATGCTAGTAATAATTAAAGAATTAAATTTGTATTTAAATATTCATCCCGAATAGATCTGTGCAACTCATTCCTCAACAAACTGCTCATGGAATGCAAGATTATATCAATGCAACTCGATTGGCAACTTATTGATGGATTTGGATCCTGTGTTGTCAGTGCGCAGTAGATACACACATGTTTATAGTGTACTTTTAGCTGAAACAAAGTCTTGTGCTATACTAAATTTAAATACATTATAATTATAGACCCGTGGATCTACTGCTACTGCACAACACATGATCCAAATCCTAATTTCATTGCCTATGATCCTCTATTTTTGAATTAGTTGTGGGCTCTGTTATCCACACCCACAAGATTACTTAGTTCATCCACTATTTAATACACCCATTTTATATTTTATTTATTTGTAAGTTGTACCCACTTTAAATTAATTTATAATTATATGTGCACCCACCAACTCAAAGGATGTTAATTATACCGTCTGGGAAGGGTCTCGTCCCTGAGCACCACCAACATTTCATCGGAAGGTACTGGGGTACGGTGGGCCGGGGATTGTTGAATCTTTAGACGCTTACATCCTCACACGTCGATATTCAATGGCTACAACTCGATGGTCAAAGAAGGAGAAAGCGATCATTGTGCAACTGTGTCATACTTATGTAGGAACTTTTTATAAAATTGGGGGAAAGTTTAAGTAAAAACTCCACCCCCAAAGCATATCTCCTGTCTGTTTCAATGCACAGTAGAATCTGACAATGATAACTTCACATATGACCTTCAATTGAAGACTAACGTAACCGAAATAGCAAAAAAAATGTTGGGCCAAAATATTATTATAATTTTTTAATAAAATTTTAAAGATTTTTACTAATGTGATGTAGCTCTAATGATATAACAAATATTTTTTATCTTTTTTTAATGCAAGAGGTACAAGGTTCATTTTCCCATATCCACCACACATATATACTAATTATTTTTTTGAATATTTTCTAAATTATTAATATTATTTTTTAATTTTTAAATTAGATCTATTTATACATATATAATAACAAATTATAATAATACAAAAAAAGAATAAAATTCAACAAAAAAATTATTATAAAATTTTGGTCTAGATCTATTTATACATATATAATAACAAAATATAGACTAAAAAAAATCAACAAAAATATTATTACAAATTTATCATGAAATTTTAAAAGTGACACATTAATGATTAATAATATAAAATGTTATATTTTGTAGTTGATATGAATATATTTAAAAAAAATAGTTATTCCTCCTATTTTTATTTTTTAAATTGCTCACTGAATTTCGACACAAGTTTTAAAGAGAAAATTCTTTATTAATAATTGAAGGTGATAAAATAACTTTTGATAAGGGTATTTTGTCAGTTTTAGTGAATATGATAAAAAATAACTTACTTTTGTATGTAATTATTTGTGACATGTGATGTAATTTAGTGATGTTTATAAGGGGTGATATGAACTGTATAGTTACTTTATTGCTATTTTGAGTATGTGATAAAAGATGAACTTTTTGAATTTTGAGCAATCTAAAAAAGACGAGGAATATTATATATATGAAAATGTATAATTTATATACTTATTTGTATGATTATATTACATGATATTGGATTTAAATTGATTAGTCCAATTACCATAAATTAGTTACATGAGCTATTGACATTAGACTTAAATTATTAGTTGAATAATTTTAAATTAAATTATTAGTTGACGTTATTAGTTGAATTGTAAAATAACATTAGGTTGGTTGTGATAAAACTCGATTTGTTTACTTATTTGTATGACTCTTTTATAAGATATAATATTTAAATTGAACGGTTCCAGAAACTTTAATGACGGGGACACAAAAATAAATAATATAAAAAGTAGATTTCATGTGAATCCGGTGGCATATACACCGTCACTATCTTAAAAAAATATTTGATTTTTTAAATAGTGATATTGCATATAAATAACAGATCTATAAATATTTTTAGATGAAATATTTGCATGATTAACTAATTACAACACTGTTAAAAATTCATTTAAGTCATTGTATACATATAATATATATAAATAATATATATAAGTATTACTCCAAATAATTATAATATATATAAAATATATTTGAAAAAAATTATGGGACATGTAGGCCAGTTATTGAGTCTGATTACTATGAATTAGTTGCATGTACAATTGATATTAGACATTGGATTGCAAAACGATATTAGGTTGATTGTGATGAAGTTCATTACCCATATTTTTAAAAGAAAATGCTAATCGAGACTAACTTATGACAAAGAGTGTTGATTTTGGGAATGACAATGACTTCATCAGATAGTAGACTCTCTTTAACATCTTAGAAAGACAATTTTGACTAATTATATTCTGTGGTGCGACCATTAATAAGAATTATACACCATTATTAAAAATCTTGGACTTTCAATAATTTTTTATAATTTATTTAAAAAAATGAATACATTTCATATCATGTTTATTTTATACTCACAAACCGTGCGTTCCATGCAACACACGGGTGATATACTAGTTTACCATAATAAATCGAAACCAAACCATTTTACGTCATAATTGATTTTAAACCGAACCAATTTTTCGGTTTGGGGCAAAACGAAATAATCGAAATAGTTTGACCATTATGAAATTAAACCAATTTTAGAGGCATATTTTCATTTTTTACGATAAAAATTCGAAATTAAATAACACAACATAAGATCCAATGATATTACACTACTGCATAAATTTTATAATTAACATATAATGTATATATAGTGTAACATTTAGATAAAAAAATGAATAAATGAACTAAAATTATGATTATACATGTAGAGTTTATTATTTCGGTTCAGTTTTCGGTTTTTGGTAATTTTACCTTAAAAACGAAAACCAAAAACTCTAAAATAAAAAACTAAAATCGAACCGAATACAAAATTAACCGAATCGAATTTATATTTTCATTAATTTTGGTTCGATTTTTCAATTTTTATCGTATAATGCTCACCCCTAATCATATGGTGTGGTTTAGAGAGAAAAAGAGTGATCGAAAGTTGGTGTTTTTAATAACTTTAGTAATTTTTTTTGAAAGACAATCAATTACAATAGTTTCCTAACATAATTAATTACAATAATTCCTTCTACCATCGGGTATATGGTTTTCATTAATTTTGGTTCGATTTTTCGATTTTTATCGTATAATGCTCACCCATAATCATATGGTGTGGTTTAGAGAGAAAAAAAGTGATCGAAAGTTGGTGTTTTTAATAACTTTAGTAATTTTTTTGAAAGACAATCAATTACAATAGTTTTCTAACATAATTAATTACAATAATTCCTTCTACCATCGGGTATATGACAACATCATTTCATCTAGCTGTAGACCGGAACCGCAATTACCACAAGAGGGAGATCACCCGAAACCGCAACTTGGAATCGCAGATCCGAACGCGATTACTACAAGAGGAGACCACCAAACCGCAACTTTTTAACCAGAAACCCAACAACAGGGACCACCACCCCAACCACCACAAAGAGGGAATAATATTTCCTCTCACCTCAACATCATTTCATCTAAATTGTAGACCCAATTCTAATTACTGCAAGAGGGAGATCACCAAACGCAAAATCAGGAATCGCAGATCAACCAAGAAGCATTACAAGAGGAGACCACCAAGAGGACTTGGACCGAACCCAACAACCAGGGGCCACCACCCCACAAAGAAGGACCACCACAAGAGGGAATAATATTTCTCCAGTGTCTCGAACCCGGACCTCAAGCCGCCTCTCGGTGGTGGGCTTTCTAACCAAACGAAAAATTTATCCATACGACAATAACTTTAGTAATTTTCATTCAGTATATTTTGTCAAAAGAAATATGGGTGAACTTAGATTTTTGTGGCATATGAATAGCCGCGCCCTTACTAAATTCTTAAAATAATTTTGTCCCATATTATATGTCAAATTTCCTCTTGCGAAAAGGGAAAAATTAAATCCAATTTCGTAAAATTATACCGTAGGCTAAAAATAAAAATGTTTCCATAAATAAATATAACAATTCAAGAAGTTAGGTATGCGGGCAGCTTAAAGTTGAAGCTGAGCGGCGATAGAGAGCGGAGAGATAGAGAGAGTCGAGAGGCGAGCGGAGCGATTTAGGGTTTTTGAAATCCCAAATTGGATACAAAGGTCAGTCAACCGGCGAGCACCCGAAGCTATTCTGCAATCATTTTAAGCTTCTTTTGTGATTTTTCCATTTTTCTCTCTAGGGTATTTAAGAATTCTGAGAAATATGGTGAGTTTGCTTTGGTATATAATGTCGATGGTATTTGAGTGTTGTGAGAAAGAGGTGTCCGTGTTATTGTGTGCAGGAAGAGTGCGTGAGAGGTTGAGAGAATTGGTGATAAAGAGAGATAGGGCAGAAAGTGAAGAAGGATTCGCCGTTTCTCGAATAGCTAGGCCTCTTTTTCGTCATGTCTGATCGAAAGCTTGTTGTAAGTTTTAATATTTTCATGGAAATTTTTATGTTTTGATGAATGCACGATTTTGTATGATTGATGTTTGTATTTGTGTTAATTATAGGTGTTGGGAATTCCATGGGATGTGGAGACTGAAGGATTGAGGGAATACATGAGCAAATTCGGTGAACTAGCTGACTGCATAGTGATGAAGGTTTGTTGCCTGTATTATTTCAAGTAGAAACCCTAAGGCAAGGCAATTTTGTATACATATGGGACTTGTGTGGAAGGTTTGATTTTCTTCGGTTACTTTCTTAAAAAATACAGAGGGTTTCTTAGTTTTGCAATGTTAATATAATGAAGCCTTTCACTCTGTTACTTTTAGTACTTCAAAATTTCTGGATATGTTTCTCTCATTATGTTTTGATACACATCCAAAAGGGTTAGATTATGCTTTATGCTTGCTCAAATCAATCATATGTTATGATTTTATTGAAACTGGGTGATGTCATATTGCATGATCTGATGCAAGTTTTTTGAAGAACTTTTGCCATATGTTACTTGCTTGTTCATTCTATTAAAATGCTGAAAATAGATTTCTCTTTTTTGGAACTGGGAAGCATGTTATATTATGACCGAGGTTTGAAATTATGCCCTGCTACCTTTTATGCATTTATATGTCCAACTTTATCTCTTGAAGAATCATGCGATACTTTGAAATGTAATATCAAACGGTCCCTTATCTTCTTTCTGTGGTGATTTCAGGAGCGTTCATCTGGTCGTTCTCGTGGTTTCGGATATGTAACATTTGTAAGCTCTGAGGATGCGAAGGTGATATATACATCTTGAACGTATCTTTTTTTTTTGAGAACAAACATATCATTGTTTGATAATTTGTCACAATTCTCTCTGCATAATTTGAGAGCCAATTATCAGCTGTTCACTAATGCTTCCTTTGTGTATGTCTCAGACTGCATTGACAAGTGAGCATATACTTGGCAATAGAATGCTGGAAGTCAAAATAGCTACACCAAAGGTTGCCTTTGTTTTAATAATTATTTCAATTATATATGTATGCTATCCTATTTATTGCCCTCTTTCCGTCTTGTTTTTATTATTTGATTTTTTTTTTTTGAAAGTTCTAGGACCTATCCATTCTTTATATTCATTTGAATTTTTCTGTCCTACATTCAGGAGGAGATGAGAACATCTTCAAAAAAAGTGACCAGGATTTTTGTAGCAAGGATAACACCATCGGTGACTGAAGCTGAATTCAGAAGGTTGCTTTTCTATCCTTTTTTTTCATGTGAATATCCATATGCAATTTTTTTTTTATATGCAGTTGTAAATTGGTGGTTCTCTATCAGTTGTCTGTTTAAGTCTCATGGTAACTGTTACTTTTTATGCAGTCATTTTGAAAAATACGGTGATATAACAGATTTATACATGCCAAAGGTTCATACTTTTCACCCGTTCTCCAAGATTACAGATGTATCTTTAGTTAAATTGCATGCCTTAATATCATTATTTCTCAGGATCCAACAACCAAAGTCCATCGTGGAATTGGATTTATCACTTTCGCAAATGCAGGTAACTATTACTATTCTTAGTGCTTTTGTTTACATCTTACCTCTATCCATGATATATAACTATTGTAAATGCTGGTAATTCTTTTTCATTGCTTTTGTTGGCATCTTACCTCTATTAGTTAGTCAGTCTATTTTCTTTATCTATTACTTCCCAGACATTTTTGGACAGCTGATAATTTGACCTCTTAATTAGCAGATTGATTATGTTGTTTCCCAGATTTGTTATGTTCATTTTGCACAGCAGTTTGAAGGTTTAGAGACAAATTAACCCCTTGATTAGCAGAGTGATTATGTTGTTTTGGGTATTTGTTGTAATTGTAAATGTATGTGACTCACCTTCCTACTGTTCATGTATAAAAGGAACATGTGTTGACCGTGCCATTTCATCTTGTAAAAATATTATGTTGTTTGTCGAATTTATTGTTCATGTATGAAGATTACCTTTGCGTATTGTTCATGTATATAAAAGACTATACACATTATGCCCTGTCAATGCAATAATCTATTTTTCATATTGAACATTTTTAATTTAGAGGTGTGCATTACCAATTTACAAATCTCCTGGATTTCCCAAGTTATGCCCAAGCTGGAAGTGAATGATCATAATTTGGTTAATAACGATGTACATTCTAATTTATTGGGGCTGGATAGCGTGACCTCTCCCATATGCATTTTTCAATAATTGCTTTATGGTAATCAAAATTTCAGTGTATTTCTTAGGCTACCTAACTACAGACGGTTTTATTTGCATCATTGCATGTGATTTAAATTTTACATGCATGAATTTGTATTCTCACGTAATTTATACTCTATATGCTTAAAACACTTTCTTTATGTTGCCACAGATGCAGTGGATGATCTGATGGGTGAGACACATGAATTAGGAGGTTCAAATGTGGTTGTGGACAGAGCAACCCCAAAGGTAGCTTCTAGAATCCTACTTTTTTTTTTCTCCCATTCCAGATGGTGTTAAAGTTTCACTGTTTCAGAGAAGTGAAATACATGCAGAACCTGTGTAATATAAATTATGTCATGTAATTGTACATGTAAAGAAGGTTATGTTCTAGTTGGCTTGGGACATTCTACGTAATGATTCCCATCATCCATTATAATAAATACTAAGACATAAGGAATCAACAAATCCCTAAACTAACATTTTTTGTTTTGATAGGTCCTTATCCCTTCAAGTATTGTAATTTTATGTCATAACTCCCTCGAGACAAGAATTAACGGAATTTTTTTATTCATCTTAATTGTGCCACAATATATTTTATATGTTAATTTATTAATACCAGGATGTGTTTTGTGCAAGTCATTTCAACCCTAGTTCTTTATGTGTTGGTGCGTATAATGGCTTACGAAAAATACTTTTTTACACAATTATATTTAAATAAAGCTGACATGTATATTATTTAACTGGACTAGTAAGGCGAATTGAACTTTTTTATTAATTTTTGGCTCTAGGGAGCTTGTGAAAAAAAATATCAATACTTTAAAAAGGCGTTTTAAATCAATAAATAGTGTAGGGACCTACCAGAACAAAAATTGATAGTTTAGGGAACTTTTTGATGCATTATCATTTACCCCTAATACTATTTTTAAAAGAAAAACCATTTCCATTTTCCGCAATGCAATATCATCAAAAAAGATCTTTATGAGTTTCAGTTGTGACATAATTCATATAGTTGATATACAAATGTGTGTTGCACTTGTTTATTTTAGGAGGAAGATTTCAAGCCAGTAAGCCGAATGCCTCAAGGGGCGGCGGGTGGATATGGTGCATATAATGCTTATATTAATGCTGCAACTAGATATGCTGCAATTGGTGCTCCAACACTATATGATCATCCTGGCGCCATGTATGGAAGTAAGTTACTTGTTCAAAACACAATGCAGTTAGTTACATTTTGAATATGACGAAGTCTTTTGTAAATCAGCTTTACCGTGCAACCGGTTTGCATTTTGTGTGTATTTTTATATAGTATAGTTGTTTCATTAAAGGGTATTAATATGATAGTTTTAGTTGTTTCAATAAAGAGTATTATTTATTTTTACTATAAAGTGATAGTTGTTTCATTAAAGGGTATTAGTTTGATAGTACTAGTTGTCTCGTTTAAAGGTATTAGTTATTTTACGATAAAGTGATAGTTGCAGTTAAACGTTGAATCTGTTTTACATAAGTCAGACTCTTTGAATATAATTAGCTAAGATGATGTCAATTGGATATTTTTTGCTCATTAGGAGGAGGAGGAGAGGTGCCTCGTGGGATGGGCAAAAAGATCTTTGTTGGTAGGCTTCCCCAGGAGGCAAGTGTAGAAGATCTTCGCCATTATTTTGGCAGATTTGGACGTATTTTAGATGTTTATGTTCCTAAGGTAAGAACAGCTATGATTTGCTACAATTTATAAAACAAGATATTTTTAGAACATTGCCTTAACTACTTTTACAGGACCCTAAGAGAACTGGCCATCGGGGATTTGGTTTTGTGACTTTTGCTGATGATGGAGTTGCAGATCGTGTAGCTCGAAGATCTCATGAAATATGTGGACATCAGGTTTGAGCTCCTCTGTTCCACCAAACCATGATTTTGATGCAAATCACTTAGGTGATGTTTGTTTTCGGTTTTGAAACTTATAACCAGTTCCAAAACAATCAATTCTCTTTCCTTACACTTTAGCATATTCAAATCATTCAATCACACAACAATAATATAATAATACAATGTCATCCACTCTTACACTTTAATTTGACATAAAACGAAATCTCACCCTACTCAAAAACCAAAAACAAACACAATTTACTATTTATCAGGATTTCAAAATCCCATATATTTCAAAAGCTGGTTTTTAAAGTCACTTAAAGTTCAAAACCAAAACAAACTTCACCTTATGCATGTGTTCTAGTGCATCGACAAAACCAAGTCTTAGATGGTTGTTTGAAAGCCTCAGATACTTTTGTTATATTTGTGGGCTAACTGATTAGTTTTTCAACTTGAACCTATATCTGACAAATGTAGGGGCAGTTCCTCCCTTTGCAATAGGGGAGCCCCCCCTGAAAAAAGAAATTCTGTAATTCCATTAATTAAATCCCCACAGAACTAATTAGCCCATCTCAAAGCTAATTGTTTAAATAGCAGCCATATGCCAGGATCATATCTTTTTGCACATGATCCTTAATTTGTAAGTCTCGAGTAATATTCTATTGTGTCTTTTTACCACTTATCAAAAGCCCATGGAACAAATTGTAAACCCATGCCCAAATTGTGTAGTCAATCAATTTCCAACAAAAATTGTGCAAAACTAAGAGAGAAAATCTGCAGTTTCTTCATGGTTACTCTGATTCTGAAAGAGTTGTCTGCCACTACTTTCCTCTCCTTCGAAATCAAATTTAAAGCAAAATTTTATTTCCGTTTTCTTTCTTTTCTTTTTCAGTGAGTTCTCCTGTTTGTTTATTTTCTTCAAACAAGTGTAGACGAGTTCAAAATGCATGTTCGAGGAATTATGTTCCTTAATTGATGAAGTATATGTTTGTTTTGATTATTCTTGGATATTTTTAGCAGACCAAAATTACGATGTGAGCCAACAGACACAAACATATATTTCTATATGTATTTTCTACTGTTGATATATATTATATTATAATTAATGGCAAAAAGGGGAACTGTAACTTAAGCAGTCATGTAAGCTGAGTATACTATTTTTATGCGTTGATTATTCTTCAATGAAGGAAATGATTCTGACCACCTTCTGGAAGTGTATTATGCAAATGCCAACTGATCCTTTATGATGCTATACTTTCATGAGTGCTTATATATAATTATTAATTTCTATGATTTATTGAATGAGGTTGTGAATGATCAATGTTTTAATAAGATGGGTTAATATTGCAGACGGTCATTTTTTTATGTATTACAGGTTGCAATAGATTCAGCTACACCTGTTGATGATGCTGGTACTAGTGGTAATTTTGCGGTCAATAATCCTGAACCATTTGGGCATGTTGCCCCGGCCCCGCTGCCTATGCGCGCGTATGGTAGGATGTATGGGAGCTTAGACTTTGATGATGTGAGTACTGACATAATTTCTTGTCTGGTTTCTGCTTTATATATAGTCCCTCCATTTTGCAACAAATGTCGTTTTAGCCATTTAATAAAACATTAAGAAGCTTAAAATTTAGACAATTTTGCACTTAATCAATTTTTCTCTCTCCAATATTCTCTCTCCTGTCTTATCTCTCTTCTCTCCCTTTCCTTGTAGATTAATACTACTCACTAAAAATTTCCTTAATTTTTTATAGAGATCTTTGAGTGGGGGGTAAATTGGGAAGAAAAGGGTGAGAAAGTTAAAAAGACAAATAATTTTAATAAAATTTAAGAGTCTGAAAAGACATTCATGCGAAACGGAGGGAGTACCATTTATATGTTAATGTGTATGCCATTTGCCTTGTCTCTGCATGGTGTTATGTTTTCTGATGTATTCTGTTGGCCATTTTTCTATGGCTTTTCTGTGGCTGAATTTGTTGCTTTGGAGTTACTGTGTTCATATTCCTCAAGTCAGCCAAACTAGACATTCTTTCCTGGCTCATTTGTTCAATTTATCAAAATACATTTTTCTTGTATTCTCCCCTGACATATGAAAGAAAACACTACCTCCTTTTCATATTGATTGTCGCTATTGAGGTTTAATTTTGTTCTATTTTTCCATGTTTCTTTCCAATTTACACTTATATATCCCAAAAAATCTCCTTTTTATTGGAAGATATCTTCACTGTTTAATGGAGAGAGAAATGTTGATGGAGGTAAATCTGTCAAAATTTTATGTTCCTTAATTCTATACAGAACCACAATTAATATGAAACTGAAGGAGTATGAAAGAGTATAGCCTTTTTGTCTGGAATATCATATAGGTTGATAGATTATGTGGATAACATACCTATGTTGATTTAGATAGAGAGTTGTGCAAGCTGAGTGTTTATTCTAGGCAAATACTTTTATACACTAGTTGCACCATACAACTGGTGTGCATTTTTAAAATAGTATTAGCTGTTTTCACTTAACAATATTAACTTTCCATTGAACAGTATCAGTTGTTTTCACTAAACATTACTACTTGAACACTATTAGTTGTGCAGCAGTTGCTATTGCTAACTGTTGCTATTTATCGGGTGGCAGTGGGGTTACGGTATAGGTGGCAGTATGAGTGGTGGAAGACCCTCCCGTGCTGATTACAGGTACAGGCCATATTGAGGATCCGAAAGTCTGTCGCCTGATCGTGGTGATTTGATGCTCTTTCTGAATTTGTGGATGCTTCTTTACTTTGAAAAAAAATGTGTATCCCTTTAATTTAGCTATCCACATCAACTATTGCTGCTGATGGGCTTTAATTTAAGGTTGATGTTTGAGTGAGATGCTAGATGATCTTGTGTACTTGATGTGAGGCAGAATTTTTTACATTTGAATCATCTTGTTGGAACTTTCTATGTTATTTAAGGTGGAAAGCGGTGTGGTGTTTTTAGTCATGTAATGATACAATTTAGGATGCAAATTATAATCAAGTCCGATGCTTTCTTCCTTATGTATTTGCATATTTTTAGCCAACTGAGACAACTCTTTTTTTTTTCCTACGGAAGTTTAAATAATAAAATATTACTTAAAAATTCCTACAAGTCAATGCAAATTAAGGGGGTGTATTGGTTGTAGAGTCTATAAGATTTTTTTAGACTTTTAAAGTCTGGGGGTATTTAATCCGGATTTTTAAAAATCTTTAGGTTTTCAATACAGATTTTAAAAAGTCATAAAAAAATTTTAGGTATTAAACGGTTTATGGATTTTAATACTCTATCTCTTCTAATAACCAGAGATTTTTATGTATTCTCTCAGAGAACTCTGAAGACGAAAAGTCAGAAGAAAAAAAATCTTCGTAATACTTTTCATTTAAACAAATAATATGTTCTATTTAAAAATTTATACTTTTCATCAAAACAAGTTATACTTTTCTTTTAAACAAGTAATACTTTTCTATTTAAACAAATAATATTTTTCTATTTAAACAAGTACTACTTTTCATTTAAACAAGTTATAGTTTTCATCTAAACAAGTTATAGTTTTCTTCTAAACAAGTAATACTTTTCTTTTAAAAAAGTAATATTTTTCTACTTAAACAAGTAATATTTTTCTATTTAAACAAGTAATACTTTTCTTCTAAACAAGTTATATTTTTCATCTAAACAAATTATAATTTTCTTTTAAACAAGTAATATTTTTCTATTTAAACAAGTAATACTTTTCTATTTCAACAAGTAATATTTTTCTATTTAAAGAAGTAATACTTTTCATTTAAACAAGTAATACTTTTTATTTAAACAAGTTATACTTTTCATCTAAACAAGTTATACTTTTCATCTAAACAAGTAATACTTTTCTTTTAAACAAATAATAATTTTCCATTTAAACAAGTAATATTTTTCTATTTAAACAAGTAATACTTTTTCATTTACACAAGTAATACTTTTCTATTTAAACAAGTTATATTTTTCATCTAAACAAGTTATAATTTTCTTTTAAACAAGTATCTACAAGTAGTACTTTTCTATTTAATATTTTTCTATTTAAATAAGTACGGAAATTAACTACAACAAAGAACGAAATTGCTTTTTCAAAGTCAACTGTTGGGAAATTTATAGTTTTGATGAAAGTTCCAAAAACACATGTAATAGGACCAGGTCGGACACATTGGTACCGATGTTTACATTATCTTGCTATAGGAGACAGATTGATAATGATTGTATAGAAAAAACGATGTAATAGATAGGTCACATATTGAGGGGAACTCAATATGTATAGGTCGAATCTGAAGAATCGGAAGAAAGGCGATATCCCGACAGGCGAGCGTTAAACGACCGAATCTCGGATCGACGAATCTGGTCGGATAACTCGGTGGAAGTCATGGCTCAAACCTCGAATACTAGAAGATCGGATGACTTCCGGAAGATAAGACCAGGAAGACCTATATCGGTAGAGTCGGCCCGGAAGCTAAGTCAACAGCGCCGAAGACTTATCGGTGGTAGATCGATTCGATTGATCGATCGTCTCATAAGATGAAAACCGATGTTTCACCTTATCATACGTCTGCGATCTAAACAAGAAGAATACCAACCTTAGTTGGAGGAACATCACCGCAGCAAGGCTTCCATCGATAAGGAAGAAACACGTATGAACAGAGCCGATATCGGGATTCGATGTTGCTCTCTCAAACGGCTATAAAATACACACTTTCACGCTTTCGGCCATGCCGCCACAAGCACGCGTCACATCAAGCACGCAAGTCTACCTAAAATAGCCTGAGATTCAAATTGCTTTCTCCAACGGCTCTTTTGATCTCAAGGTCTATAAATATGGGATCAAACTTGAGTGAAACACCTGGAAATGCTTGGACAAACAACATAATCAATGAAGCTCAAACTATAATCGATTTCATACGAAGAACACAACAACAAAACTTTTTTATATTGTGTTCATCCCATAAGTTCTTAGCAAGAAATCTTTTCATCTAGCTTTTAGGTCATGGTATGCCTGAAAAGATTTCATAGTTGAACCTCAACAATCTTACCCAAACCCCAAGTTAGGATAAGTTGTTTAGCAAGATTTCAATCTAGGGTTTCTAGTAAATCTTGATTTACGGGATCGGTTGGTGGAGAAACTCTTAAAACATCTGTTGGTGTCTTTGTGTTGGACTAACACACTAAACTAAATCGATCGGTTAAAATCCGGTTAAGTTGGTGCCCTTGTGAAAGGGAAAGTGGGCGTGGGATTTGGTTTGTCCGAACCACTATAAATCTTGTGTGCCTTTCTTGCTTTGATTAACCTGCTCTCACATCGCACAATCTTAAAGCGCATACATTCTAAGTTAAGATCGAATGACACCAAGCTTACGATCCGATCGGTTTGATATTTACGTCATCGATTAAAAAATAAAACTTGGAATCGATTTATACAAACCGGGTTTTCACGGGTAAAACTTAAACTTCCGCGCACATCGCTTAATCGATAGTTACGGAACCGATCGGCTACGGCGTTCGATAAGTTGGTTATCGAACCAAATCATTCACTCGCGTCTGATCGGGCTATCTGCTCTACACCGATCCGCACGAAAAAGTTTTTTGGTCTATTCACCCACTCCCCTCTAGACTTACGCCCTCACTTAACCCGTTCGGGACCTACAAGTGTGGTATCGGGCGGTTGGTTCTTCCGACCACTTGACTCACGTCATTGTGGTCAACTTGATCTTGAAAACCGTTTTTAAAAACTCATTCATTTTCCAAAATCACTTTCGGCATGGATAACACGTCCGGTATGTATCATGATCTGCCGAAGTTCTCAATTGATGATTATGCAGATTGGGCCATATATATGTCCAACCATCTAGGCTCGTCGATTGGCGAAATGATGGAAGTCATCGAGAGGACCCATCATCATTTACTACTTACAATCCTGCGTCCGGAGGAGATCCGGACTTTCCACAGGGAAGTCTTGTGCGAAAAAAGCCCGACCACGATGGACCGCGGAAGAAAGAAAACGCATACTCGGACACCATTGCAGAAATATCATCATGAAGACAATGGATAAGGTCACCAAAAAAAAGATTAAGTATCTCAAATCTGCGAAAGCAATGTGGGATACTCCGGTGAATCTGCGAGGGAAATGAGCAGATAAAAGACAGTAGTCTTCAAGCCGAACCCGGTGAAGTTCGAGAAACTCAAGATCTTGCCCAACTAAAACCATCAACGAACTCGATGGAAGAATTACAATGTCTATAAACAAGCTTCAGAACTTGGTAGAGATGTCGATAAAGATATCAACTATAAGATCCTAAGGTCTCTCACCAAGAAGTGGGACATGAAGGTCACGGAATCAAAGATTGCGGGATATTTCAAGAATGAAACCTAGTAGCTTGTTCTTGAGTCTTAAAGCTCACAAGTTAATTTGATTGAAAGAGGTCAAAGGTGATGAAGACGAGGTCCTCTTTGAAACCTCGACTTCAAAATCGGTTGCTTTCAAGGCAACCATGGCGAGAACAAAGGCCAATGAACCCATTGGAAATATATTAAGTCGTGCGTAATCGGATCGCTTTACTTACCCAGGAAGCTTGGAGAAGTCGATATACAACTTGGTAAGTATCGAAGATTTTATAAGGACTATCAACATAAGCGAGGGGCGAGATAGGAGATCGCTAATAGATCTCGAAAGAACCCCGATCGATGATCGGAGGATCACAGAGATGAAAGGGAAAGAGATAGTCGAATGGCGAAGGAAGAGATAACCAATCGATAGAAGAAACTGTTACTATCGAAAGGGAAATCACCGATGGGTCATACGAGCGGAGTGATTCACGGAAGGAAAGGAATCGGTGGATCCGCGGCGTCTTTCAATTTGGAGAAGCAGTCACTATAGCCTGCATTGTACGAGAGAGAGGGAAGAAAAGAGGAACAAAAGAGAGACGGTATAGAGACGAAGAGCCATGGTTCTTCGCGTCCTCAGAATTGACGATTCCTATCTGCCCTCCAGGGACTCGGATACTCCTCTGAGAAGACTTCGCGCCCGAAAGGTTGGTCGACTTCTATGAAAATGAAGATCTGATATTCTTGTCGACGATGATGAACTCTGCGATGGCCGGGGAGGACCCGGTCAGGGTAACCTCCAAACCCCTTCGTTCGCTTACACCAATCATTAGCACACCTCTTTGGGGAGATTGACTGCAGCTCTACTCGAGTAATTGCTTTTGAAGATCTCTCCAATGCAAAGAGAAACTTATCTTTATTGTGGAAGCCGAGAATGATAAAAGGTCGAGGACTAGAAATAATCACTTCTTTGAAAAAATGATCTCGAAAAAAGCCTCTGAACTTAGATCACCAAATCGCCTTTCGAGAAGGTAACGAGGAATTTAAAATTCTCGAAGTTAAAGCTTCCGATCGAAAAGCAGATCAAAGATCGAATGGAAATTAACAGACGACAAGTCGATGACTTCAAAATCTTGCAAGCTAAATTCGATGAGCTATTAGAATGCATGAAAGTCCGAAATCCTCGAGGATAATCTGCGTAAAAAAAATAGATGTTTTTTCAAAATCATCTCAAACCGTTAAAGACATGAACGCCTATTTTTTAGTAAAGATTGATAAGGAGGGACTTGGCTATGAGAAACCCTCCACATCCTCAAAAGCCCCGATTGATTCATCTCGGAAAGGTGTAATCGGGCAATTTACGAAAAAATACACCAAAAGCTAAACTTGTATCTAATAGGGTAAGAGACCGGTTGAGCGGGTAAAGCAAGTGCCTAACCGAAAGGAGCGAAATGGACCCCAACCGGGTAAGCATCACCGAGGAATCAACGGAAGAACCCGGTTCTTACGAAGAGACCTCAACTCGATCAACAGATCGAGAATCGAAAAAAGACAACCTACAAAAAAGAAGTCTAATCGAGACCCGTCAAAAGGTCACCATTTAATAAAGCATGCTTCGTAAATTGAACCATCTATCACGAAAAGGATATGAATCTTTTGATGGTAGCGATCGTACCTACCCCTATAGTCGAAAATTTAGGGTCTTTTTTGAACCACCACGGGATAAAAAGAAGACAAACCGAAAAGTTAAATCATAAGTCTTCTAAGTCATCCAAGGTTCACCTGAGTAATCATACAAATCGAAAAGCATATGAGGATAAGTATGATTATGTTGGACAGTATGGGAGACAAATCGGGCCTTCGATCCGACCGATCACCATAGAAGTGCTCTGTTTGTATGGATCCCCAAATCCAAACCTAACCCCTCGGGACCCAATCCGAAAAAGGGTACCTAAAAGCCCGATCGATTGGCGGGTTCGTGGTCCGCCAACAAAGGAGGTGTGCAAGCAACTATCACGGTACATCGATAGTGGATGCTCAAGGCACATGACGGAAGCAAACATCTCCTCGCCTACATAGAATGAAAGGCCAGCGTGTACTCTTTCGGTGATGATAACTTTGGTTATACCAAAGGGTTGGAACCTTAGAGAATGATGATGTACAAATGGCCTGAGTCTCGATGTCGAAGGTCCGAAGCACAACCTATTATCGGTTTCACAATTAGCGACAACGGATTCGGTGTTGAGTTCTCGACCCATCAATGCACTATCAAGAATCGAGTCACTCAAATGATTTTTGCTAATCGGTTCAAGAAAAGGGGCGATCTACGGTGATTGGAGCAGTTGTCCAAAAATCGTGCTTTTGATTGTTAAGAGTTCCAAAAGTAGCGATTGGCTCGGCACAAAAAGAATGAGCCATCCGAACTTTAAAACTCTTAATAAGATAGCTAGGATGTCTCTAGTGGAAGGACTTCCAATGAAGTGTTCTCAAAGGATCGGACATGTTACGCATGTCGGAAGGAAAAACAGTCAAAGCTTCGTTCAAAGGAATTTCCGGACAAAGATCCAAATAATCTTCAAATGCTTCATATGGATCTGTTTGGACCCGATTACACCGGTCGATCTCAACGGACGAAATACACTCTGGTAATCGTGGATGACTATTCCAAGTTTACAGGTTATATTCTTACATAAGAAGAATGAGGCGACAACCAAGATACCCGAAATGCTAAGAAGATTACAAAATGAGAAGGGTGTCGGTAGTAAAAATCGGATCGGATAAAAGTATGCGAATTTACGAACTCTTTTATTCTTGATTTTTGCTCTAAGTTTGGTATCTGACATGAAACATCACCGCGAGGACGCCACAACCGAGAATGGAGTAGCCGAATCGGAGAAACAGAACTCTCAAAAGAAAATTCGCTCGAACAATGTTAAATTTGAACATGCGATACCAAACCGTTTAAGCGTATAATCAACATTTTGCATGCCATACGCGAGCAGATGTCTCTGACTAAAGGCTCACTACAAAACACCCTATGAACTATGGAAGGCGAAAAACCTCGTGTTTCTTACTTCCATGTTTTTGGTGCAAGTGTTTCATACACAAATAATGGGAAAAGTCGGGTTGAAGACTTTTGAGGCCAAGTCCGATGAGGGTATATTTCTAGGGTATTCCTCATCTAGCAAAGCTTCCGGGTCTACAACAAAAGCGAACCCTAGTTGTGGAAGAAACACCCCATGTAACCTTTGATGAAGCATCTTACGATCAAGAGAAATCGCCTCGAAACAAAAGTACACGATCTACGGTAACCGATATTGAGGAAAATGGATCGACTAACGATCAAGGAAAAAGGATCGAAATCGTATCAATTTACATTCCGGATCTAGGCGATTCACCGATCAATCGATCCTAAGGTAAGAACAACTGTCGATGAAAAAAGGCGATTCACCGAGACAAGAACAATCCGAACCATCCGGTTCGGAGGGGAACTTCGGTTCTCACGAGCAGACATCGACACATGATGATTCCAACATCACCGAGACTTGTTCTTATCAAGTGGACCATAACCTGCACCACTCCCAATCGCTAGTAATAAGATTTTATCGAAATCGGACGATGTTCTCAAAACCGACGCAAATCGAGCGAAGGACTGGATAACCGGTCATCCAACTGATCGATAATCGGAGACCCGTCGATAAAATTAAAACTGAACATCAGTTGGTGAAAGTGCCGTGTGTTCTTAACATTATCACGTCTATGAAGGAACCAACTACAATCGAGGAAGCATTACAAGGCCTTAACCGGATTCTAAAATGCGAGAGGAGTGGAGCAGATTAAAGAGAAAATGAAGTATGGGAACTAGTAGGCAGACCGGTCATCAAGACGTAATTGGCACGAAATGGATCTTCAAGAACAAGAGAGATGAGAAAAATGTTATCACCGAAAAATAAAAGCAAGACTTGTTGCTAAAGGGGTATTCACAATCGAAGGAATTGATTACGATGAGACCTTTGCACGATCGCTCGCCTTTTGAAAACCATTCGTCATTTTACGGCATATCTTTCCACGGAGGGTTCATCAGGTATCGGATGGACGTAAAGTGCTTTCTTAAATCGGGGTACTAGCGGAGAAGTTTATGTCGAACAACCTCCGAGGCTTTGAAAAGGGCAACCAAGTGTATCGTTTAAGAAAAAGCTCTTTATGGCTCAAAAACAGGCTCATGAGCTTTGGTATGATACACTCTCTCGGTTCTTGATCGAAGTGGGTTCACTAAAGGCGATGGGATGAGAACCTTATTGAGAATAGAAGATGGAGAAGATATTACGATGGTTCGGATTTACGTGGGCGACATCATCTTCGGATCTCTAACAAGAACCTATGTGAAAAGATTCACAAAACCGATGCAAGGGAAATTCGAGATGTCCATGATGGGTCGGATGAATTACTTTCTAGGTCTCCAAGTTAAACAAAATACGAGAAGGATATTCATCACGCCAAAAAAAGTACACTAGGAATCTTTTGGCTAAGTTTGGAGTTCAAAATAGTAAGGAAGCCAAAATTCCTATGATGACCGGATTCAAGATGGATCGAGATGAAATTTTGGTCGAAAAACAAATCGGAAGGAATATAGGGCTCTCATTGGATCTCTATTATACCCGACCGCCACAACCGGATATCACTTTTGCGATGAGTGTATGTCGGCAAGATTTCAAGCAAATCGATGATCGACCACCTAAAGCGACTAAGCGGATTCTTAAGTATCTGAAGGAACAATAAACCTTGGTTTATTCTACCCATCGAGATGATAATCTAGAACTTAGTGGGTATTACGATTACGATTATGGAGGTTGCAAGATCGACGAAAAAATCAACCTCGAGAACATGTCGGTTCTTAGGAAGTAAAAAGCGATCTACGTGGTTTTCAAAAAGCGGAGACATCGATTCTGCGACATCAACAAGCTGAAGCGAGAATATATAGGTGCGAGGAAAATTTGTTGTTCCCAAGCTACTCACAGCTCGATCGGTATTTGAGGATTACAACATTGTAGCTAAAAACGTACCTATATTACATGGCGATAATAGTCTTGTGCAATCACTTTCGAATCCGGGTTCTACATACAAGATGCAAGCATGTGGATGTCGGACACCACTTTATAAGAGATCACGTTGAAAAGAAGAATATCGGAATGGAAAAGATTCATCTTGATATCGTATATCGATATTCTAACCAAGCCACTTTAGCCGAGATCGATTCGAGATTTATCTGATGAGCTAGGACTTCTAGATCTTGGAGAAATGTCACCGAAAATGTTTGATGGAATGTTCTCGAAACTAGTTTGGTTAAGAGACTAACGGATCGAGAGAAATCGATTAGTCTGGTATCTTAACCGATCTCAAGAGATCGATAAGCAAAAATCGTCGACTTACACGCTACTGCATCCAAAGGAATCGATCGATTTTAGTTTATCGATTTAAAAGTCTATCGGTTTAAAGGAATCGATCGATTCAAGGTTTATCGATTTAAGGAAAATGCTTTCGGTTTAAAGGATTATCTCGATTAAATCAATTTGGTTATAGCATTTTTTGTGAATCGATTTAATATATTCAACAAGCAAGATTCGAGATTAAGAGCTAACAATCGTATAAGAAAGCGTGAATTTACACAACGATGAAATAACAGAACTTTTCATTGATAAAAACTCAAAGGTGAGGTTACATTTCGAAGTTACAAGTACAAGAAGACCGGAGGTCAAGACATAAATGTTAACCAAAATCCTAAACCTATAACCCTAAACCTTCATCCTAACCCCTTTGAAGGAAAGAGAGATTTTAAACTCTCATTTTCCCCCACTTAACAAAAAGGTGAGAGAGGCTTTAAAGAACAGAATCCCAAGGCGGTCGCAAAAGCTGAAGATCAAGAAAACTGGAGCGACAGAGGCCTTGATAGGATTCTTAAGCCTGGAGCCCTAAAATGAAGTGTAGTAGGGCTCTCCACTTTAAATGGAGCACGTGTGCCAAAGAGTTAGTCATCGATCTCATGGGCACATGTCTTTGATATTTTATACCGCATCTAAGTCCGATGGTTCTGGTTACATCATCCAGATAGACACACAAGGTGCATACGGTTAGGAGAAGTGTCTTCTCAGTTGGCAACACAGAGATCCGCCGCCTGGTGGTAGAGAAGCTTTGCGGAATCGTATGTGAAATCGAAGATGATGAAGAAAAAAAAAAGAATAATGGATGCAAAGGGTTGATTTGAGAAGTGAAACCATATAAAAGGGTGTAAAAGTGTTTGCCGGAAGTCTCACCGGAAACAAGGGTTCACCAAGATACATGATTCTTACAAAGAAGATAAGTATGGTGAATGGGTGATGTTGTGTAAAACATTGGTCCAATTTATAGAGGCTGAAGCAAGGATGCAAATGCAATTTCCATTTCAAGAAGCCTATCCGAGAAATTTGCATCAAAAGACGTGAGTGTAGAAATCACGATCGATAATTGGATAAATTTACGGTTGATTGACATATCGAGAGATTCGACGATATTCGCATGTCAATCACGCCTACTTAGGAATAGAAGCTACTACTCTAGACTAAGTTTTGGCGGTAACACTTATCCCAAGAATTGGCTTAATCGAAAAGAATCGATGATGGGTCAACCAAAATCGATTACTTTCACGAGCATGATCGGATGAGAGAGATCTGGCTTGAGCTTGAAACTCAAATAAATCATATATATCGGTCTATATCGAAATATCGGTTGAAGGGGAACTTCAAGCCCGATCAAGGAGGATCAAAAGGAAATCGGGCGTACTCGAGGAAAGATCGGCTAAGCTGAAGTTTCAACAAATCGATCTGGCCCGAGAAGATCGATTAAAAGGATCGGTTAGGAAATTTCTTAAGGCTTAAAGGAGAATGATTAAGATCAACAAGTGGAATCAACATTGACAAGTAATATTGACTGATTACAACATCAGTCAACCAGATACGCATCTCTTTTCTCTTGTTCTTTACTTATTTATCGGATCGTATCGATATTATTTGCCTTACTGTACCCACTATCCTTGTGGCGTGTACTCTGCCAAATCATTTAATGCGGACGTGGGGTACATGTATTAACTGCTACTTGATCGTGCTTTTAAATCCAAAAGTTTTGTGTGTCGTCGCGTTTTCGACCTACGATCAAAACCGCTAAATCTGGAGCGCATACAATCTTTTCAAAAACGATTGATCTTCAAAATCTTGTCTTATTGTACCCTCCGCCTCTATATAAGATTCATCAAACCTTACGAGAGTTTTTCTGCTTCACAAACTTGCATTACTTTCACTGAAAAACTTCAAATTTTCTCTACGTTTCAAAACGATTTCTTAGAGTTCAAAATCTTCTCTGAAAATTTGAATCTGGTAATATTTTCTTTTAAACTTAATGATGAATCTTTCTTTCCGATAAAAACATTGTTTTCAAAAGTTGTTTTTCGGAATTTATGCTTCATTGCCTTTTGTTTTCCGCATGAAGATGATATTGATATTGATTATGCACAAATTTAATGAGTCTATCTCACTGTAGATGGCCACTCATGGACTAGGAAAGATCATGTGCAACTATCTTGGAATCGCAACGAAGATCTTTGAGGATAAGTTCGTTTCGGTTTGGAACCACCGAGGATCCCGAATCCATGGAGGTGGAACAAATTCTGAAGAAAATTTGATCCGAAACATATTATCACCGCTCCACCGCAATCCGGTGATGCAAAGATGGCACTACAATTCTTGCGAATTTGAGTGTGGATCTGAAAAAAACCGGAGACCAACTGATGTAAATCGATCAGCGGAGAAGAAATCGGGACGTATTCACGGACATCACTCGTCTGCTCGACTTTTACCAAAAGGCGAATCTCCTGCGCTCTGAGGGGAATGAGGACGAAGAAATCGAAGAGGAGCTCTTAAGAGGCGGACAAACATCGAAAAGCCGGATTCATCGGGCCAATGCTCAAAAAAAAGTATGACCATTGTTTGACATTACGCCAAGAACGATCATGGGAATCTCATTTAGCCCAGATGCTCTCACATCGGTCAAAATGTCTGTTATATGGCGGCAATAATTGATGGGGCTCGAACATCAATTAGCACGGCTTCAAAAGCCATCTTGCTCAAGAACACGAAAAATTTGGAGTCAATGAATCCAGCGGTCTTTACGAAAAAGAGAGTCGAAGAATCTCAACAAGGTTGCAATTATATTGAAGGACAAACCGCAATGCCAATGGAATCGAAATGGATTTGAAGTCCTACAATGCCTTCCTCTCATCAACTTCGGTTATATATGGGCCACGAGACGATGACAAGGAGCCCACTCAACAAAAGCTGAAGAAAGGAAAAGCAAAAGCGCCTCATCCACACCGGTTGCTCCTTTGAGAAAAAAAGCAGCGGTGAAGGCCGGGAGAAGAGAGGCTAAAGAAAGCAAAAGCAACCTACCCCGACTCTAGCACTAGAAGATGGTCGAGAAGAAGAAAAAAGCGCCGAAACGATCATTTGCGCAACAAAAAACGAAATCGAAAAAAGCTTCTCAACACGAGGCTCGCCAGAACGATCTGAGTAGAAGCACAAAACATTAAATCTCTTCTCCCCAACCTCGAAATGATTCACCTTCGGACTAAAAATACCATGTCTCTCCTGCTAGTTCACAACTCGCTCATGAACTGAACAAGATACAAACCGCCACTACAAAGCAGTAACCCACTGCAGTCGAACCAATCGCACAACTTCCGCCCGACTCAAGCACAAACCAGAAGCTTCCACATCTCATCCAAATGTAATCGACAGATAATTCACAGATCCAGATCAACAAAGACCATCACCGAAAAATGGTCGACTAAGAATTGAACGAGAGATTGATGAGACGATCCACAATCGGGGTCGCCCATCCCGCTATCGAGAAGAAGTCATGGAGATCCTCACCGGAGAGATCTCGATTAAAAAGCTTCGCATCTTATCTTACTTGTTGAATGATGGGTGGTGCGGATGAGTTCGCAGATTTTGACTTTATATGATGAGTCTCGCCAAAGTGGGATCACCACCGAGCTCATATCTCGATAAATCAGGAAAGCTCGATCCACGAAGTTGGAATTGCGGAAGAAGAAAAATTTGGAGATCGCTCAAAAGCTCCGCAAACAGACGGGAAATGGAGAATGCAGAGGCCGCCGATGAAAGTGGAACTGTGTCGCTGCGATTCACGACCAACCACCGGAGGCACAAACAAGCCCGAACACGATCAAGTGATGGATCCAATTCCTACATCTCATATCACCACCGATCAACTTCGAGATCGATCTTGTCTCAAAAGATCTCACCGAAAAGAAGAGATTGAGGGAGTGCTAATCGATCGAGACAAATCGCGATCTCAAACAAATCGAAGCAATCGAGATCGGTTCTCCCAATCCATGACCACCATATCTGGCCGAGCTTACAAAATCGATTGATGACAAGTCAAACAGTGGATCAAAATCAATCTTCTTTTCGACGCCATCGAAAAAAAGGCTCGAGTTATCGTAAGAGAAATTTGACAAAATGATTTGGACACTCTCTCGCTTCTGATGGAAATCGCCAAGACAGAGCCGACACAACCGTTCGAATCTAACAACTCAAACTTGTGTTTATCTGCTAATGATCTAAATCGCATTATCGATTAACTTTGGCTCTCGACTTCACACCTCGTCAACGCTTTTTTTGATCAAACCAAAAAGGGGAAGGATCTGAAAACCAATGACACATCGGAAGATAAGGCCCATGGACAAAGCTCGGTGCAAGAAAGGTTGCTGCTTGACATTTGGGACATCAAAATCTGGACCCGATTACTCGGACGGGAAAGTCACCGGAAGCGCGACTAGTCGGATCTGGTGATAAGGAACTAAATTGTAGATTGTCCAAAGAAAGATGGTAAGAAGAAAGAAGAAAGAAAAAAAAGCACAAGCGAAGGGTTGAAACAGAAGTTCAAATCAAGGGCTAAGAAAGGATTATTTGGAAAAATCGCACGAGAACCTCGATTACCGGCAAGAGTCGGCGAGATCATACCAAAAACCTAACGCATGACACGCTAAGAGGTTTGAGAATGGAATAAGATCGAAGTGAATGGCTTCTAGATGCCTTTGTCCTTGATCTTGTTCCAAAAAAAGAATCACCGGATGATGAGTTCCTCAACCGGTTTCTGAAATAAATATCCGGACTTTACTTCAAGTATCACGGAAAATGAGGCCAAGCTTATAAATGTAAAGATATCTCGCCAAGAGTATGATTTGTTAATATACTCGAAGAAAGCGGATGGCTCATTTGATGATGGCATTTGAGAGATTCTACTTTGACATCTTGAGCAAATCGCATATAAGCGATCAAGTCACGGACAAGCGATGTCAAATGGAAACTCTGTCGACTTTTCAACGTTCCACAAGACCAAGAGAAATGCGAAGGATACAAGCCCAAGGAGTGAAGAATCGAGACGTCTAGGGGATCACCGCTTTTAAATTCAAAACTTTTACGATGTAACATGTAATCAACTATCTAATGAAAAGTTTATTTTTACAATCCCAAGACAAAATCTCTTTGTCTTACGATTACTTGCTCTTTAAGCGTTCTATACTTATCAATTGTTTGGTTTTCTCGGTGTTTTGGTTTCATCAAAAGGGAAATTGTTGGGAAATTTATAGTTTGATGAAAGTTCCAAAACCACATGTAATAGGACCGTCGGACACATTGGGTAGTGATGTTTACATTTTGCTATAGGAGACCAATTGATAATGATTGTATAGAAAAAGCATGTAATAGATAGGTCACATATTGAGGGAACTCAATATGTATAGGTCGAATCTGAAGAATCGAAAAGAAAGCATATCAAATGAAAAGCGTTAAACGAGCGGAAGATCGGATCGGTAGATCTAGTCGGATAACTTCGGTAAGTCGTGAAGCTCAAACCTCGAATCTTAGAAGATCGGATGACTTCGGAAGATAAGACCCGAAAAGACCTACATCGGTAGGAGTCGGCCGGTTGAAGCTAAGTCAGCTTATCTATCGCTTGCTTGTCGATTCGTTGATTTGTCGACTCATAAGATGGCCCGATGTTTACATTATCATCTCTGCGATCTAAACAAGAAGAATACCAACCTTAGTTGGAGGAACATCCTTTATAACAAGGCTTCCATCCATAAGGAAGAAACACGTATGAAACAGAAGCCGACTCGCGGGATTCGATGTTGCTCTCTCAAACGGCTATAAAATACACACTTTCACGCTTTTTCGGCCATGCCGTTCTCAAGCACGTCACATCAAGCCCGCAAGTCTACCTAAAATAGCACGAGATTCAAATTGCTCTCCAACGGCTCTTTGATCTCAAGGTCTATAAATATGGGATCAAACTTGAGAGAAACACGGAAATGCTTGGACAAACAACATAATCACGAAGCTCAAACTATAGTCGATTTCCGCACGAAGAACACAACAACAAGCTTATTTTATATTGTGTTCATCCCATAAGTTCTTAGCAAGAAATCTTTTCATCTAGCTTTTAGATTTGCATGCATGAGGAAAGATTTCATAGTTGGAACCTCAACAATCTTACCCAAAACCCCGAGTTAGGATAAGTTGTTTAGCAAGATTCGATCTAGGGTTTCTAATCTTGATTTAAGGATCGGTTGAGTGAGAACTCTTAAAACATCTGTTGGTGTCTTGTGTTGGACTAACACACTAAACTAAGTCGATCGGTTAAGTCGGTTAAGTTGGTGCCCTTGTGAAAGGGAAGAGTGGGCGTGGGAATCGGTTTGTCCGAACCCTTTATAAATCTTGTGTGCCTTTCTTTGCTTTGATTAAGCGCTCTCACATCGCACAATCTTAAAGCGCATACATTCTAAGTTAAGATCGAGCAACACCAAGCTTACGATCCGTCGACCTGATATTTCATCATCGATTAAAAAGATAAAACTTGGAATCGGATTTACAAACCCCAGTTTTTCACACGGGTAAAACTTAAGCTTCCGCGACTTTTTGTCGGTTAATCGATAGTTCTGGAAAGAATCGACCGCTTTACGGCGTTGATAAGTTGGTTATCGAACCAAACCCCGATTCACTTTCGCGCTCGATCGAACTATCGCTCTCACACCGATCTGATCTGCTGAAAAGTTTTTTAATCTATTCACCCGCCTCTGACTTACGCCCTCACTTAACTTGCGTTCGGGACCTACATCAACTACAACAAAGAACGGAAGTTAATGGATGGAGAACGAGTATTGCTAATGCTCTGTGAGAAATGAGGCCGATGTATAAAGGTGATGGAAATGAAGATGATGGGAATGAAAATAAGAATAATAATGATGAATAATAATGTATTTTTTTTGAACTAATATATTTTGGTATTTTTTTTAAACAATTTGGATATTTTTTTTTTTTGACAAATTGTGTTCCATATACATTTCATCAATAGTTCCAAATAGGAGTCTCTCAAAATCCATGTAAATCAATAAAAAAAGTCTATGAAAATCCATGTAAATCAATAAAAAAAGTCGGTCAAACTCTGCATGGAGTCTATGGATTTTCTAAATCCACAGACTTTATAAAGTTCAAAAAAATCCAATAGAATCCAATTGAATACACCCCCTTAAATAAAAAAAATATAGGACATTCAAATTAAGTTACAACTTCAGACTATTTCGTTGAGTCTAAATAAACTGTGTGGGGTTATGATGGTGGTGGGTTAATGTTTTTTGTTCTATTTCTTCACTATTTTTATTGTAATTAGAGAAAATTACTGTTAGATACAAGATTTAGGATACCATTACAATCGGTACAAAGTGCAGAAATTTGAACTAAAGTGCACCGTACTATAGTTCAAATTTGAACTAAAGTGCAGAAATTTTCTGCACTTTGTATGTGGTTGTAATGTTTTGGGTGACTTTGTAGTGAAATGTTATTCTCCTTGTAATTATTATTGATAAATCTAATTTGGTATGTTCCCAACTTTTTATTACTTATAATTTATGTTATTAAAAATCACGAGGTGAAATAATGGAGGTACGGACGTAAATAAAATGTGGTACATGGTAAATTAATGGTAGTACTAGTTTCAATAAAGTGTGGTACGAGTGAAAAAATTATGGTATAAGCTTAAATAAAATATGGTACGAGATGAATAATTAAGTGTAGTACAAGGTGACTTAAAAGGTGATGCAGACTTGAAAATAAAGTGTGGTACAATGTAACTTAAAAAGTGCGAGTTTGAGAAAAAAATGTGTGCGAGTGAATTAATGATGGTACATGGTGAATTAATAGTGAATGCGACAAGTTTTTTAGTTTTTTTCATTTTTGAGTTTCTCTTGTGAAATATTAATGGATATGTGTAATACACCATAATTAAAAGCAAATTAGACTAAAATTCACTGCGGATGATGTGTACATGGGTTGAATTATATATATATTGATAGATGGATATCATTATCGACTATGTTTTTAGTTTTTTTTATTTTTTGTTGTATGTTCAATCCTTATTAACATATATTAAAACATATAGTAACACACAAATATTCATAAGGTAACATGGGTCTTAAGGTAGCATGTAGGTCCTTAATTAAGTGAAAGCGTAAATGAATAGACTAAAAACTTCGTCTTGTCGGTGTGAGAGCGATAGCTTTGTCAGTCTGAGTGAATCGGTTTAGTCGATAGCCAACTTATCTTTGATGGTCGATTCGGTAACTATCGATTAATTGATCACGGAAGCTTAAGTTTTACCTGTGAAAAACCGGTTTAGGTCCATTTCAAGTTTTATCTTTTTTTAATCGATACAAGAAATATCGGATCGATCGGATCGAAGCTTGGTGCTATCTCTTAACTTAGAATGTATCGCTTTAAGATTATTGTGAGAAAGATTAATCAAAGGATAAAATCATTTATAGTGGTTCGGACAAACTAGTCCTACGTCCACTCTTCCCTTTCAAGGGTACCAACTTAACCGTTTAACCGAATTTGGACTTAGTTTTGTGTGTTAGTCCAACACATGCACCAACGGATGTTTTAAGAGTTCTCACTCAACCGATCCTGAAATCATTACTAGAAACCTAGACCGAATTCTTAAACAACTTATCCTAACTTGGGGTTTGGGTAAGATTGTTGAGGTTCAACTATGAAATTTCTTTCGCTAGCGTCTGAGCGAGCGATAGCTTAGATGAAAAGATTTCTTGCTAAGGAACTTATGGGATGAACACAATATAAAATAAGCTTGTTGTTGTGTTCTTCGTGTTTATAGTTTGAGCTTCTTGATTATGTTGTTTGTCGAAGCATTTAAGTGTTTTCACTCTGAAGTGTGATCCCATATTTATAGACCTTGAAATCAAAGAGCCGTTGGAAAGCGATTTGAATTTCGGGCTATTTTAAATGAACTTGGGATGTGGCGTTTGAAACGGCATGGCGAAAAGCGTGAATGTGTATTTTATAAGCGTTTGAAGAGCAACATCGAATCCATGATATCGATCTTTCATACGCTCTTCGCTTTATTGGATGGAAGCCTTGCTTTGCCGGTGTTGTTTATCAACTAAGGTTGGTATTCTTCTTGTTTAGATCATGAGCGTATGATAAGATGAAACATCGGTTTTCATCTTATGATGACCCATTGAATCGAAGCTAATAGAGTCTTACCTTTGTTGACTTAGCTTCAACCGACTCGGCTGATGTGGGTCTTACAGTGCGATCTTACGGAAGTCATCGATCTTGAGTATTCTAAGTTTGAGCTTCATGACCTGGCTTATCAAGATCGATCAATCGATCTTCCGCTTCGCTTTAGCGATTCGGCTTTATCGGATTTCGAACTTTCTTCTTCTTCGGTCGACCTATACATATTGAGTTCCCCCTCAATATGTGACCTATCTATTACATCGGTTGTTCTATAATTATCAACCGGTCTCCTATAGCGATAATGTAAACATCGATCATGACCGTCCTATTAAAAACTTTCATCAAAACTATAAATTTCCCAACATAGCACATTGTTGTTCATATGGTAACACATGTGTATTCAAACGTATTATGAGGATATTTGAACAACAGTGTTACATTTTGCTAAAAAAACATGTGTTACTACTACATGAACAAAAGTGTTCTGCCTATGAAAAAAAAAAACGTGTTACCACATGAACAAAACCCGGTATAGTTGTGAAAAGAAATCGCATGGAAAAATTACAGATTTAAATAACAACTTGATGTGTTACTACATGAACAAAAGAGTGTTACCCTATGAGCAAAAAATTGTTACTACATGAATAAAAACTAGTACAAACGCGAAAAAACTCATCAGTCCAAAATTACAGATTTACAGAACAATGTGAAAAGAGTGCAGAAGCGTCTAAAAAATTGCGCTTGAAAATCAAGAGAAAAACGAATGGAAGGACCTGTAAATTTGACCGGATGAGAAAACTGAAAAAAAAAAGAATATGGAAGAATTTGAATAAGGAAGAGAAAGAAAAGAAAAGGAAGAACAAAAGAAGACAAGAAAAAACCTAAAAACGCACCACTGTAAAATCTGGAATCGCGAGGAAGAAGAACCCAAAGATCACGAGGAAGAAAAAACGGGCAGCGACGGATCTGAAATGGTCTTGGGCCTAACCCGCGAAAAATAAATATCTCTCCTATTTAGGCTAATTGCACATAAATCACATTATGTAATATTGCATACAAGTTTTTATGATTTTTTTATTCAAGTTTTTACTTAATTCATTAAGGGTATATTGATCTAAATAATTATTCTTTTAGCCAAAAAAGAATAAAATATTTATAACTCCACACCTATTTTATATTAAGATATTTGATGAGTGCATAAATTAATTTCAAAGGTGCATATGACTCGGGCCATATTGAATTGGAACAAGCTTGTAATTCTTTTTGCAACATCTTATTTTAAATTGCAATATGAAGATGAAAGAATTGAAGAATTAATCAGAGTTGGTGCAGAAAAAGCATGAAGAAAGAGAACAAATCCTGAAATATAAACTGTATGACATTATTCCCTTGCGAGAGGGAGAGATTCTATCACTTTGGTTTCTCATAGCTTCAGCTTTCATATGTGCAGCTCTAAGCTTGTTGCTAATTTTGTCCATTGAAGCGGATCTCTTTTTTTCGAGTTTTATCTGATCAAAACAATTTGTTAGGGACAAAATCTTTTGCGAACTAAAGTTCACGATAAATTATATTTTTTTCAAATATCACTGGTATGTATACGCACTCTCACTGTTATGCATAAATTCTATAATTATTATGTTTATGCAATTATGCATAAACGTTATCAGTGGTAGCGTCTATGCATATCAGTAATAGAGTTTTATCATGAACTCAGATTCACATGAAATCTAGTCTTTGTTGGGGGTTGTAAACCAGTCATTTTACGAAAATTAGTGTTGAAAGAACGAACAAACCTCAAGCTTGCGAATTGCGGCCTCTGCTTTTGCCTTTTGTAGGTTCTCCCAAGCGTCGATTTTCGCTTTTTCTCTTTTTAACCTGCACAAACAAAATAATCTCTTCTATTAAAAATATATCTCATTTAAGATATATTAAAAATTAATTGGCTTCTTACTCTCTTGATATATAGTATTTGTCATATCTATTTGAATATCTTAAAGATTTTAGGGACACATTTGAAAGAAATGCAATTAATTTTTATTGAAAAAAGTAATTCAAAACATTATTTATTTTTACACAAGCTCTCTTGTGAAACTTGTTCATAATATGAAACTCATACCATTACACTTATAATATTTAATATTATAATCTCAATTTATAAATATAATAATATAAGTTGATAAGTATAGTGGTATATTATGAACAAGTTTCATCGAAGATGTAGTTTTAAATAGGAAGAACTATCAGTATTTTGTCATACCATTTTGTCCTTCAAGTCATTTTTTTTCCAAGACGTGAAATTATGACCATTAGACATAATATTAACGTACTTGGTTTTGGATGGGTTGGCAACATCCGAAGACGAAGAAGGCAAGTGTTGAACATTTGTGGGGTCCATGTTATTGTTGTAAGGCGTAGCTGTATTGTCCATCTGGACATCTCTCACATCATCTTGACTAGCCACGTCTCTCCATGAAACTTCCCCTTCTTCCTCCTCTTTCCCACCATTATCTGATCATTCAACTCACCAACCAAATAAATTATTTCATCATGGATTTTCATTATTTAATTTGGACAATTTGATTCTAGAGTAACATTTGGGTGTACTGTACAACTAATGCACTATCAGTATTATTCAATGAAAACAAGTAAATTGCTATATGAAAATAACTCATACTGACCGACTAATACCTTTCAATAAAAAAACTAATACCATTTAAAAGTACACTTGAATGGTGCAGTTAGGGGTGTAACTGAACCGAGTCAATTAGAACAGTGTCAATCTCGAACTCTACTTGATTAGAAAATTGGGAGCTGAAGACTCGACTCGAAACTCGATCGAGAGCTAAATTCTTTTGAACTCAAGTTCAACTCGAGGGAAAACTCAAAATACTCTGAGTGTTTTTATTTATTTATAATTAGAGTTATAATTAATATAAAGTGGGTCTCATGTACATTCAGGTGCACCGTGCACTCATAGTGTATTTTGGAACAGTGCAACTTGTTATATTGAAAGATACAACTTGTTTATACTGAACGGTGAAATTATTAGTATGAAAAAATAGTTATACGTTTCAGTATAAACAAATTGTATATTTAAGTATAACAAGCTGCACGATTTTAAATGCACTATGAGTGCACTGTGCATCCAGATGCACGCAAGACTTAACCTTAATATATTATGACTTATGAGTATTATGTGATTTCGACTTGGTTCGTGAGTCTGATGAGCCTAATACTCGAGTTTTTTTCTAAGCCGAGCACGAGTAGCTCACGATCTAATCACACTTTTTAGCTCCAATAGTCTTCCCAATTAACAAACCACACTAGCAATTAGCCACACTATACAAGAATTCTACCAAGAAAATAAAATAGTCCATACCTTGAGGGCTACTTTCACCAAGCAAATCAGGCACGCTAACACTTCGTGTGATGTTATTATTCTCATCGTACAAAGAAACCGACGATCTTGCATCACTCTCATAATGCACCGATAAACCCTCAGCCACAAAAACACCCGTGGTAAGAGGCGAATTCGCCATGTAATTTTTTACATAACTGGTGGGCGAGTAGTGGGGCCCAATGGGCCCCAGTGGGCCGCTCTTCGACTTGGGCCGTCTCTCGGGCTGGGCAAATGAAAGTGGGCTCGTAATCCATCTCTCGGCGTCGTCCCATTTCGAAGGCAGCGTTCTTCCACTGTTAAACGGCATTAACGCCGTCGAAGTCACGTGCCGTCTGACGCCGTTAGTTAACGGCACGCGCTCCGAAGTCCACCCCTTGCTAAATCTGTAGTCGCCGTACTCTGGAGTACCTGGGCATGTGGTGTGGGCCCCAGATATCATCGTTAAAGATGACCCCGAATTCCTTCTCATCATTTTCAACCACTACCAATAGTATTAGTTCTTAATTAAGCCCAAAATGCTCCCACTATCTCCAAATATGAAAATATTCATGGGAAATAATGGGTTCTGAATTAAAGAGTCAAGAATTCAGATCTAAATGCTCAAAAAATTGAAGAACAAAATGCAGATTGGTAAATCCACATAAAAGCCCTGCTTTCGTTGTCAAAAAGGGCAGAAATTGAAAAGGAAAAGGGGGCAGAAAGTGAAAGGGAGTAACGAAACTGAAAAATGAAAAGTGCTTTCTGAATAACTTCCTTTAAGATTAGATAAAGTACATGATTTCTTGTTGGGATGGATAATTCGTAGAATAATAAGGTGAGTACAAAAGGGGCGCGGCGATTTCTCTTAGAATGGAGGAATTGTTTGTTTAATATGGGGCTTGAGAATAGTTTAATTTAACGGGAAGAAAGAGATAGTTCGAATGTGAAAGCATGTACCTTGTTTATTCAATAGGATAATAAATAATGCACATTGAATTCTCTGCACCTGAAGACTCTGAATTTTCTATACAAGAAAAGGGGAAATACATAATGGCGGAAGAGGACGTTAATTCGAACAACTTTGGTGGACCATGTTTAACCATTATCAAAGCGGTCCAATCGGTGTAACTCATATTTTTGTGCACTATTTGCATTGTACAATTCGATACAATGACGAAATGTGCGGGCTAATAAAGCTGAAATTTTAAGGCTAGATTTATCTGAAAATGTGAAATGGAACATATGCATGCAAATATAATTGAAAAATGAGAGTGCGTAAGAGACTTGGTGTATAATTAAATATTTAAATTACATATCATCATCTATATTGCACTTTAAGTAATAGACCTTCATTTTATTTTCATTAAGTATTAATAAAAAGATAAAAAATTTTGAAATCGAGTTTCACAATTGAACTACTATTTATTTAAATATCATTATTATCATCTGTACTATCACTTTTAAGTATAAACATTATCATTATTATGTTAATGTAGTACTCCCTCCGTCCCAATCTTCGTGAGATTGTGACTGTTCATAAGCAATTAGTGTAATAGTGATAAAATGATAAAGTGGTGGGGTAGGAAGATTTGTTTATTAGTATTTTATATGATAAATTGATGAGTAATTTGGGGTAAAAAATGTTGTTTATTAATATTTTATTTAATAAAATGATAAAGTAATAAATTGTGTAAGTAATTTCACCATAAATATTGAGGCAAAATAAAAAAGATACTTTGCCATAAAGATTGAAACGGGAGGAAGTATTTTTTGGACAGTAATATGCATAAACATGATAGTAATAATCACTACTCTAATAACAAATTGTAAAATTGAGGGGGATCCGAGGCTGAGTTGGCAGATGTTGTCCGAATATAAGTTGCAGTCCATGTGAAGATACTCCAAAAGCACACGGGGCCCCGCCTGGATTCACTCTCGATCTTTCTCTCCCTCTCTTCTCCACACCATTTTGTTTGGTAAAATGGTAAAAGTCTCCGCCCATATTTGGAAGCCTAATCATCAATTTAATTTGCTATATCGGTCAAAATTTTATTTGGCCACTTACTCTAGATTCGGATTTTAAGAAATGTGGTGAAAAATATAAATATTAAACGGTATAAAGTGGGTATAGTGGAGGGGTATAAAATATAAATGTCAATTTAATTTTAAGAAAAGATTTATTTATTAATATTAAATGATATAAAATAAATTTAGTGTGTAGTAGACTGATATGTGATATAAATAAGTGTTGTCTGTAAGGGGTATTATTTTGTAAAGGGAGTTGTTTTATTTCCCTTTTAAAAAATTGTTAATCTAAATTAAGACACCTATTTATGAAAAGTGACCAATCTAAATTTGGACGGAGTGAGCAATATTGTTTCTTTTTAATATATGAATTTTCTATGATCAGGAACGACAGAACTTTTTAATTACTTTTGAATAGTTGATCCAATATATAATTTTGCTTTTAAATGATTGCATTTTACACTAGTGCGATGCTCTGTGCATACCACAATCAAATTGCATTGATCTACAAATTAATTAAATTAATAATTATTAAATAATAAAAATATTCTTTTTATTTAAAATAAGTATAAGACAAATTGAAAATTACATATATACCCCTATAAAATTTTTATTATTTAAATAAAATATTTTTTAGAACAATTAAAATTATAAAACTGGTACTCCCCCTTCCCTGAAGACTTTGCACACTTTTTTTATTAGGACGTCCCACAACAATTTGCACACCCAAAAAAGACAACTCCTTACTAAACTTATCCTCACAATATTCACATATTTACACAAAATGACATTGCTTTGAGACTTACTCATACACTCAATCAAACTACTTTATTTACTTTATACATAAAAAATTACAAAATTACCCTTCAACACTCTACTCATTATATATATTTTTTTAATCTTTGTGTCTTAAAGTTGGTGCAAAGTCTTCCACAAGGAAGTAAGTTTTAGAAAAGATATTATAAGAAAATTCAAGTAATTTTATTTAAAAAATTAAGTAACCCATTCATAACGAAGCTACATTGCCCGAACGAAGTTAGATGATTGTTAAGATTTTATTGATTCTCTGACATTAGGAAGGACAAGCATCATACCTAACTCTAGAGAGGCTCTTTTTAATAATTTTCTCATATACTTTTTTTTTTATGAAATTGGAATTCATATTTTTAGTGTTACTAATTTTTTAACACGTGCTTTCGTTTTATATAAATGGTTCATAAGAAATTTTTATAATTTTTTTTTTAGAAATTGTTTTGTCAAATTTTCATTTCTTGAATTAAACTTAACCATCAATCATCATATAAACTTGCATTATTTGAAAAATAGTCGTATCAAATATAATATGCATGTTTCCTTGAGCATTGAAACGTAAAAAAAATTAATTGAATTTTTTTTCACCACCTATCTAAAATAATATTTTGAAAATTTAAGAATAGACATCTATGTGTCAACTCCGACAGCCACATTATTAAAAAAATCACCACATTATTAACCCTAAACCCCGAAAGTTAAATCATAAAACGTTAAAAAAAAAATTATCGTATTCATCAATCTTAATTAGAATCCTACATGGACATCTATGTATTAACTCCAACAACTAAATTATTTAATTATTGTTAGAAAATTAATAGATGCTTCGATTTAAAAATAAAAAATGTATGTCTCGAATTGAAAAAAAATTAAATTAGTTTTTAAGTAAAGTTACAAAATAAAATAAATAAAAAATTTAATTTTTAAACACGTTTTTTAGACTTATTTTATAAAATGTTTTCAATTTTTTTAAAAGACTAATCTATGTATCGGTCTTAGCATCCTAAATACATGGACATCTATGTATCAACTTAACAACCACATTATTTAATTGTTGAAAGAAAATTGACAAAAGCTTCTGAGTTATAAAAAATAAAAAGGTAGTGTTGCAAAAAAATAAAAAATAATACCGTCTATGTGTCAACTCCTACAACCACGTCATTTAATTGTTGCTAGAAAATTAACAAAATCTTTGAATTATAAAAAAGTAAAAATGTAGTGTTGAAAAAAAATTATACTATATTAAAAAGTTACCAGGGATGGGGAATCATTTTATGTGTCAGTCTTAGCATCCTAGCTACATGGACATCTATGTATCAACTTCGACAACCATGTTATTTAACTATAAAAAATAGACAAAAACTACGAATTGTAAAAAAAAAGGTGGTATTTCAAAAGGAAAAAAAAATATTGTAATTGATAATAACGTTAAAGGTGATTTTTCTTTCAATTAACCCAATAAAAAAAGAGAATGCAATTTTTTTTTTATATAAGAATGTAAATTAATTATTAAGTAAAGTTACAAATTAAAATAAATAAAAAATTGAAAGAAATTAAATAAATTAAATATGTGAGGAGTAAAACAACTCAAAGTAACTATTAAGTAAATTTACAAAAAAAAGTTTTAGTACAAAATAAATAGAGACCAAATTATACAAAATAAAAATTAATAAAGATAAAAAAGTCCGAAAATAATTCTTTATCCTTGCCACTTTTTAATGAAGTATAAATATCTAAAATTATATTTCACTCAGATTTCTAATGAAACGCTTCCTATGTAGATCACTAGAATCAACATTGTCGGCCCACAAAAAAAGAAAGGGCAATGATTGGTTTAATCACATATTATAATGATTTTAAACCATTCTAGCTCATGCAACTTTTTTTTTTATCAAATAATATTTTGAAATTAAATGACTTCTTCTAGCATTTTTACAAACAAATTTATCAATAATATTTCCATACTTCTTTTTTGTCAAATTGGAGACTCAAATCTGACAATTTGGTATTCATATTCTAAATATTAGAATTTGAATTCAAATATAAATAATTTTTTTAATTCAATAGGTAAAACAAATACAAATACAAAATTACGATATTCGATTTGATATTCGTAAATATTCGATTCACTATGAAAAATTTAAAATTTATGGCTTGTATTGTAGATTGAAACAATGAAAGCATGAATAATATTGTTTAGATTTTAGAAAATGCTTAAGACAAAAATCGAATAGAAATATTCAATTCGAAGTATTCGAATAGTTACTAATAATTCGATATCAATTTCAAATCAAATACAAATCATGTTTATTATTCAAAAGAATATTTGGATTTGAATTCAATATTAGAATAATTTCACAAATACAAATCCAAAACAGTGATATTCTATTCATTTACAACCTTACTCCAACCCATGCTCTTTTATACATAAATAGTGATACTCTAACTAGTTGATCTCACTTTTTATATCTTCGTACTTAATTTGTTCCAACATATATTATTCTCCTACACTTCCTCTATACCCGTGGATTAGATTCTAAACTTCGCTATTTTTACGAAAATCGAATTCATGATCTGAGCATGAGTCAAACACTATGATATCATAAAAAGAATATTATCTCATTAAAAAATTGAACTTGTGTGTAATTAATCTATTTATATTATTTCTCTAACAGATTAACCTATCTTGCGATATAATTTGATACTTTGATCATATATGAGTAGAGCTGTCAAAATGGGTTGGGTCAAGATTAAAATTTGGCCCAAGCCTTTATTTTGAAGAGGTTGGTTCGATATTCTGAGACCATTGAGGAAGCGACCCCAAACAGGGCGGGCTAGGGGTGGAGTCGGGTTGGGTTGTGGCGGTGGTCCATGTCAGATTATAATTTTTTTTTCTTATATTAATGTTATTATTTACTAAGCACAAATAATTTGGGCATGTACTTGGATGAACCAAAATATGATCATAATCATTTAAAAATTTAAATGTGTTGACATATTGGAAGGATCAAAGACATCGATTTTCCTACGTTGCATTATTGATATGTGATGTCTTAGCTATTCCAATTATTTGTGTTGCTTCCGAGACTGCTTTTTCTATTGGTGGTGTACTCACTAAGTATGGAAGTTCTATGGTTCCTGAGAGATTTCAATCTTTTTGTTTGCACTCGTAATTGATTGCATGGTTTTGGGCCCACCGATAATTTATATTACACTTTAAGTCATATTTTTTTGTTTATTTTTTCATATTTAAGTTGTTGTCTTCACTCTTTTACATGTAGATAAGGATTGTCCAAGTGCTGAGTCAACTTTTTTGGACAAGGGAACTTCATCTATTGTTGTCGAGAATAGTGAGAATGAATGGGAAGAAAATGAAGACGACTTTGATGATGATATAGAAGATGAGTTTTAGTTAAGAAAGTGTTTGTGTATTTAAACTTATGCTTATGAACTTTAATTGCTATTTTGAGACTATGTTTTATACTCTCACCGTCCCAGAAAACTTAACACACTTTTCTTTTTGGTCTGTCACATAAGACTTTGCACACCAAAAAATGAACACACTCTTCTCAACTTATAACCTTACAATACACACTTAATACCCCCATACACACTTACTACCCCCATAAAATAACTTTTTTTAATCTCTGCGCCGAAAAGTTGGCGCAAGAGTCTTCCGGGACGGAGGGAGTATTGATTAACTTTGATATGTACTTTTATTAATTAAAACTATTTTTGTGGGCATTGTTTACATGTTTAAAATTTAATACAAGAACACGTGAAGAAAATAACATTTTATAAAAAAAAAAAAACTCACGTGCTACCCAGCTACCTGCCACGAATTGGGTTTGGTTGACTAGTTTCTAGCTCAATCCCGCTGTGATTGGCCAGTCGAAACCTGCAAAAAGGTGGGTTGTGTGCCGGGTCGCCCCGCCAACCCATTCTGACATGTCTATATATGCGTATGTTTATAACTATTTTAATCTATAGATATTAGGAGAGTGGGTCTCAGGTGCATAAGTGCACCGTGTACTCCATAATGTATTTTATAACTTATTGCATTGAAATATGCAATTTATTTACACTGAAATGTGTAATTTATTTTCATATTAATTATAGTTGAATGGTTCAATATAAGCAAATTCCATGGTTTTAAAATAAATTATGGAGTGCACGGTGCATCTAATACATACAAGACTATATTAGGATAGTAATACATTATTTTTTCACAAATTCAAGAATTTCAAGGGCAGTTTGATTTTTGTCGATAAATTCACTTCTAATATTTTAAATTCCAAAAAAAAATCATTTGATTCATCTAAATATTTGTCATGCTATAAAGAATTTCCAAGAGTCCGGCAACATTCTTTTAATTTATATCATCAAATAAATTGATCAATAACATCTAGAACGCTGTCAAATATTATAAATTGAGATTAGAATATAAAAATATTTTCAATGTGGTTGCACTTTGTTGAGTTCCAAGAATTCTTTTACCTTATAATTCATTTTTCAGATGAGCATAAAGATTTTTTTTTTTGAAAACCTAGATGAGCATATACGGCTTAATAGTGTCCTAAATTATTAAGTTTTCTTTTTTCAAAAATAAATTTATGTACCGATCAGTTGTAAACAACAAAATGATGATATATAATATTATACGAAAAAAACAATAATCATTAAGATATGAAGGAAAAAACAAAATATGATTTTACCCTATGGCCAACGTAATTGAGGAACGAACAAAGCGGCCTGCAATAACTATTAGTAGATAGGTACTATCGTCAGAATTGTAATGATAAATTATGTCCCCTGTTCTCTAGCCCCACCAAAAAAAAAAAATCCTCGAAAATTTCATGAGTATGTTTACTTTGAGATCAGGGTAAGTGCGCAGAAGAAGTTTGAATTTAAAATTGGGTAAGTTTAGGTGAAATTTGTTTAAAGTATGAAATTTATAAAATTGTATTTATAAATTAATATCATAATACTTATCAAGTGATCATTATATTTATAATGTTGTGAAATTGAGACTTCAAACACTCAATAATAACCAGGAAAAGACTAGTACTAATATTAGTTTGAAACCAGAAAAGTATTACTTACTGATCTAAAAAGTATTAATGCAGTGATCGTGTAAAACTTGAAAAACACAAGGTTTGATTAAAATGATCTACATCCACTGTTGAGAAAACCAAATAACTTTCACTAGTTCAATCTTCTAAGGCTATACAAAAATACAAGTATGCACTCAGATTTTCACTCTATGAACTTGTTATTTTTCTCTCAACTTCTATACACAAAAGCTCACAATGAACCGAACGAATCTTCTAGCTATCAAATACTTCTTGAACTTTGTTATTCATAAAATGATGCTATGGAAAGAACCTTCTAGAAACAACAAGTGAAACTGCTCATACTTGGTCGTCAAGTCACTGCATTGATGTAAACCCGATTATGTTATAACCAAATCAGTTATAACTGATTCTTCAGCCTTGCTTGCAGTGCAAGTCGATCCCTCAGCTTATTCATATTGCACATAGATCTGCACACTCATCTCCCATTTGAAGCTATACTTCTACAATTCTCCACCTTAGCTTCAAAATTAAACCTGTATCAGACCACAAGAATACCATCAGCCCTGCTCACTCTAAAGCAGCAGTCCAGACTGATCACCAGTTCAGCCTGATCACCAATCCAGATTGATCAGTTGGCTAACCAGATCAGTGAAGTCCAAAGAGACTAAGACATAGCCTGAACTTCGAGCTAGGTAATGCCTTAGTGAAACAATCAGCTGGATTCTCCTCTGTAGCAATCTTTGACACCTTCACCACTCCCTTCTCAGTTACATCCCTCACAAAATAAAACTTCACATTTATATCTTTAGTCCTTTCATGATAGCCCTGATGCTTGGATAGATGAATGACACTCTGATTATCACAGAATACAATGACCCTCTTCTGAACTACACCAAATTCCTTAAGAATCCCCTTCAACCAGAGACTTTCTTTCCGACTTATCAATACAACATAGTCATCTTACATTTGTTGACAAAGCTACCACAGAGCTTGATGAGTTGATCTCCAACTTATTGTTGTCTAAACAAGGTAAACAAATAACCTATTAATGACTTCCTTGTGTCGATGTTAGTTCTGAAAATCTGCATCCACATATCCCACTAAAAGTGAACTTCCTCCATCTGATTTCTGAAATCAATCCTTTAGCTAAGGAGTCATTCACATGTCTCATTGCCCATTTGACTGCTTCGGAATGTGCTCTTCCAAGATCACTCATATATCTGCTAAGCACACTTATAGCACAACAAACCATTGAGTACACTAAGCTTCCTATTGAGTTTGCATAAGGAATCTTGCTCATCTGATATCTCTCTTCTCTTGACTTAGGAACCTGCTGCAAACAACTTAATGTTTTGTCCTAAAGGAGTAGCAACTGCTTTAGACTGATCCATGTTGAACCTGTTGGGGTTATACTGAAAAGTATGCTTTTACTTTGTATAACCAAACTGGATTTTCTTATTTATTTACTGAAATAATATATTAATCACTGTTGCATTAAATATGAATGAATGTTATATATATTTTTTGCAAACACGTTCAATAAGTTAAGTACGTATTACGTTGTAGTTAATTTGGTGATACCAGTGTTGGAATATAGAGACACGTAAAACAAGTAATAACATGCGCAACAGAAATTAAAGTTCACCAACAACGAACAATTAACTGCATACAGATTACAATAATCATAACGAGAAATCTTCTGATATTTCAATAGCGGTTTCAACTACGGTATCCACGTAATCCCGTGAAGCGAATTTACACGATCTGCCCGTGTTGAATCGAGGCCGAATTTGCTAGGAAAACTCCTATCCTAGATTTTATGGAGAAACTAGGTTTTCTTGTTGTAGTAAATAATGAATCCTGAGACCTCATATATATAGGGAGAGATTAGCTTATATCTTAAACAAATCTTTATTAGGAAGATAATTTCTAATCTTGAAAACCATATCTCAAAGATATGTTTTTCCCTACATATATTTTCCTACAATAATATTTCATAATATTATTTTTGGGATTCTAATTTAATTAAATCTAATTTAATTAAATAATAATAATAATAATTAATTCCAAATTAATATATTATTAATTCTCCATAAATTAAATATTAAAATTCAATTTAATACTTAATCAACCAACTCTAATTCGTATACGGGAGTTACTTGTTATGTGACCCATAGACCCTCATATATCGAGCGATTAGTCAAACTAATGGTATTAATTGAACCCTAGACAATAAATCAGACATTCTCAATATATGAAGTGCGTTCTGAAAGCGTGCAACTACCTATAATTGTAACATGGGCTATTGCGATTTCCTCCTTTTCATTCACGAATACTCGATTAGCCTTGAACATGATGAAATTAATACATTCAAATAAGCTTAATCAATTTATCTCAAATCACTAATTGATCATTAAAAATGACCTTGGTCACAAAGTCGAGGAGGCGTGCATTAACCAATGACTTTGATCCAATTATGGCGAGAATATGAGTATTCTCTCTAAATTCACTTTGAGGAATGAATCATTTTTCTTGACTCAAGCTACCCACATGCATTTAAGTGATGAACCCGATCGAAACCATATCTACCCATGGAAGGGTGTAAAAGCGTCGGTCATGGTCAAAGTTCATCACTCCACATGTCGTCGCGTATTGACCTCAAGTCAAAGGAGTATCGCATCGCTCCCACTAACCGAGACACCCGTAGACACATATAGTGCAACTACATCAAACGGTTGTTCGGATGGGTATACCAATACCCTTTAAGATATTTGTGCATCCATCATGAGATACCTAGTACCTCGTAGTAAGTGAAATTTTACTACACTCTCTAAGAGTATGATCACGGATCGCTTTACCGATCTCCATTCATCATCGATATCCCATTCTCGATGATCCTTGATCGGGGCTGTTTGAGAATCATGCTTAAGTCATCTGAGTTCTCACGTACTCAATGACATCAGTGATTCAAGGGACCACAGATAAGAACAAATGCAAACAATCAAACATAATATTCTAATAAGTGTAATGCCATACATTTAATATTAAATAAACAATAATATTAAATCAACACTGAATATTATCTTAGTATTATGTCCATACAAAGAATTGTCTCTAGGACACTAACACTAACAACCAGATCACAGAAGATCAAATTAACAGCTCCTCGTAATTAAGTACAAATTCACAACCCAGATGGAAATGAACAAACCATCATGAAATGTTGAAGTATAAGGCTCGAGAATGGCATGTCTTGACCAAGAGATTATCTTAGTGCATTTAGATGCCTTTGAATAAGGACCTCTGAGAGGATAAATTCTTGATCTTTGAATATACAAAATTAGACCTCGGTTGGTGTGTTATTTCTTAATCTCCATCCCTTAAATAGGATCATGTGGAATTATTAACTATTGCTTTGGCTTATGATAGGAAGAGAGTCAATGTGATTCGATACCTTATATCTTGGGCAATATTATTAATTACATGACGATTGCTGACATTTAATACGGAGAATCGTGTGCAAGTACGTGTTACTTGATTTGTCCCCTTGGAGGGCTCAGAATCCTCATCATACCAAATCTTGCAAGTGGAAATTTATTTCCGGTATGGATAATAATGTTGAGCTGTCTTTACTCCAAGGACAAAAATATTAATTAATATAAAGCTTGTTCAGTGGCTTAATTAATTAATGGACTAAGATAATCTTAAACACGAAAAATAATGACCGGGAACCATATTATAGTAAAGGCGTAATATGTGTTAAGATGGATAGTTCAATATTAATTTTATAGTGGAGTAAATTAATATTAATGGACTTGAATAATATTTGGCCCAATATTATAACTTCATAGTCCATTGGAGGTCCAATCTTAATTCTCTTAAAGACCCCTCAAATAGCCCAAAATAAAGTCCAATTAATGAAAAGGAGAAGAAAATATTCTTGCCTAATATTTCCTAATTATTTTCGAAAATTGTAGGAAAAAGAAGAAGAAAGATTTTCTTGATTTTCTTGAAAAGATTTTATGGAAATAGATAAGTATTCTTGGAATACATAATTATCCCATAAATTCAAGAAGTCAAATCTTGATTCCTATTACCTTGTTTTTTTCGAAAATAATGGGATAAAGGGGAATAAGATTTTTATGGAAAAATTTAATTAAGGAGAAAAGAATATAGGAGATATATTCAAGATTTCTTGGAGATCAAAAAAAATATTTCCTCCCTTATTTTTTCATTGAAAAAATCGGCCCCCTTAGTCCTATAAATAGGGGATGAATTTTTCATCCCCAATGCAATTCCATGTGTTGGAAATATTAGAAATCCACAAAGGTGGTGGCAAAATATTTTATTTTCTCTCTTGTTAAAATAGTTCGTGTTAATCCTCCCATCGGATTACGTTCTTGGACTTGAGACATATTTGGGAAGGCTGTTTGGGTTGATCCAACGTCTCAACGGTTGTCTCTACAAGAGGTACATAATCTCGTAACTCCTAGATTATGCATGCTTAGGATTTACTTGGATTATGTGTACGCATGATTGTTTATTTGTTTATTAATTATTATGTTGAATTGATTTAGGATTAATTCATGTTAGTAATTAATTGATTAATTTAAATATGTATTTAAAATCATCTCGAATAGATCCGGGCACCCATAATTTCCCAACAAGCCCCAGTATCGAGCTCGACTTTTAAATTGTTATTTAAATTATATTTGGACATTAAATTGAAAATTGGATAGTAGAATTCTTTGGATACATTTTTGCGGTATCCAATTGTCATGGTATTTAATATGTTTAATTTTTCATGCATATTAATGTTGGTTTTAATTCGACTCGTTCGGATTTATTTTTCTCGTGAGAAAATCCACGAGTAGATTAGGTTATTTGATTTGTTCAATATAATGAGCTAGTCAGATTTAAGTTGTATTTATTTTTTACCGTTAAATAAATTGTAACACAGTGAAAACGAAGATGGAGCGAGGAGTTAAGGCGGACGAGCGATGCGTGGCCGAAGTGCATCGCCTTGAAAGCGATGCCAAGGAAGCCACCTGAGCATGTATGAACCGTCGCCCAGTGTGGTGAGCGTGGAAACTGCCGCGCCCGGCGAAATCGGCGACCGAAGCGTAGCAGACATAACCCGAGCGGCCTTGTAACCGGCGTCTGTTGGTCATGTTGGGCGTCTTGTAGCAACGAAAGCGAAAACGGCGGGGCGAAAGCGCGCCGCGAAGCGCCCAAACCGTCGCTTCGGCGCTACAAAGTTCACCAAAATTCACCCTATTACTGGCGCCTGAGAAGCGTCGCTTCGGCAATGGCCGGATCTTGCGATGCGAGCATCATTGCGAGCTACTTGGCGTGGCGCCGGGATGAAATTTTTTCAAGGCGAGCGAGTGGGAGAAATTCAAGGCGACATTTCTTCAAAGATCAAGCCAAGGAAAATCAAACCATGATAGTTGGATAATTTGTGCCCAATATGTTTATTTTACGCTTTTGCTTGATTTATTGTTGTTTTCTTATGCTTTATTTAATTTGTTTAAAGCGTGTTTGCATGAGAATTGTCCAACTAAAAATCTCAAAATTCAAAAATTACTAAGTATGTTTTAATAATTAATTTGGTTTCGAATCAAATTAATTTTGACCTCCATGATTTATTTATTTGTGAAATCTTTTGGAGAAATTCCCCACGGAATGACGAAAAAGATAACTTTCACATGAATAAATTCTCAAAAGGATGATTGTGACTTATTATTAGTGGCGACGATGACCCTCCCAAGAGGCTCGATCAAAACGAAGTAATAATTATGTATTTAATCATGGTTATTACTTAGGTATAAAATTGATATGCATATACTTCACGAAGTCCTGTCAATTTTATATTGGTAAAAAATGTAGCCAACTATTAATTTTTTGAAATTAAAGGTTTATAAGCTGTTCTTGTTTTTAACACCTTGAATGTGATTTAAATGATGACCCTCCCAAAGAGGCTCATTTAAATCTGTTTTTTTGAATGTTGGGTGATCGTGTTCATAATTTTTTTGAGATTTTAATATGAAACATGTGATAGAATTGTGTGATTTTCTTTGTGTTGATCCGGATATTGACACAAGATGTATGTTTATTTTCGGTTTCATCATGTATGACCTTTTAATCCCTTTGCTCAATATACTAAAAGACAATCGCTTACTAGAAAAACTTTGTTGATTGGTATCGAAAACTTCTTTGTTGTCCTCCTTTGCTGAAAGCCATAACGGGTCCGCTTGAACCCCCGTAGCGTGACACAAACATGATCGATGGATCCGTATCCACTACCCACAAATGGGTAGCATACTCATGAAACAAGTTTCAACAACTAGTGAGTGAGAATTACCTTTCTTTCCATTCTTTTTGGTTTGGACCATGGGCCGGGTCGGCTTGAACCCCAAACAACTTAGTGGAAGTGAGATCCTCATCACGCTGGGGTGATCTTCATGAGATGTGGTGAAGCAATGGGAGAAGTGCACTGTCTTTTGAAGACAAGATTTTAATTTTAAGAGATGTTCTTTATGTTCTATTTTTTGGAAAAACCTTATTTAGGTTTCTAAACTATTTGTCGATGGATATTACATTGTTTTTAATAAGCATATTCTTTGTTTTGCATAACGATGTGATTATCTATCGTGGAACTTCTGAAACAATCTCTATATTATTAATCTTGTGCACATCACTCACATAATGCATCGTATAACACATCTACTATTTCATGTAAAAAAGCGTTAAATTGGCGTCAACGAAACATTTCTTTGGCACCTAAGATTAGGTCACATTAACCCAAAAAAGATTTAAATGTTAGTTCAAGATGGTTCAATGGGGTCTCTCCAGTTGAACCATTTCTAACTTTGAATCATCTTAGAGGTAAAATGACCAAGAGGGCATTTGGACGAGGGCTTAGGGTTAAGGAAGTGTTAGAAATCGTTCACACCGGCGTGTGTGGTCTAATGCAAATCAAAGCTAGAGGTGGCTCTGAGTATTTCGTTCGTTTATCGATGATTACTCAAGCTACGGATACATTTTCCTAATGAAGAAGCATAAATCTGAGACCTTTGATAAATTCAAAAATTTAAGGCTCAAGCAGAGAATCATAATGAAAATACTATCAAGTTTCTCGATTTGATCGTGGAGGAAATACCTCGGCAATGAATTTTTTGAACTACACAGCCGGAAGGGGATTGTATCGATTAGTATGCCGGTACTCCTCAACAAAAGCGGGGTTCTTGAGCGAAGAAATAGAACACTTTTAGAAATGGTAATTTTAATGATGAGTTATGCAGTTACCAAAATCATTATGGGGTTCGCTTTGGAAACAACGGCTTATATTCTAAACTTAGTGCCATCCAAATCGGTTCCTAAAACCCCAGAGAATTGTGGACTGGTGCAAGCCCGGTTTAGGACACTGTCGGGATCTGGGGTGTCAGAGCATACGTGTTGGACAAGGAAGGTTGGTAAGTTGTATGCGCTTCGAAATTAAGGTTGTTCATTGGGTATCCCGAAGGAACAAAAGGATGCATGTTCTATGGTCCCAAAAGATCAAAAGGTGGTAATCGATGCGCCCTTTAGATTTTTGGAAGAAAATATATGAGCGATAAAAAACCTAAGTGAGATTACCTTAGAAGAACTTAAGGGCCAACTCCATTGCCAATTTGTACAAAATGTTATACCAATCGTCACACCTACATAACCGAACCTCGTGCGTGGTGGGGGTTGTCGAACAACTCGGCGATTCTTAGGGGATTGGAGAGTCCTCGGACTTGATCTCGGGAAGAATCGGATCCATAGTCCTGGCGAGGTGATCGAAGACAAGGATTCAACATCTTGGCAAACATCGATGGAAGCCCGGATGGGTTCAATGGATCCGCGATAAAGTGTGGGAGCTAGTCAAACCACTTAATGGGGTAAACCCCATTGGATGCAAGTGGGTATACAAGAGAAAGAGGGGACCGGACTGAAAGGTTGAAACCTTTAAAGCAAGACTAGTGGCGAAAGGGTACACTCAGATTGAAGGAATCGATTATGAGGGAACCTTTTCGCCCGTAGCCATGCTCAAGTCCATCCGCATTCTCTTGTCGATTGCTGCGCATTTAGACTTTGAGATCTGGAAAATGGATGTCAAGACCGCTTTCCTCAGCGAAGTCTTGGCGAAAAGAAATCTATATGCAACAACCCGAAGGCTTCATTGAAAAAGGCCAAGAGCATCTAGTTTGCAAGCTTAAGAAGTCCATTTATGGGCTGAAGCAAGCATCCCGTGCTTGGAATCGGTGTTTTGATCAAGTTATAAAATCCTACGGTTTTGATCAGAATAACTTTGAAAGTTGTGTTTACAAAAAGCGTGATGGAACTGCCTTGGTATTTTTGGTACTATACATAGACGACATACTACTCATCGGAAACGATGTAAAGATGTTATCGGATGTAAGGGCATGGCTGTCAAAATAGTTTGATGTGAAGGATTTAGGGGAAGCCAGTCACATCCTAGGGATCAAGATCACTCGAGATCGCAGGAAAAGAATGATCGGGCTTTCGCGGGGCCTCATACATAGACCTTTTTTTTTGAAGCGATTTAGCATGCAAGATTCGAAAGAAAGACTTTGTGCCCTATAGACACGGAATCCATCTATCCAAAGAGATGTGTCCCAAAACACAGAAGGAAATAGATGACATGAAGGGCATCCCTTATGTTTCGGCTGTGGGAAGCCTCATGTACACAATGCTGTGTACGAGACCAAATATCTGCTTTGTTGTAGGCATGGTAGCAAGATATCAAAAGCAACCACAGGAAAAAGAGCATTGAATTGCGATAAAACGAACATTAAATGTATCACGAAGAGGACGGCGAGACGAATGTTGGTTTTATCGATCGAACGATCTAATCCCATTGGTTACCGCGGACTCGATTTCCAATCGACTCGTGGACTCAAAAAAGCTACCTCGGGTAGTGTGTTTTGCAATGGGGGGAGCTATGACATGGAGGCGTAAAAGCGAAATGCATCATGGATTCTACCATGGAAGCCGAATCGTAGGCTAACGGAAGCGGCCGAAGGAAGCGGTTTGGCTCAATAACTTCCTAGTGGACTTGGGCGTTGTCTGGATTTGCCAAAGACGATCACATTTATTGTGATAATCTTGGGAGCGATTACAAATTCGAGGGAATCGAGAGCCTGTGAGGCCGTGAAACACATTGAAAGAAAATACCATCTTATACAAGAAATCGTTAAGAGAGGAGACATTGAGGAGGCAAAAGATTGCATCGGAAGACAACTTAGCGAGATCCGTTCATAAAGTGCGCCTCGAAGTACATTTCGAGAGACATGTGGAAGGAATGGGTGTCAAGAACGTTGCCAATCTGCTTTGAGTATAAGTGGGAGAAATATTATTAGTTTAGTGTAGGTGACATTAGATGTCACATAGAACCACAGACACCTTTAGTATACTTAAAAGCATACTTTGAGTATAAGTGAGAGATTGTTGGGGGTTATCTTGAAAAGTATGCTTTTACTTTGTATAACGATAAGATTTTCTTATTTATTTCTTTGAAATAATATATTAATCATTTATTGCATTAAATATGAATGAATGTTATATATATTTATTGCAAACATGTTCAATAAGTTAAGTACATATTACATTGTAGTTAATTTGGTGATACTTCACAAAAGATCTTATGACTCGCCGTAATTAAGTACAAATTCACAACCCAAATGGAAATGAACAAACCATCATGAAGGTTGAAGTATAAGGCTCAGTTGACTTGTCTTGACCAAGAGATTATACTAGTGCATTTAGATGCCTTTGAATAAGGACCTCTGAGGGAGGATAAATTCTTGATCTTGAATATACAAGAATTAGACCTCGATGGTGTGTTATTTCTTAATCTCGAATCCTTTAAATAGGATCGTGTGGAATTAATAACTATTGCTTTGACTTATGATAGGAAGAGAGTCAATGTGATTCGATACCTTATATCTTGGGCAATATTATTAATTACATGACGATTCTTGACATTATCTGGGAGAATCGTGTCTGCAATCGTCTTGCTTGATTTGTCCCTTGGTGGGCTCATAATCCTTATCATACCAAATCTTGCAAGTGGAAATTTATTTTTCGGTATGGATAATAATGTTGAGCATCTTTACTCCAAGGACAAAAGATATTAATTAATATAAAAAAGCTTGTTAGGTGGCTTAATTAATTAATGGACTAAGATAATCTTAAACTTCGGAAAATAATGACCGGGAGCCATATTAATGTAAAAAGTAAGTAATATGGGTTAAGATGGATAGTTCAATATTAATTTTATAGTGGAGTAAATTAATATTAATGGACTTGAATAATATTTGGCCCAATATTATAACTTCATAGTCTATTGGAGGTCCAATCTTAATTCTCCTAAAGGCCCCTCAAATAGCCCAAAATAAAGTCCAATTAATGAAAAGGAGAAAAAAATATTCTTGCCTAATATTTCCTAATTATTTTCGAAAATTGTAGGAAAAAGAAGAAGAAAGATTTTCTTGAAAAGATTTTATGGAAATAGATAAGTATTCTTGGAATATATAATTATCCCATAACTTCAAGAAGTCAAATCTTGATTCCTATTACCTTGTTTTTTTTCAAAAATAATGGGATAAAGGGGAATAAGATTTTTATGAAAAAATTAAATTAAGGAGAAAAGAATATAGGAGATATATTCAAGATTTCTTGGAGATCAAGAAAAAGATTTTCTCCCTTATTTTTTCATTGAAAAATCGGCCCCCTTAGTCCTATAAATAGGGGATGAATTTTTCATCCCCAATGCAATTTCATGTGTTGGAAATATTAGAAATCCATAAAGGTGGTGGCAAAATATTTTATTTTCTCTCTTGTTAAAATCGTTAAATGTGAATCCTCCCACGGGATTCGTTAAATGGACTTGGGACATATTTGGGAAGGCTCTTTGGGTTGATGCAACGTCTCAGCGGTTGCCTCTACAAAGGTGCGTAATCTCGTAACTCCTAGATTCCGTGCTTAGGATTCGTGGATTATGTGTCACGCATGATTGTTTATTTGTTTATTAATTATTATGTTGAATTGATTTATGATTAACTCATGTTAGTAATTAATTGATTAATTTAAATATGTATTTAAAATCATCTCGAATAGATCCGGGCACACATAATTTCCCAACAGAACCTTTTCATAACTTTCTTCAAATATGAGTGTTGACATAATTCAATAGAGCTTGCCTTCCTGTCTCTACTGATTTCCATACCTAGTATCATCTTTGCTTCTCCAAGATCCTTCATCTCAAATTCCGACCTTAGAAGACTCTTTACTGCTTCTATTCCAGTTATTAACTCCTTTGATAAGCATGTCATCTACATATAACAAGAGAAATGTCTGAGAGTTTTCATTTCTCTTGAAATATACACAACTCTCATACCTGCTTCGATTGAACCTCACTGAAATTATGAACTCATCAAACCTCAAATACCACTGTCTTGGTCTTTGCTTCAACTCGTATAGTGATCTCTTGAGCAGACAAGCCTTATTCTCAGCATTAGGCATTGAAACTCCTTCTGGAATCTTCATATAGATCCATTACGATAGATTTCCATCTTGAGAAAAATTTGTAGTAACATCCATCGATGCAACTCCAGTTAAAGCCACCAAAACCAAAAGAGAATCATGATTGAACAATGCTTTACAACGGAGAGAAAATCTTATTGAAATCTATGCCTTCTATGTGAGTAAACGCTACAGCTACAAGTATTGCTTTGAATCTCACTCCACCTCCTTTACTTGCTTCAGGTTTCTTCTTGTAAATCCACTTACAACTTACAAGTTTATGTGACTTAGGTTTAACTACTATATCCCAGGTTTATTTCTTGTGCAGAGAAAGTAATTCTTCTTCCATGACAACTGCCCACTTCTCTTTCTCTTTACTTTTTATAGCCCCACTATATGACTTCGGCTCTGTTGCGAGTCGTTTTTTGTGGAGAGTATTATGTGGCTAATTTGGTAACAACTCACAAACAAAGTGATTAATCGAACAAGAACACTGCGGGAAGAACCGTAGTTCTTCCCTGAAATGTGGGTGTAGGTATATAAGTGGAATGAGGGAAACATTCCAGTGTGTGTCTTTACAATGAACTGTGAGGTCCTTTATATAAAGAGGACCAGCACGACAAATCATAAGCACGACAAATCGTTAAGCACGACAAATCAATAAGCACGACAAATCGATAAAGCCGCGACAAGTCATGTGCATAAAGCATGACAAAACATATGCGTAAGCCGCGACAAATCACGTGGTCTCGGTGGGACTCTTTGTCTCGGTGGGACTGCTGAAAAATCGATAATTAAATCCTGGCGGCGTGTGATAAATCTGGTGATCTTGGCGTGTGATATATCGAAAAACAACAATAGCCCCCAAATCGGTAACATGGCGTTATTCGAGCTTGATCTTGTTTAATGTCTCGACCAGATTTTATCTTTTATTTGCATCTGCGGTCGCATTGTTTGCCTCACGAGCTTTCCGGAGGTGTAAATGCTCGAGATCTTGATCGTTTGATTCTGAGAGCCCTCGGCATATCGAAAGCATTGAGCATACTGACCCCTCAGGTTTGTCTGAGTCTTCAGGATGTCTGAATCCTTCTTCCCTGATCTGATCAGTCGATCTGATACGTGCTTTCGTACTTGGCGAACCCGTTATGCGAGTCTTTTACGTGTCTTTCGTACTTGAGGAAACCTGTTATCACGATGTCTTTTTACGTACTTTCGTCTTGGAGAACCCGTTATCTGAAGTCTTTTTACTTTCGTGCTTTGGGGGCCCTCGTCTACGAGTCTTTTAAATGGCTTTCGTATTTTGAGAGAGCCGGTTGTCTGAAGTCTTTTAAAGTACTTTCGTACTTTGGGGAGAAACCCGTTGTCTGATCTTTTTTCATGCCGATGGGAAAATGGTTTTCGAGGGTGGCTCGTCAGAAAGCGGGATGGGATCCTACTCGAGATGAGCGGGTCTTACGAGATGGCTCGTTAGAGCTAGATGGGATCCTACTTGAGATGAGTAGGTCTTACGAGATGGCTCGTTAGAGGCTAGATGGGATCTACTCGAGATGAAAGGAGTCTTGAGATGGCTCGTGAGAGAGCTAGAGATGCTTGAGGAGCTAGGAGAGTTTATACTTTTCGTAAATGCGACCCACTTATGGTCGAAAGCGTTTGCGACTCTCCTCTGTCGTATAATCGTCTGTGCGATTTATAGGGAGTAAATTGCTTTCGTCAATCGACCCACTACGGTAAAAGCGGTTTCGACCTTTTACCTGCATAAATCGTCGTCGGTGTGTAATGGTCTCGTAGAAAAAGCCAGAAAGTCGATGAAAGTAACGAGTTATCTTGATAGAGGCGAATAGGTCCGCGCCGAATCAATGAATAACATCTCATCGCGAATACTTCCAGTAAGCATTGAATTTGGACATCGTAGGGTTAAGCGGAAGAAGTCGACTTAATAGAGGCCCGAAATTTGATGCGTCATTCTTATTATGATCTCATCCTTAGAAATGATGTAAGCTAAAGCGGTGATTTGGACATCATGGGAGTTAGCGGAGAAAGCCAGGAAGGTACAGTCGTCATTGCCAATAAACCGATCTCATCGTAGGAAAGTAGGAGAATCTTCATAAAAAGCGGCCGAATTGGACATCGTAGGAGTTAAGCGGAGACTCAGTCTGTCATTCAATGAAGCAGTCTCATCGGCCCAGGAAAGCCCGGAATCACTTCCTTTAAGAAGTGAATCGTCTTGGCGGAGAATACTTCGCTAAAACGGCCAATTTGGACATCATGAGAGTTAGCGGCATACGATGAGGCGAGGTGATGCGTCATTGTGGCCAAGCGATCTCATCATGCGGAGAATGCTCGCTAAAGCGGCGGTTGGACATCGCCGAATTAGCGAGGCAAAACAGCAGGGAGGCCGGGCTGGTCGTCATTACTTGTGAAACGATCTCATCGCTTAGAAGGCGGAGAATGTATTTAAAGCGGCGATTTGGGCGTATTCGGCAAGATTAGCGGAAAAGCTAAACAGCCAGGAGGGTGAAATTTGGTCGTCATTGTGTGCGACGATCTCATCGCCCAGAAAAGCGGATAATGCTTCGCTAAAGCGGCCCGGACTAGACATCGCCGAATTAGCGGAAGCAAGCAGCAGGAGGCGAAATTTGATCAAATCATTTCTTGGCCGACGATCACCATTCTTGAAAGCGGAGAATGCTATTAAAACGAGCGTCTTGAACATCGTAGATTAATGAAAACCCATTTGAGGAAATGAAATTTGATGCGTCATTGCAATCCGGCGATCTCATCGCCCGAGAAAGAAGAGAATGTATTTAAAGCGGTGAATTGGACATCGTAGAATTAAGCCCAGGCAAGCCTTGGCCGGGCTAGTCGTCATTCTTGTGCAAACGATCATCGTAGAAATGAATGCTCAGCTAAAGCGGTGAATTGGACATGCCAGATTAGCGGAAGCTTGACAGCCGAGGTAATTGGTCGTCGTTCTGGCCGACGATCTCGTCATGCGGAGAATGTAGCGCTAAAAGCGGTGATTTGGACATCGCCGAATTAAGCGGAAGAGTCGGCCGCCGAGGCGAGCTGGTCGTCGCTCTGGCCAAGCGATCTCATCATGGGAAAGAATGTATTAAAAGCAATTTGGACATGTGGGAGTTAGTGACCTGTAGGGGAATGGTGGTCATCTGAGAAAATGATGTGCAAGTGGCCAGACATAATGCATGTGAAAAATGACATGAATAGTGAGCATAATCATCGCCTAAAAAGGCGGTATTGCGGTGGCAAGAAGTAGAATATAATTATCGTAGAAAAAGTATTTCAATGGCAAGAATAAATGAACATAATCGTCGCCTAAAAAGGCCGTATTACCCGGCCGAGTAAGCCGAGCATAATCGTCGCCCGAAAAAGCGGTGTGCCCGGCGCCGAATAAATGGGCATAATCGTCGCCCTAAAAAACGGTATTACCATCGCCAGTAAGTGGCGGGCATAATCGTCGTCCCAGAAAAGCGGTATTACCCGGTAGCGGAATAAATAATGGTATATCGTCGCCCTAAAAGCGGTATATAGCTGCGCCCGAATAAGCGGGCATAATCGTCAAGTGGCTTTTTGTAATTTGGCGGTAGTGCCCGTTTTCTTCGAATGATTTGAACATTAGGTTTTACTATGTCCGCTCGACTTCTTCGTTTTGATTGTCTTATTGGCGTTTCTGTCCGGTTGATCGTCTTATTTAGAGTGCGACCGGATGGGTTACTTTATGAACCCCCCACTTTCTTGGTCTTAGCGATCGTCTTATTTAGAAGTCGATCACTTAATTACTAAGTAGTCTTATTTAAGCTGCGACCCGTGTTTAAGTCACCCGCTGGATACTTCACGGTTATCTGTAAGTACTAGTCGGCTTATTATTTCTTGGCGTACCCGTTACTAAGCTTTTTTCTGCGGGGGAATCGAATCTGAATTAGTTAAATCGGTGAACATAGACACAGGGCTCGTTCGTCTTTGTTAATTAAATCTGCAAGTCGACCTCTTGACCACCGTACAAATTAAATGATAATAAGCGAAAATGAAAAGCGAGGACATAAATATAATAAACACAGTGGAGTGGGTAAAGGACTACCGTAGATTCTTTGAGTAGCTCGCGAGACTCCGGTGCTCGTCTAATTTTTCTCGAGCTACTTTGGTTTGCCTTTTTTTTTTTTTTTTTACTTGGGCGAAAAAAATTGGGCCTACAAATAAAGCTGAGGCCCCAATAAATTGACCCATTACCCGGGCCCCTACAATGATAATTGATCTTCGGTACAAATTAAATAAGCTTGGGCTAATAATTAAAAAGTAAAAAATGGGCCCAAAAACTTAATGAAATTCGGCCACTCATTTTGCTTTCGGCCGGTCCGGATAAAAAACTTAGCCAAGAACTTAATGAAATTAAAGCCCAAACAGTGTCGATTAGTTCAAAATCCCTTCTCTCATTTCTCGGTTAAATCGATAAACGCCACGAATCATTCCAAATACGGTCAACCCATGGATTCTTCTGGTAGCGCCCGATGTATGGCGGGCGAAAACGACTCTCCGTAGGGAAGGTGGCCGATGTTTCCGGTATTGCGGTGGCGATAATCGATGCACATGCGTAAGATGGGCGTGGCCGATTTGTTGGCGGGCGAGGCTTAATCGTCCGTGACGCCAGCTGGCGAGCAGTCTTTAATGCGTAGGCGGTGTCATGACGTGGTGGCTTTCGTCGATTTAGGCGCGGAGGCTCTGGTCTCGATTTGGGGTCGCCAGACTTGACGAGGTTGGGACGAAAGGTGGGAACGCACGGTTTGGAATTTTCGGTGAGTGGCGATCGGCGGCCCGGCTAAGTCGTTAATTAAGTACTGAGTGCGTCGACACGTCTGTCTGGCCAGCCAGGTGGCGGCACGATTTTAAGGTGGTATGGCGGCAGAACCTCTGTGGGAATCGGGGCCGGTGGAGGTGAGACGCGGCTTCTTTGCCCTTTCTTCCTCCTCCTCCACTTTTTTTTTTTTTGTATTCTATGTATATCTGGATAGATGTGTATCTGTGTATGTATATATGTTGGTGTATGGATATGGGGGTTTTGGATTTTTTGTTTTGGGAATTTTGATTTTGGGATAGGGGTTTACTGTTTGTGTTGTGAGCCGGGGTGGCGGTGGTGGCGGTCTTGTTGTGTGACCTTCCGACCAACTTCCTTTCTCTGTTTATCTGTATCTGCATCCAGTATATATATATTTTTTTGGATCTGTGTATTGGAAGATGATGAAAATAGGAATGAAATTGAGAATTTTTACGGGTTGTGTTCTTGTGATTTTTTGGATTTGGATTGAAAATTCGGCGTTGTTCTTAATTTAATTTTTCAATAACCCTTCTTCTAAGCGCCAATTGTTGCGAGTCGTTTTTTGTGGAGAGTATTATGTAGCTAATTTGGTAACAACTCTGGCTCAAAGTGATTAATCGAACAAGAACAACTGCGGGAAGAACAAGCCGTTCTTCACGAAATGTGGAGTGTAGTATATATAAGTGGAATAGAGGAAACATTCGGTGTGTGTCTTTACAATGAACTGCGGAGGTCCTTTATATAAAAAGAGGACCAGACGACAAATCATAAACCCGACAAATCGTTAAGCCGCGACAAATCAATAAGCACGACAAATCGATAAGCCGACAAGTCATATGCATAAAAGCCGACAAAACATGTAAATAAGCCACGACAAATCCGCGTGGTCTCCGGTGGGACTTCTTTGGTCTCGTGGGACACTTCTTTGAAATCGATAATTAAATCCTGGCGACGTGTGATAAATCTGGTGATCTTGGCGTGTGATATGTCCAAACTGTGAGCTCATAAGACTCCACCTCAATTGTTGCACACAATGCAAATGATACCACATCAGTATCTTTGAATCTTAGAGGTGGATGTATAGTTCTTCTCACGCCCGTCTACGCCAACTGATATAAACTATACCAGATTTCTTCTTCTTCTGATTCATCTTCAACATTTTCCATCAGAAGTGTCATCAACCTGTCTTCTGATCTCCTAATGCTCCAACTCAACTCTAGAATTCTGATTCTGATAAGATGAATCGATGAAACTTCGTGGCATCTTACTTTCGTCAAAAGTAGATCCTCTTCGATAATATACTTCTGATTTCCAGATTCTAAACACCACAACTTGTAACCTTTCACACCTTGAGGATAACCTATGAATACACATTTCAGTGCTCTTGGTTCAAGCTTGTCTTGCTTGGCGTGAGCATAAGCAACAAACAACTGACCACTTAACATACTTGTGTCGGCGAGGATGTCGGGCTATTGGAATACATGC